>CM051036.1:15910525-16373025 GCA_027627225.1 Congeria kusceri
TTCACGGATTATTTTGTTTTTTTAAGTATGGCTTTAAATTTCTTAACTTGACAGGTTTAAGCATCGGAACTAAAGAGCTGACGTATACTAGTTCAAAAAAAGGATACAAAAAAAGAAGTTGCTCGCATCGGGGTCCGAACCTCAGACCTCCGGATCAAAAAGCTAACGCATCAACCACTCGACCATTCCGATTTCTATATTTCAATCGGCATTTTTTTCTTTCTGTAAGTGATCCGCGGTTTGTCAACAATTTTAACGAAAACAACAGAAACATTCAAAATTATTCCATCGTTTAGCGTTACCAACACTTTATAATTTTATCAATTTCAACTGATAATTACTCATTAACGAAACGGTATTTATGGAACAGAACAGAACAGTTTATTTAGACTTGCACAGAGTACGTCGTCTTTGTTATAAATAAACATGTAATACAAAGGTCATGTGACAACAGGTTAATGACACCGAATAATAAAATATTATCTAATTATCTAATATATATATATATATATATATATATATAAATCCAAAGTATAATAGCCAGTAAACATACACGTATAGAAAGTAACAGACAATCACAGTGAGGATGAACATAAAAAGACTATTGTTATCCCTCAACAACATTCAAAATTGTTTTTCTAAGACAGAGAGCTTCTTTTATGTATAATGAGAGTTTATTAGCTCTTCCATTTTACAGGATTTTATGAGTTCTAAAAATTTAAATACCGATGGTCTTTTGTAAAATTTATATTGTAAGTATTTTTGTCTAATGGTATAATAACATGAACATATAAGTGTAAAATGGTATTCGACTTCAATGGCCCTTGTGTCGCAGCACATACAATACCTTTCTTCTCGCAAAATGCGGTTTTGCCCAAACCTCTTTTATAAGAAGCCCTACATTGTAATAAAAACATTCTGTTTTCACTAGATTTATCAGTGTTAAAACGATTAAGTGCTTGCAAATAAGTCTTATGGGCAACAATACACTAGTTATTAAACCATTCTTTGTTTGACATAAATGTATTATTTAAAAGGAATGTAGTTTTATTCTTGTGACATAACTTGCTAAACAATGGATCCGCCACAGATCTTACAATATCGGTAAATTTATCAACAGTGTTGTTTATTGATTGTCTACTTTGGTTATTAATATTAATTACGATACGATTAAACCTTGGTAAACAACCTATAATTTCAGAGCGAAAACGTTCCCTGTGTTCATCTTTCCACCTTAGCTTATAATTACTTTGGGCGAGATTATTACGGACAGACGTGGAGCTAGTCGGTATGCCAAATGCCAAATAGTGACTTGACCCCCCAAAATAGTAGGCACAAAATGTTTTTGCATACAATGGTTCTTTAACCTGTCCCTTCTAAGAAACCAAATGATGCAAATTTGTCATCATTGAGCATTTTGATATATTCAAGATGGCTTCCAAGATGGCTGCCAAGATGGCGGCCAAAATTTTAAAATCGACATCTGTCCTTTAAATTACATGAAAACATGAGAAAACAAACACATTTTGAGCATATGTATTACGTTTGTTGTTTGCAAAACCATGAAAAACATTTTTTCAAACATTTTAAGCAAAACACCAGTTGAAAAATCCAAAATGGCCGACAAAATAGCTTCCGAAATGTATTATTTATCAAGTAAAATAGTATTTGTAAAATGTTTATACATTTTGAGAACAAAATAAGTGTTTGTATGTTATTTATGAATAATAGAATGAAAGTAATAACACGAGTTCATGTGATATCAATATTTAGCTCTTTGATTGGCAGTTTTTGTAAAAACATTAACTTCATGATTATCTCCCTTAGTAGTTATTTTGTAATACATTTTCAAGAGTTATGTTTTGCAGAGTATGTCTTTCCTGCAATTATAACAACTATAACATGACAATTCCCAGCATATTGTGAAGGCAAGTACCAATTACTATTTTATCTGCACCTAGAAATGTTTAAAGGTGCTAACTCTGGTGGTATGTTATTACTTTAAAGTAATGGCGCTGGCATCAACCCATACAATTGACTTCAAACATTTCATATCACAAATTCATTCGGAAGAACTGGAAAATCAAATATTGTAATACTTGATCGATGTGGCATCCGCTGGTCGGTGTATATTCTGACCTTCAAATGATACTGCACAAAATGTCATGGACAACTACTGGCAACCAACATTACCAATACAACATTAAGAGTAGCACACGAACACATTCTAGGAAGTCAGAAGACTGCAATCAATCATACAGTGAATTCTACGACACCACTACCGTCTCAACATACTGTCCTGACAAACACAGCCATCAATGTCCAGCTGAAAAACATGTTTTTGAGCATCACAAAGACAGACCCATGGGGCCACCCGTTTCTCTTATCCACAATATGATAATCACTAGTTTTTCCTGGTTATGATCTACATTTTGGTATGTTTTGAAGGGCTCCTAGTTTGTTTCGGTTTTGTAAAATACATCTAGTATTCCAAATTTTAAGCGGCTGTGGTATATGGTACTTATTGTCCTGTGTTCTCCATTCTATGTGTGTTAAATTGAAATTATTTTAAAACTCCAGAGACATCAGCAGGAGGGAAGTCTCAATACCAAGAGATCGATAAGAATACTGTGAGGACAGTTCACTTAACACATATGTTCTTGTGGTTATAGGTCTATGATGAAAGTTACATATAGTAAAATACATAACGGTTGTCAGGGTTATTTCTCAGCAACAGCTGGAAGTATTTTGGTCAAACTTTTTACAAAGCCTGTGGACCTTCTGTTTGATGTTTTTGTTGGTATTGTTGACGTTTGAATATAGTTTTGATTAATACACCAAAAGTCTTATATCAACTCGCCTGCTTGATATTTTGACATACCATTGCTTACCAACCAAGGATATTAGTAGAACTGATACTTGCCAAATAAACTGAATGAAGTGAGGAGGTCAGATATATATTTCCAAACTGAAATTCTAAAAACAACGGTGAAATGAATTATCCAGAACCTCTCCAATTATGTTCTTTGCCAATTGCTACTAGTAAAAAGAAAATAACATCTCAAAATCTCAAGAATTGTTAACGTATTCAACTGTCAACCCTTTTAATGAACATTACATTAAAATACCATACCAACGAGCAGAAGATGCTAAATTGCCACAGAAAGAACAGCGGCATCTGTAAATCTAAAACAATTCAACAATGGGTTACATTGAAATATCCATGACAAAAACGCTACACAAATACTGTTTGAAAATATAACCAAAATAACATAACCCGGTGAAAACTCATTAAAAAGGAACATCTTGCAATATGTTTTCATTTCCTCTTGGTATGAAAGCCACGAACAGTTGTCATTGAATTTCTACCAGTAGTTGCACTGCACATTAGGGACACAGAAATAATCAAAGGCCAAAAGCACATAGAGTCAAAATATCATCACATTGTGCTCATTTTCTTCTGGTACGCTCACCATATGTTGTATTGATATCTAGCAATTCGTTATTGAGAAATTGCTCTGAATAATGCAATAACTCTCTTGATTTATGGTGACTTTAGAGGAGTCCTGATATACACTGGTTGCTATGTTTATTGTGTACGAAATCTGTATTTGCAGAAGAACACAAGGGGACATTTATTTTAGTTATCAAAATCCTTTGCATTAACTGAGGTCTGTTGATTTGGCATCTCAGGCAAACATGCAGTCTCAATATTCCGGCATACATCTGCCTAAACTGCAAGCTGGGATTTGCTGTATGCTAAACACGATGACAGAAACACGGAACCAGTTACTTAATGATTCGTGTGCCTTGCAATAAATATGGTTTTCAGCTTTTAATAAATAAATACAAATATAACATGATTCATTAATTAATTCCTAGTTTTTACATTTGACTTCTTAGTTTTATACTAGTTTTCTATTATTTCAACAACTAGGTTTTTATACAGACTGTTGAAAAGCCTGTGACATTCAGACATGCATTTTGAGGACAGCATTTGACCCAGCTCCACTTAACATAGATCCTATCAGCTTTAAACGGAGCAAGAATCCAATGTCAAAGATTTTCATTCCAAAATCAAGTCTTGATGACAAATCCCCTGCCCCAATTTTGTCATGCAGCTTATCTGCCTACGGTTGTGCATCAGGGCAACTATGTGTAATTTTGCGTTGTGTAGTTGTTACTTGGCTCGCCACAATATTTTGCAACTGTTATGAGACAATCAACTCTCAAAACAGGTTGACAAAAAAGCAAGTCAACAATTAAGCGATGATTATAGTTCTAGTGATACTGAATGCAAAAACCAAAATTTAATTGATTATGATGGTTTTGTGAGATTTTTTTCCGTATTTACTTGCATATACATGACATGCTAACCGAACACATACTGTATTTAAGTTGAAATGCTTTATTACCCATATTTAAATAATTATGCCCCCATCGAAGGTGACGGGGTATATTGGTTTGCTAATGTAGGTCGGTCTGTCAGGTATTTCTGCTCTATTAGTCCATCAGTTTTCAACTGATCATCACCAAACTTCATAAAATTGTTTCTGGGCATACTTTCTTGGTCAAATTCGATAATCAAGCAAATCGCCTAATTAACTGCAGGGTTGTGTCCCTTGAAATATATAAAATTGGCATTTAGCCATTTCAGCATTTAAGTGCAACAGTTTTGATGTCTATCAAATTTTATGAACATGTTTTACGCTGCAATATTTTATCCCAGTTCCATGATTAACCCAATCACCCCCTGGACCTTGATTTATATAAAACTGGATTCTGTTAGCAGTTTACACCCTCTGTATTCAACTTGATATTTAAACCTAGAGGGGGCAAACTCTAGTACAAACAGCTCTTGTTCAATTTAAAAACATTTAAGCATATTTTACATAACTATTAATAGTATTGTGGCAAAAATAGTGTATATAAAAGGATCAAACCAACTAAACACGCACTTTTCTTATTTGGCGGCCATTTTGTCGGCCATTTAAAATAAATAATCCTTAAATTAATCCTTTTATTTATGTAAAAATTAGTTTCATGTTTGTCAAAACATTTTCTACAACATATGCATTACATACATTCAGAAAATTGTAGTTACGCTACATATTGAAAGATATATACTAATTTTAAATTTGTGGCGGCCATCTTGGTGGCCATCTTGGCGGCCATATTGAATATTTCAAAATGCTCAATGATGACAAAGTTGGATCATACAGTTTCTAAGTAAGGACATGGTGTAGAATCATTTTATGCTAAAACAATTTGTGCGTACTACCCTTTTGGGTTTATCTACCATCATACTGACTAAGCATACCATCGTAAAATGCAGTGGCGCGTGATCGCTCCATTCATTAAAAGAACCTATATTAAAATTGTGGATAAATTAAAATTTCGTTCAGAAGTAGATAATGTATGACTATGGAACAGTATTAGTTTAAAAATTATATTCTGCATACTGACGTTTTTATTCATTCAATTCTTGCTGCGCCTCTTGTAATTCTTTCTCTTCTTCCTTCTCTTCATCTTGCTATTCTTGTTTCTCTTCCAAATAATCATATTTTCCAATTCTTCCTTCTCTTCCAAATATCCTGCTATTTACATTCTTCCTATTCTTCTATTTCGTCATACTGTTCCAAATGTTTCCATTCTTGACATACTTCCACTTCTTACTAGTCTGCCAAATGTTCCTATTTCTGAGATTCTTGCTATTCTTACTTCTCTTCCAATTGACGTTTTAGATTACACGTTCGTTGCTAAATTCTACATTTCATGTCATTGTTTGCATTTGACCATGTCTGCAATGTATTGTGGCAAGCGCATAATTAAATGAACGTACACAAAAATCGACAAATATATTTTCGTAAAAAAATGCATTTCGTAAATTCTTGTTCAAGGGGAAGAACTCAGTTTTACTTATTTACGGAAATTCACGTTCATGAACGTCATTTACGAGTTTTATCGATTCAACAACACTTTATAAAAGCCATTATAATACATATATTTTCGTGTTTTTTATTAAATGTTTTAATCGTCAATATTTATTATAATGGGTAAATGTTTAAAAAAGGAAAAATTAGCAATGCACGGTATTTGTGCGTAACTACGCTTAATGAATATACCGAGTCATGAGTCATTCCCATTAGATTAAAAGCCAATTAGGGGCACGATGTCAACCAAACGGGAATCGGGGGGGGGGGGGGGGCAATTTCTTAAAACAAATCTGAAATTAATAATGGCATATCATAACGGTTAAACTAAGATATATAAATCAATTTATAACATGGGACACATTTGTTTGGCACTTTCAAGTCATGTTTACATTTTGGCATCAGAATAGTGAGTGTTTTGTATGACTATAATTTTATTTTTCACAGCAGTACAGTTGGTTAAAGCGATGCATGCTGTCATTTCTTCGTATGGTTCCTAAGTCGTGAGTTAATTTTTACAAACATTTTTGCTGATTGGTTTTATCAAATATTTAATTATGTATTATATTATGTATTCTTTATTTAGTGTATATGTCTTGATATCATAATGCATTTCTATCACCTTATAACATTTATTGTGCAATAGGAAACCAATTGTTCGTTGTCAACTTGACAAAGGTCTTTTAACGGTTAACTTTTTCAGATCTTTGGCAATTGCGCCAGGGACGTTTTACACTTATTAAACCCTGTCTGCAAACATTTAGGACATTACCAGCTAACAGACACACAGAAAACCTCAAAAATGAAGACACAATGGAATATAATCAATCCCAGCATTCAAGGGGCATATCAACGGTATTTCACATAAACAAAGACATGCATTAAAACAACATATATCACCATTTTTTCACGAGTATATTTTTCTAGTAGCAATAATGCTAATCAATATCCCCCATTAAGGGGGCGGGGCGGCTGGGTGATCCAGGGGAATTTGACAAATTTTGATTTTGGGGTCTAATTCCTCACCCCAAGTATATTTGTATAAATCCCCTCAGTGGGAGATGCTATTTTTTATGTCTATCTAATGGCCCGGGGTCCTATATTACCGGGATCTAAATTCCGACCAAAGTCTATTACCCAGGGACCTGAAATCATTCGGATTGTCTAATGTCTGAATCACTTTCAGTCTAAAGTCCCGTATATGCCCGTCGCCCCCCCCCCCCCCCAAGCGGAAACATTGATAGGTGCATAATATATCGACTAAAATCGTTTAAAAACACTATACAACGCCAAACATATTTTGGATTTATGTTTTCAGCATAATTCGAACCCACACATACAAAAATGCGAACTTCAATAGAAATTTTCCTACGCTAGACTACATTGATTTCACTACTACTATTTCAAATTTTTCACGCCCGCGAAAAGTGTCACGGTGACAACTGTTATATGATTATAAAACAAAGTTTACTGTTTGTTCATAGTTTACTGTTTGTTCAACGAGGCCCATGTGTGAATTAACAATTATACATAAATATAAGAAAGAAAAGAAAATATTACACTATATTAGCCGTTGATATACCCCCTTTAATAATGCTGTACGACCTTGGCACCTAATCAAGTGTAGGGTAGGTCACACAACACTAAACGTTTAATCGATAATACCGGGGTTCGTAAAATTTGTTAGTTTCGCATTTGTGTCCGAGTACGTATACGGAAACTGCCGACGATGAGAGAGAAGCGCCACCTGATGTAATAATATGATTGCTCCATTATTACATTGGTTATTATGACGTTCTGTATTCGTCTAACTTACATGTGCTGTTTCTGCTTTGTACATTTTTGATTTGTTGTATTTAACGAATGTTTAAAGCTGTTTTTATATTATACACATGTCATAGTGTACAATGCAACAATAAAACGTCAGATGGAACAGAGGTAAGAATAGCAAAAATGTTAGGAATAGAAACATTTGGAAGAGAAGGAAGACGTTGAAGAATGTCGCAAATAGGAGCATTTGGAAGACAATGAAGAAATGGAAGAATAGGAACATTTGGAAGAGAAGAGAGAAGAGCATTAATGTCAAGAAGAGGAGCATGAAGAAGAGCAAGAGTGTCAAGAAGAGCAAGAATGTCAAGAAGAGGAGCATGAAGAAGAGCAAGAATGGCAAGAAGAGGAGCATGAAGAAGAGCAAGAATGTCAAGGAGAGGAGCATGAAGAAGAGCAAGAATGTCAAGAAGAGGAGCATGAAGAAGAGCAAGGATGTCAAGAAGAGGAGCATGAAGAAGAGCAAGAATGTCAAGAAGAGGAGCATGAAGAAGAGAATGAAGAAGAGCATTAATGTCAAGAAGAGGAGCATGAAGAAGAGCAAGAATGTCAAGAAGAGCAAGAATGTCAAGAAGAGGAGCATGAAGAAGAGCAAGAATGGCAAGAAGAGGAGCATGAAGAAGAGCAAGAATGTCAAGGAGAGGAGCATGAAGAAGAGCAAGAATGTCAAGAAGAGGAGCATGAAGAAGAGCAAGAATGTCAAGAAGAGGAGCATGAAGAAGAGCAAGAATGGCAAGAAGAGGAGCATGAAGAAGAGCAAGAATGTCAAGGAGAGGAGCATGAAGAAGAGCAAGAATGTCAAGAAGAGGAGCATGAAGAAGAGCAAGGATGTCAAGGAGAGGAGCATGAAGAAGAGCAAGAATGTCAAGAAGAGGAGCATGAAGAAGAGCAAGGATGTCAAGAAGAGGAGCATGAAGAAGAGCAAGAATGTCAAGAAGAGGAGCATGAAGAAGAGAATGAAGAAGAGCATTAATGTCAAGAAGAGGAGCATGAAGAAGAGCAAGAATGTCAAGAAGAGCAAGAATGTCAAGAAGAGGAGCATGAAGAAGAGCAAGAATGGCAAGAAGAGGAGCATGAAGAAGAGCAAGAATGTCAAGGAGAGGAGCATGAAGAAGAGCAAGAATGTCAAGAAGAGGAGCATGAAGAAGAGCAAGAATGTCAAGAAGAGGAGCATGAAGAAGAGCAAGAATGGCAAGAAGAGGAGCATGAAGAAGAGCAAGAATGTCAAGGAGAGGAGCATGAAGAAGAGCAAGAATGTCAAGAAGAGGAGCATGAAGAAGAGCAAGGATGTCAAGAAGAGGAGCATGAAGAAGAGCAAGAATGTCAAGAAGCGGAGCATGAAGAAGAGCAAGAATGTCAAGAAGAGGAGCATGAAGAAGAGCAAGAATGTCAAGAAGAGGAGCATGAAGAAGAGAATGAAGAAGAGCAAGAATGTCAAGAAGAGGAGCATGAAGAAGAGCAAGAATGGCAAGAAGCGGAGCAAGAATTTAATGAATGAAAAACGTCATAAAGCATAATGTAATTTTTAAACTAATACTGTTCCATATATGACTGAGCAATCGTTGTGAGAAACATAAGTGTAATTACCCGTATCAGCGAAGCGGCGGTTAACAATACGCATTGATGTAGATTTACACAGATCTAACAACTTAATGCCATGATTATTTATAGTATATTTATATGTCCGCAGTGTTATTTAGCTCCTTTATTTTTGGAATCGGTGACAAAAAGTTGGACAATTGTAAATGCGTCAATCTGTGAACAGGTCCCTTTAACACGTCTATACAGGATTAAAGTAAGAACCTGTTTTACCAGTATAGCTAAAAAGTAACCGGCTGAAACTCAATAGCATCAACAACAATGTTAGTAGTATTGACAACATGAATAAATTGCTTAAAAGAATATGTGTGTGACTGGATTCAATATCATGAAGTGATCTATTATTTTAAATTTAATTTAATACCTGCTCGTTTACAAATTATTTCCCGAGGTTACGGTTAACTATGGCACAATCTAGCAGCATTCATTGATAATCGAAACAAAATGTAATTGAAAACATGCACTCAATCGTTTGCACATCTTACATCATAGCTATCTACTCTACTTCTGATATATATTTCTCTGTTTTATTTTTATTTCGTCGTGTTTTTGTCATTTTAATACGAGTGGATTCTTAGAAACAAATTTATTTGTAGGCTACATACTCAGGTGGTTGATTTAATACAATAAATATTTTATTGTTATTCTGAACATGCTGCAAATATAGGCCTTTCCGCAAACTAGGTAACCTTCCGTGAAAATTATCTCCCAGTTTTTGCTAATACGCATGCGTAAAATTATCAACCAGACTTCCGGGGACGTTTTTTATAGCCAATTCGTGTGAAAGTATATTATGATTTCAGATGGTTTTTAGAACGCTAGAAAAGGGAAATTTCAAAAACAAAAAATCTATTTGTATTATATAAAATTTAAATCGCAAATTTTATACATACAATGCTATATGAAAATAATAAGTATAATCGTTTTAACCACATTATTACAGTATACCATGGTAATAGGCCGAATATATAGTTTAATCGCATGTATGAACGGCAAATTACTGGGAGATGTAAAATGCAAATGTTGATATCGGCCAGAGTACACCGGACCTGTAGAATTCCTCCGGGCGCTCCGGTTTCACCAACAACAGAAGTCCACACCAAATAAAAAAAATTATTGTATAAAAAAACAACACAATTAAATAGTTGGAAAATGCAGCTTTGATTTAAAATTCTTCCCAACATTTGGCGTGTCTCTTGTAAGTAATTTAATTAGACCTGTGCTGGAGCACACCCCGGGCACTCACGTAATGCTGCTTCGTCATGGAAGGACCTCATTCATTTCTAGACACCCACACACATGTCCTCAAGAACAGTATACAAATCTACTTAAAAACCAATCGTTCAAATCTGACGTATGGTCGTTCGAGAAGATATATTGACCATTGACCGGAATCCCTGCAGTTTAAATCCAGCAGTTAACCGCGATTGCTCTGATCACATGCCAAACAACCACCTGGTACCACATAAATAAATAACAACACAGCCTTTCGTGTCAAAGACATAACCATTTACCATTGTATTCATGGGGTTTCTAAGTGTTCAATATATTTTCATAGAAGTTGTTGAATAATTGGACAAGAAAAGCGATTCAATGTTGAAACCCAAATAACAAGAGGGCCAAAGCGGCCCTGGTCGCCCACCTGAGTATAATTAGCAACTTAACTTTGTTTCAATGATATGCATTAAAAATAGGGCCTCTAAATCGCTGATTTTCCATCTAATATTCGTTTGCATCCCCTTGCAAAATATTTGACATTTTGTCCCATAAATGTTATAAATACTTCCGTCATTAACGGTAATGGGCGTAAAGTGACAACATAAATAAACTGTGGCAAAACATAGAGAAACCAAACATAAATAAACTGTGGCAAAACAAAGAGAAACCAAAAGCAAGGGAAACTAGAATCTTTTTATATATATATACAAACAAATGGTTATTTTTTTATCCCAATTGCTTGTAGACAGTTATATTAATATGAATGTATCAGTCAGTATAAGCGGTATAATTCCTCTTTTTGATATCTGGCAACTCATTGTAACCTACCCTTTCTGTGTACAGATGAGTGGGTAGCAAGAACCACACAGCCTCAAGGAGTAATATTAAATATGAATCATTTACATGCCTGGAAATTTGTGCAACACTCAACGAGTTTCATGGAGAACATTTGAGTATTATCAAAACTAAATTATGTACAGTAGATCTAATTTTGAATTTGGTAGAATCTTCTGAGAAGATTTTCAAAGTTTTCTACAAAGCTATAATATTATTAGGAAAACTGCCCCACCCCTGGCGGTCATGTTTTTTTTTTAACGAATCAAAGTGATTTGAAGAATTTTGGGAGAGGGTCACCCAAGAAACATTCATGTGAAATTATTTTTAAATCCGGTCAGCGGTTTCTGAGAAGATTTTCAAAGTTTACCATATAGGTATATAAGGAAAACTGCACCACCCCGTCACGGTTTCTGACAACATTTTTTTAGGCTATAGGTTGCCATGGCAACCAGAGTTTTCATATATTGCATTCAATTGAAGAATCTGAGAAAGGACCACCCCACAAACATGTCATTTAAAGCAATTGTTAACGACGAACAACGGACGGTGACTGACCAGCTCACCCGTGAGCACTTTTTTTTTAAATTTTAAATGTCGTAGCGAACTTTGAGATTAATATATTACTATTCCGAGGTTGAACCTATTTGTTGTGGTATACGCTCTGATGTTGTAGGGGGTGAGCGAGAACATCGAAACTTGTGACGAATTTTGGATCATATCATTTCCAGACATTATTTTTTTACTTTTATATCTTTAGTTTTACTGTGGTCTTGTCGTGCTGCGTCGGGAAACCGGAGTACCCGGAGGAAACCCCACCTATCCGGTACGGTGACCACCAACCAAACTAACATGCGTCGGGACCTGGAATTGAATTATCCCGACCGCCTAAGTGAGAAGCGAGTGTACAGATAAGAACACTGCGCTAGACACGAAATTTGCTAAGAAACCCTCTGAACACCCCCACAACAAATTCCTCTGATGTTCCAATGGACCAAGTGTGAGGTACGGCGCGCCTTTGAGCCGGTTTAACACAACCGTCCCTCCCTTTGTGGGTTGTGTCTATGACGAGTTTCCGTGTCTGCATAGGCACACTATTACATACGGCTAAGTTGCTAATAAAGAGTTTATTGTTTGTTTGGATTTTCGCCATATTTAACAGTATTTCAGTCATATAACGGCGGTCAGTTAACCTACTCTCACTTTTCCTGGGCAAGCTTAGTCGATCAAAGCGGTTTATCTGTACCAAATGCACACACTTATGCCAGTAATTGACAAATGCCCTACTTGAAACAGAGGTACGGGGAGAATGGTCGTAGAAATTATTTCATGACCAATCCCCAAACAAGTTATGTGGCCGGGCTGGGGCTCAAACTCACGAATATCGGATTGAGAGTCCAGCGCTCTACCAACTAAGCTAGCCGTGCCCGACAAGTTTCTTTAGCGCTAATGCAGCTGGTGTTTCGTTATGTTACACATGTATTTCAGTAAAATGATTGGAATGTCACATGCCATTTCAAATTCGATTACTATGCTTTGGGAACTGGTGTTTTCGACATGTTTTATTTATAGCGTTTCACGTTGAAAACAGCTATATGCAATTCTGATTTATGTCTCAAAGTAACTAGAGAGCTTTCCGAACATGGCCCATGGCAATTTGACTCTATTTAAAATGATGGCTTAGAAAATAACAGCAAAACCACGGTGGAATGTCAACAACGTTTATTTGTGTTTTTAAAACAAGAAAATGCAAAAGGATGAATCAATATATACATACAATATATGGCAAAGTTAGCGTGTTTCTTTTTTACAAAACAGTGTATGGTAACAATATGTTGCATTTCACACTTTTGACAGATAAACTAACTTTAAAAGGTTTAGTAAACATGTAAATTGTTTACTACGCATTTGTAAAGAATTTTAGCATAGAATTATAAAGTGGAGCATACATAGAAAGTTTAGAAACATATAGCACAAAAATGAACTGAAACAAAAAATGTTATGAATAAAACACATAAACATTTTATGAAGAAAAAAGTATTTTGTTGCAGCAATAAAGTGGGCCCAACTGGTTAACTGTAACTGTGTAATTTTCTTACTAGTGCACATGGTCGTAAGTAGTAGCTATAAATGTAAACCGATCCAGCAAAGAGGTATAGTCAAAAGACTTCTGTAAAAAAAACTATACGAAAATGTTTTTTTAAGTTTCATAGCTTAATATGAATAGAAGGAAATAACAAGTCGAATCAGATTTACTCAATGATTCTGATTAGGCCATACAAATTTGATTGTATGTTTAGCGTCCCCATGATTTTTCGAAACCTACCAACCAGGCAGGAAAAAACAATGAGCCGATAAAAAAACAAAAACATTATTATTTCACAACTTATTCATGGCAGTGGTACAACTAAAGCAAATGTTTACCTGCAAAACTGTTATATATCATCTTCATATTGGGAATCCACATTAACACAGTATTTCAAATGTGTAAATTGACTAGTTGCACACTGTTTTAACAAAAATAGGTAAAACACCTAAAAGTCATTTTCTTTCAATTTTTTTATGCTTTCCAACTCGATTTTTCACACGGACAAAATTGTTTTGTTTTTTTGGTTCAGACATCAGCCTGAGGACGCTAAACATAGAATCAAACTGGTATGGCCTTATGTAGCACCCACATGGTTACCATACTTTAAAATTACTACTCCCCAAACAGCTGGACACTTACACTATACACAATATTTATGTGGATGAATTGCTTTTTAAATATATTAAATGGTATACTCATATTTTATAATACAATACATGTATATGTTATTATTTTGTACATTGCGCAAACCACTATCAGTATAAATTTAGTCAGCAAAAGTGAACAGGAGACGTCACTCATGATTCGTAAAGGGAAATAACCTAGTATTTGGCGTGATTTTTGCCATAAGAAATGCTTGTATTTTGTTACAAACCACTTACAAGAAAGTTGGTCAATGTTAATTGTCAGTATGCTTTAGAGCTAATCTTCTTAGAGACTTGGCCCAGTAATTTAATAAAGAAAAACGAACAACTGTTGTTTCCTAGAATTATTGAACAAGCTATGCAGCACAGATGAACCAAACCGAATTTTGTGCATTGAGGAAGTAAAACGGCTAAACACTTAGAAAATCTAACCACTTAAAGCATTAACAAAACAGAAAAACAAAAGCTGGACTGCAAAAAGAACAAGTTTAAAGATAATGCATTAACACATAAAAACTAAACGTTATACTTTTAATAACAAGACAGCCGACTAGGTTCTTAGCAAATTAACCAAGAAATCTGGTTTTCTAGACATGTTACAAGACTGTTCACATTTTAAAAATCCTATATTCGGTACCATTTATGCACAATGAAAATAAATTGATAGCAGGCACCCAGCCTTCGACTAGACTTGAGAAATGTTCAAAATAAATTAGTGGTGTTATGGTAAAGAATACAACATATAGCACATGTTCTATACAAAGCATTAACATTAGCTAATGATCGACAATAACTAATGAACATTAATAGTGTATGCGTAAAATGTGGGGGAATGGAATTTCTCGATATACCACAATATGTTTTGAGGTAGTATACATACATCATTTGTCACATCTTTCACAATAACTATTAACACTTCAATCATCACTAATAAACTTCGTGCTTATAAAGGTTGATGTACATGCAGTGATAATTTTTCAAATGAAACCTGGGTTTTTAGGATGCACACGTACAAATCAATGCTTTTTGCATGCTGAAGGATGTTAATTATGAGTAAACATCCTAGCATTTCATTTGTCAAAGGTTTCTTCATAACCTAGAGTGAATATTTTGCCATCATCAACACGTCAAAAACAGATATCATGTATAGGCAAAGTTAGTAGAATCCATTGATCATGATTTACACTTTGTAACGTTAGTGCCACAATAATTATTACAGCAGTCGACATTATCCCCCCCCCCAAAAAAAAAGAGTCCCAAGGATGCAAACTAGAACTCAGTGAGTCGGATGTGTCGCCTGACAGCTTACGTGAATCCAAATGAAGAAGCACTTAAGGTTAATGCTCAAAGTTTGTTTAACAGATTTATTGAAATCTTCAAAAGCACTGCACTCTGGCTAATTGCAAAGAAAAGACCTATTAAAACCAAAAATGCAACACAAAAATAAGTATGAAAATTTACAAAGGGCAATAACTCAGAAAGTATGAGGGGCAGAGTAACGGTTCTTGTGCACTGCACTTCTCCTCAATGAGATCTATCTACCTATGAAGTTTCAAGTTGATAGCTTTCATAGTATAAGAGTTATGCTCCGGAGAAGCGAAAGGGGCCGCCGCAGCCGACACCGACATAAGTAACATCGACACCGGCATATGTCGCCTAGTCAGGCGACACAATAAAAACTTTTTTTTAAATAATTTTATGCATGAAAAATGCAGTATGCACATGAAAATTATCAATGTAAATGTAATTTCACATACTGCCGTTTAGCCTTGTGGTCTTTGTTCATATGGTCAATTTACTTTCAATCTGGTTTTTTATCAATTAAATTCCAATCTACAATGTATTGCAGTGAGCACAGATAGTCTACTAAATGTATTTAGGTTTTGATTTTTATTTACCGATCCAAACTCCTTTGTTCAAATTATAATGTAAATTATTGTCTTACCTAAACAAAGTTTCACCAGTTAGAACTTAGAGTCCATTTAACCAGCGATAATTTTGATGACTGATAAAATTTCCTACGTTAGTGTAATTCAAATCACTTTATATTAGCAAAAACATTTGAGCAAAAATTGATCCAAAAACAGCACTTTTGTTTCTTTAAATATGACAAGTTTTTTTTTTTGAGAGTCAGAATCATGATGTGAAGTGTGTGGTAACTATTATTATTATTGGAGTGCTTTTTATCATAAACCATTTTTCTTTACATGGTTTAAACTCAAACACTCATAATCAAGCACACATATTTGTTAATTCGAGGCATTTTCTGTTTTATGTAGTGGCATTTTTCTTGACCATTTTGTAAAAGTGCATGCAACATCTCAGTATTTAAGTCACTCGTAACATGTCCTGGACAATGTTTGCGACTCTGGAAGTTTTTTTCTCCATCCATATTTTCAAGTTTATGCAACATCTAATTCTGTAGCATTTTCTAACTTAACGGTTGCATTTTCCCCATCGATATTTTCAAGTGTAAGCGATGCCTCAGTATTTAAGTCACTCATAACATTTTGCACAATGTCCTGGACTACGTGCGCCTCTAACATGTCTCTGGAATGTTTTCCATATCCATATTTTCAAGTTACACTACATCTTGTTCTGCGGCACATTTTGACTTACTGCTAGCGTTTTCAAAAACAATATTTTGAAGTGTAAGCGATGTCTCTGTATTTACGTCATTTGCAACATTTTGCTTGATGCCCGAGATGGTAGTGCGCCTCCAACATGTCTCCAAAATGGTTTTTATTTCCCCATCCATAGTTGTTCAAGTTTACGCAACATCTAATCCTGTGGCATTTTCCGTCTTAATGGTGGCCACTGCCCTATTCATATTTTCAAGTCCTTCAGTATTAACGTCACTCGTAACATTTTGCGCAATGTTCTGGACTATGTATGCCTCTAGCATGTCTCCTGAATGTTGGGGATGACTATGCGTCACGTGTACCTCCATCGCCTGTACCACACTGTACTCCTTGTCACAGTACACACAAATCAACCTACCCTCCCCGTGCTGAACGTCGGGAATCTGCATCAGACGTTTTCTCGCCGCGATGCGTTTGCGATGTCCGAGGCACATGGCCCGCTGATGCTGGTCGTACGACCTCTTGTGAACAAACTTGGTTCCGCATTTGTTGCATTCGTAGCGCTTCGAGAGGTGAGCCTCCATGTGGAACACCATCGCGTGACGAGTAAGAAAGCGTCGACCACATTTGGTACACGCAAATGGCATGTTGCCTGAAATACAATGAATATTTGCCCCTTAAATGTGTATATACGTATTTTTACACAAAGTGCAACCACTGGGTGACAAAAAAAATAAATTAAATCATGATGAATTTAAACCAGAAAACAAAACTCATGCAAAAATAGTGGAATCAGAAAATATCTACATGTTGTTTTCTTTAAGATAAGCAAGCAAATCATTTCATAATGTACATCTGACTGGAAAGAAATACAAGAAATGCCTGGCCACGAAGACAAAATCTATGCAATAACTGTAATAAAGCACACAGGCAATGCATGCCATGCCAAACTTCTAAAAGATGTTGGATCAGTTGTATTTAACTAAGTGCTATCATTGTACAGTTATACACTACTCAGTATAAACCAACCTACCGGAATGTCTGCGCTCATGTTTTCGGAGGGCTGCACGGTGACTGAAGCCCTTGTTGCAGATCTGGCATCGGAACATCGTCATGCAGGCCAGCGTCGGGTGCACGCGCTTCATGTGGATTCCCAGCAACACGCGGGTCGGCAGTCTGAAAGGTGCAGAATTATAAATACCCTGGGGCCAACATTAAAATTAACTTCGTTTGCCATTGCCTACCTACCCGACAAAAAAGTTTTTTCTTTGTTAAACAAGGCTTTGATAGTATTGCAAGCAATACAGGAGTCCCCTACTGGTGAAAATCCCTACTAATTAAACATTATGCAATACCGTCAAATCACCCTTTATCAGTAGTTGTACAAAGTTTCATATTCAAATCCCATTTGTCACTGCAGTATTAAGTTGTTGTTTTTTCTATTTTATTAACATATACCAGACATTTGAGTTACAATTTGAGTTATTGCAGTACTAAACTAACAGAGGGCAATCATATAGTCCATTCTGTGTACCAAGTTTCATGATCATATGTTATGTTCTTTTCGAATTATTACAGTATTAAGTTTATTTCTATTTTAAGTAACAGTCACGTGACCTTTGACCTCTGGTGAAAAAAAAAGTTCGTGCATAATCCTCACATTGCCCCATTCCTGTTTATATGTATACCCAGTTTCATCGAAATAAGTTCAGTAGTTTTTGAGTTATTGCAGGAACCAGGTTTTGGGGATGGACAGACAGACGGACGGACAAACATATGGACGAACAGATAGAGAGACACAGAGACGGATGGCAAACCTATAGTTCAATCTTTGTACCAAGTTTTATGGTCATATCTTACGTACTTTTCGCATTATAACAGTATTTAGTTTATTTCTATTTTTAGTAACAGTCACGTGACCTTTGACCTCTGGTGAAAAATAAAAGGTCCTGCATAATCCTCACATTGCCGTTTATATGTATACCAAGTTTCATCGAAATATCTTCATTACTTTTTGAGTTATCGCAGGATCCAGTTTGTTTTCGGTTGTTTTCCCTTGGGTTAATTAAAAAATTAACTGTATAAGCTAGACCCTTGCTTAGAATAGGCCATATAAAAATGCAATTATAATCTGTTTTATCAAACTTGTAAAAACAACCGGGCTGTTTGTCAGCATTCATTGTCTAATTAAACTTTAAAGATGATTGCTTGCAAGCTCTCGTTATATCAACAGAAATTTGATTATATTATAAAACCAATGTATTATACGCTATATTTTGATGATCAATGGATCAGTAATAAATTGGCATTTTTTGTCCAAACAAAAAACTGACTACTACCTACCCGTTACCAGCAAGCTTGGGTAGGCAATGGCAAACACACATTTTTTAAAGGTTGGCCTGATACACCTAGTTGGTCAATAATCATATAATGCCATACACAATAGTTAATCACTAATATTATGACAATCTGGGGTAAACACGAATGTGTGGCTACCTTGAAACTTGTCACTTTTAATATGGCAATCTGAAATAAACTCACCTTAAATCTTAAATCTCATTTATACCGTTAATAGTTATAAAACAATTTCCACCAAAGATACCATAAAACTTTTTATTTAAATATAAATCTTAGGCAAAACTGAATTAATGTTCATGTGCTAAACATTATGATACACCCAAATCAACAGTGTATCAAAGACTCGGGGACAGTTAGTAAGTATTATGTAAGTGGGCATTATGTTTTAGATATGGTGTGAAATGTTAAAATATTGTGTTTTAAAATCCATGTATTTATTATTAACCTGTTGAATTTGTAAACTTACATAGCTGAACACTCCGAACATGGATAATTCTCCTTTCGACTGTGGACGTTTTCATAGTGACGGAGGATTTCTCGTTTCCGCAGCTTGAAAGTGCGGCACATGTTACAGCGGTACATCGCAAAGCCGCGCACTTTCTTGTCGCTGTCCGATACAAGAAATGACTGGTTTTTCTCTGAATCTTGGCTGTCAGCGTCTTCCGATTTGCTGTCCTCATCTGATTTCAAGAAATAGAAACACGAATAGGTACTGAAATCTTGAAATCTGACCACATAATCTAGGAATGCTGACTGAATTTCTTTGAAGTCTAGCTTCTCAGCTAACACATATTTAGACGTCTCTTCACTGTTTTCTATTGGTTCTTGCTTGATTTGACACATTTCAGCACCACTAACACCAGCATTCGAAAACCCAGATTTTTTTATCTCTTCCTCTTTTGCAGCCATTATTGTGTTAAGTTTTTCAAGCACATGCTGTTTCTTATGGAAGGCTGCGTAAGCTGCGCTGTTGAAGCGTTTGTTACAAATCTCGCAGTAGTGCTCTTTGTTGGCCGCGTGAGCTCGAAGATGGCTCTCCAAGCCTTGGGCGGTAATGAACAACTTACTGCAGAGGTTGCAGCTGAACATCTTGAAATCTGCCTGGTGCATTTTCATATGATTCTTCAGACCTTTAGATGAGAAGAACTGTTTATCGCACTCCTGGCAACGATATTCGCGCAATCGTTCTGACTGTGTCATCTGGGAATGTGCGTTGAACGTATGCACCTTTAACGCACGAGAATCGACAAAATCTTTCGCGCAGATCTGACAAGTATAAACTTTTTGTTTATGCGTAAGGATATGTTCGCGGTGCTCCTCTCTTGTCTTTGAGATCACTCCGCAAACTGTGCACTTTTTGTTGTACTGATTAAAGTGCATCTTTCGCAGGTGGCGTTTTACAGATGACTTCTCTGTAAAGAATTTCCCACAGAGTTTGCAGTCAAAGGGTTTCTCGCCGTTGTGGATTCGCATGTGGCTTGCAAGGTGACCAGTCTGTGTAAAACGCTTGTCACACTGCTCGCACCTGAAACATGGCAATAGCAAAATTAAATGTTAATGCTCCAGTTGTATAAAACAAGAGGGCCATGATGGCCCAAAGCGCTCACCTGAGAACTGTTACAGATGAAGACCATACTGTTGTGACAGGTTTGAAAATTAAGATATCTGAACAATACACAAAGGAGGATAGGATCAATTTGATTTAAAACATGGGTTAGTTCAATGGGCGAAGTACGAGTTGGGTAGTGGATGTGTGGTGTTTTTGCTAATGGTTCTCAAATCATTTTTCTCGATATTCTTGACCCTTTTTCATTAAATTAGTGACAATTCTGGAAAATGCAGAAACAGTAGATTTTGATGTCTTTTTCTAGGGATGGCAAAACTATTCAAATATTCAATTGAATGATTGCCATTCGAATAGTTAAAACGCTATTTGAATAATCGCAAATTTGTAGAAAGTATTTTTCTGTCAACATACGTGTCAGACTGAGAGATATTTAATACACGGGTCAGTGTCAGCGGCCACTCATCTAGTCGCCAGTCAAAGACAGCTGTTAATTTTAATGACAACTCGCGTATAGACTTGTGAAAAGAGTAACACAAATAAATTACAGAAGTGCGATAAGAAATTTTAGCAGTCATTATAGCTGAGAAACTTCTCTCAAGTTTGCTTATAAACTTATGATTATCCGAGCGTTTTCATGTTGATAAAAATGCGTAGTGTTTTGAAAACTGATTACAAGTACAATTAAAATGGATACTGCAGTTGTTTATGTTTGTATACTGTGCAATTTATACATTAATTAGAAAGCGCAAATTGTTAATGAAAATATGACGGTACTGGAATATCGGAGCTAAATGTCATACAAAAAATACTAATAATGTCTCCTAGGCCACAAAGTTCAAAATAGTTAATACCAATCTATGCGAATATTCAAATATTCGATTGAATGAAAAAGCGAGTATTCGAATACCGATTTTGGTATTCGATGCCATCCCTATCTTTTTTGCAAACAGTTGTTGAGAACTAGCTGCATTGCAATAATTGAGATGGCTGTGCTATAAAGGTCAAGTTTTGCTCTTTCTTTGATAATTTTCTGTCCAATGATGATAAATGATGTTAATGCAGGCTCTGAAGACAACAATATTGCATGTACAAATAACTGCATGCACGTCTTGCAACTGTTGGAAATCAAATTTTATCAATCAACTTTTATGGTCTAACTCAAACTGTGCAAGTTTAGTCAACATTGAATAAAAAATCGTGTGTGCAAGCCAATCATTGATAACATGTTGATGTTTTTTTCCAAACACAAGGGCAATAACGCTGGTGTTTCCGGCCAGATCATGCTTTTATTCGACTTCACCTGTAGTCTTACATTCATAGACAAACGGTACACGATTGGTGAAGATTGGATGAAAAATGAAGTTTCTATCCTGAATAATGTCCATTTTTGCATATTTTTTCACAACCAAAGGGCAATAACTCTAGTGTTCTTTTCCGATCATGCTTATATTCAACTTCAACTGTAATCTCATGGTAATAGACAAACTGTGCAAGTGTGGTGAAGATTGGATGAAAATTGAAGTCTCCATCCTGAATCATGTCCATTTTTATATATTTATTTAATAAACAAAGGGCAATAACTCTGGTGTTTGAAACACGATCTGGCCCATTTTTTTGGCATCTGCTGAGATGTGACGGTCATACACAAACTGGTTAAGATTGGATGGAAAATAAAGTCTATACGTTGAAAAAGAGCATTTTTGCACTTTTTTTGCATGAAAAAGCAGCAATGACTCTGGTGTTACTGGTGTGATCTGACCCAATAACAATCCCATCCCAGATTTTATGGTCATACACAAACTGTGCAAGTTATATCAAGATTGAATAAAAAATATAGTCTTTATCGCGATAACAGTCCAAAATGTTGACGGCTGGGGATGACGGATGATAGACGACGCCGGAGAGGTCCCCTCTATACCAAGACGCAGCTGGAGAGGTCCCCTCTATACCAAGACAACGCCGGAGAGGTCCGCTCTATACCAATAGCTCACTTCGTGCTCAGGTGAGCTAAAAACACTTTGTAAAGATTTTTTAACAACTATGCGAATGGGTCCGGTATGCATTATATTGGGAATTTTCAATTTAAACTAATCATTAAAACTACTTCAATTGGGAAAAAAACACTTTTAACGATCGAGTCCTTAAACAGGAACTAAGCAAAGAAAGAATATACCGTAATCTGACGAATATAATACGCACTCATGTATAATACAAACACCCAAGTTTCAACAATATTTTTGAGGAAAAATAACAATCCGAATATAATACACATCCTAAAATGAGGTGTTGGTTCATAATGCTTTTGTATCAATATGTCAGTACACGAGTCATAGAAGCTTACACAATTAAATCACGTAGGCATCTCGTTAAACGTGATTTTATGAAAACAGGAAAAAAGCGAGATTTATTCAAATAACTTCTGCTGAACTGCAAGTGAGAATCATTAAAAACATAGACGAAACGAAATAAGTTAATGAGACAATTAAAATAACGACTTTGACAATTAAGATAACAGCCAGCTAACTTCCTAGTAAACAAGAGATGTTTGTAAAACATGTATGCCCCCCGACCTGCAGCCAAGTTGTGAATATGTGCAATTGTTAAGATTTTTTTTAAATATGCAATCCCAAGCGAGGTCTCGATATATGGTATCTATGAATGAAGTTTCATTAAAATATCTTGATGCGTTCTCAAGTTATTGAGCGGAAACCGTTTTTCTATTTTAAGTAATGGTGACCTTGACCCCACCCACCCCATATGAAATCCCAAGAGAGGTCTCAATATAAGGTATCTATGTATGAAGTTTCATTAAAATATCTCGATGCGTTCTTAAGTTATTAAGCGGACACCGTTTTTCTATTTTTAGCAACTGTGACATTGACCCCACCCACCCCATATTTGCGCAATCCCAAGCGAGGTCTTGATATAAGGTATCTATGTATGAAGTTTCACCAAAATATCTCAATGCTTGTCAAGTTATTGAGCGAAAAGCGTTTTTCTATTTTTAGTAAGTGACCTTGACCCCACACACCACATATGCAATCTCAAGAGAGGTCTCAATATAAGATATCTATGTATGAAGTTTCATTAACATATCTTGATGCGTTCTCAGGTTATTAAGCGGAAACCAATTTATATTTTTATTAACTGTCACCTTGACCTTGACCACACGCATACTATATGCAATCTCAAGCAAGGCTTCGATATAAGGTATATATGTATGAAGTTTCATTAAAATATCTCTATGCATTCTCAAGTTATTGAGCAGAAACCATTTTTCTATTTTTAGTTACGGTGACCTTGATCTTGACCCCACCCACCCCATATGCAATCCCAATTGTTAAGATATTTTTTTAATATGCAACCACAAGCGAGGTCTCGATATATGGTGTCTACGTATGAAGTTTCATTAAATATCTTTATGGATTCTTAAGTAATTGAGTGGCAACCGTTTTTCTATTTTTAGTAATGGTGACCTTGACCCCACACACCCCATATTCAATCCCAAGCGAGGTCTCGATATAATGTATATATGTATTAAGTTTTATTAAAATATCTGATGCGTTCTCAAGTCATTGAGCGGAAACCGTTTTTTCTATTTTTAGTAACGGTGACCTTGACCCCACCCACCCTATATGCAATCCCAATCGAGGTCTCAATATAAGGTATCTATGTATGAAGTTTCATTTAAATAATATCTCGATGCGTTCTCAAGTTATTGAGCGGAGACAGTTTTTCTATTTTTAGTAACGGTGACCTTGACCGGCCACCCCATATGCAATCCCACGCGAGGTCTCAATATAAGGTATCTATGTATAAAGTTTCATTAAAATATCTCGATGCGTTCTCAAATTAATGAGCAGAAACCGTTTTTCTATGTTTAGCAGGGGTGACCTTGGCCTTTGACCTGTTGACCTCAAAATGTATAGGCGTCTTCCTTTCCTCCCAAGTAACCAGCATACCAACTTTCATGATCGTAGGTTTAAGCGTTCTCTAGACATCGCGCGGAAACAAAATGGTCTACGGACAGACAGACCATCCGACCGACGGACAGGTGCAAAGCAAGATACCCCCACTTCTTCGAAGGGGGGCATAATAAATATAATATCACAAATAGCGTCTATAGTGCAACCTGTATTACCAAAACTTCAAAAATTCAAACTCAAGTTTATGCATTACACTGGGTTGGTATGTATAAAGGAACACAATGACCCTATGTTGCAATGTGCGTGTATGGTTGTATACATGTAGATATATACCTACCAATGTACATGACCCTAAGATGATCAGTACATGTATACATGTACACATGGCCCTTTGCAAAGTACCTGTAAGGTTTTTCTCCTGTGTGTAGTCGCAGGTGTTTGGCTCGAGAACTTGCATCCTTGAACTCTCGTCCACACACCGGGCAGTCGTGGTTCTTGGGAGTACGATTCCCCTCCCCATGGCTCGTCATGTGACTCTGAAAGATGATGGAGCAATACAAGCGGGGGAAACAAGCCAGGGTTTCTATCAAAGACTTGACATCCATGTTTTTGCCTTGCATAGTGGACATATCACTTCTACATTACCTCTGATTGTATTTGTACAGTCCTGCTCATAGGGTCAACAAATTTATGTCCTGTTTTTTCCCATTGGTTAAACAAATGTATGTACAACTCTTTTCCCATATGTTAAACAAAGTTATTTCTAACTCATTTTTCATAGATTAAACAAATTTATGTCCAACTCTTTTCCCATAGGTTCAACAAATTTAAATGTCTGCCTTTTTAAAGTAAGAACACTAATAATAGTATTCAAAATGGTCATGAAAAATTGCTTCGACAATCATTAATGAAGATATGATATGGGGATATAATGACTCTGAGGGTAATCATCATGATTAGAAACTGTCAAAACCATGAAGTTTACCTGGTAAAGAATTGGGTCCACAAAAATCTTGCGACATTTGAAACAGCTCAATGGATGCTTCTTGCGCTGATGTTCTCTGTAGGACTTGTAGTTGCTATGGAAACAATTTTAAACACTGTTACCAGGGACATGTGAACATCACCAAACAAGTGGAATTTGCAGTATTTGTGCAGTAGCGTAGGTTCCTTTATGGGCGCATGCCGTTACATATTTTGTTTCAGAGATGAAGCATAAAAAATGCCAAAAATGCTTTTACAGAAGAGGTAGATTTGAGGGGGAATCTTTGTTGGCTGTGTTTATACTTTGAACATTGCTGAACAATTACGTTAATATTATTTTGTTATTTAAAATCAAGTTTACATTTTTTGTTTGTAACCGTAGATAAACACCCCTATTATTAAAAGACAAAAGTGTCTATTGTGCCAATACTTTTTTTTTTAGCCAAGCCTCATTGGGTGTACAAATGATTTCAGTTAATAGTATTGCCTACGCTGGTGTTGTAGTTAGTGAGCGACACAAGTCATGCACAAATGCTTGTTGTTTTGTTACTAAGCAAAGTATTTTATACCTATAAAGAAACATCTAGTATGTCTGGGTAACGAAACAGAAACAAAACTTAAATGTGAGGCTGACATTGCAACCATATAACCGGGATGCATCTTTACGTCACAAGTCCCTCTAATATATTGTAAAGGTGAACAGCAGTGCAGTATGTAATTAAAATCAGTTTTTATGCTTGCTTCGCTACTTTTTGTTGTTGGGTCAGCAGATAAAATACATTAATTAGCGGCAGATTTTAAGGAGATTCCATGAATAAACATTGATTTACACTAAAGAATTGCTTTTTTATTTCATTTTTTTCTATTTCAAATTCTCTCGAGTTTCTGCATTGAATTGAGTTTATTACATGCATGAAATGAAATTGAATGAGTGCAAAGCTGGGATTACCTGTATGTCTTTGAGCATTCCCAGCATTCCAGATGCGGTGTAGCCTTGCTTGTGCTCTTGGGCATTGTCTTGGAACTGTCCTGCGACAAGGCCGTAAGGACATTGCCTAACGTATCCAAGCCGTTTCCTTTTGCAGTGGCAGCAGCAAAGTGGGGGGCCAGAGCTTTGAATATCTCTTTATCTAGAGCTGCAATATCACTGCTCCCCTTATCAGACTCTACATCATCGCCTATAGTCTGCGACTGAAATTGAAAATCGACGGTGTCTTCTGAATCGCTCTGAATGAGCGGAGTCTGAGTAGCATCGTCTCTGTCCGAGGCAAGGTTTTGATTGCTGAGCTCATTCTCTTCCGTTTTGAATTTCTTTGTTAGCTTCAGTTTGAGGGGTGAGCTGGTCTCTGCAGTGGCGCTGTACACTGACTGACTAGAATCATTGGTTCCCGAATCCGACTGGTCGTCATTCTCCGGACCATTAAGCTTTGTCAGTAGTTTTTTATGCAGACTAGTTATGACAGCATCGATTTTTGTTTTTGCCACCCCTACCTTCCCATCTGAACTGCATATATGTTTGTCACCGTCAACAGCTGCATTCAGAGGACCGGCCTCTGACTGTTGATTGACATCCTTTACACCCTCGGCTTCCGCTTTCCACTTCTCAACATCAGCCTTGTGGCCTAGTAGTACATTGGGCACCACTTCTACAACGTCATTCGCCTTTGCCAAATCCACTACAGTGTAGTTTGTATTCAAGTCTTGGACATTGTCGGTGTCGAGTGTACACGACTGAATGTACTGTTCGCAAGTATCTGACGTCACATCCATATTATGCATCCTCTGTAGATGTCTCTTTCCTCCATTCCGCTCCACACAGTAAATGAAACAGAGCCCGCATTTAACTCCAAATCCACCATGTGTCTTCAAATGGCTTTCAATGAGCCTCAGCTGAGGGTATATTCTGTCACACAGCCCACATTTGAAGCCGGCTGTTCCCTCGTGCCGTCGGATGTGCTTTGATCGTGCACTTGCGTCACTCATCATCTTTCCGCATATAGGACAGTCGTACGACTTTTTGTGAATGAAAATTGATGGCCCAGGAACCAACAAACCTTGCCCCTTCGATGCTTCTTCCCCATCTGGGCCAAAATGGCCTTTTTCTGAACTCTCAGAAACCAAATGTTCTGATCCAGACAGACTAAAATCCATTCGAGACGAATCACCACTCAGCATACCAAGCGTATCCTCCGCCTTGTCGTCCGTTCCCCATGGATTAATTGCCTCGAAATTCAAATCTGCCAGCAGTGCCTCCTTGTTTTCAAATAAGACATCTTCCTCTTGATGCAGAGTCTCTGGTGCCATCTCCATGTCCAGCTCTTTAGTAGTAGTTTCCATCTTCTTACTAACTTCCAGCGATTCCACCTCAAACCCTGACTGAAAACTGTCAAGTTCACTTGGCTCATCCTGACTGTCGTCGATTTCGGCAGTGTAGTCGGACATAGCCTCCTTTCGCATTAATCTGACCGCAACTGTGTCAGAAACACGATGGACCTTCATAAGGTGCTGTTTCAACTTCTCAGAAGACGCGACAACCGCGAAGCACAGAGTGCAGGTTTCAGTCACCTTCGTTCGTTGATTCTCTGTCTCTTCCTCAATGGCATCTTCTACCTCTGCCGCACAAAGATGATGAACCCCAATTAGATGTCTCTTCAGACCAAATCTCTGTGTAAATTTAGCTCCACAGTAGCGGCAGCAAATTTCTTCTTTAACTTTCACCTCAGTGAACTCATTCCCAGCATTGATATTATCCAACATTCTGTCATTTGCCTCTAAAAGCGACTTGATAGATAAATTTTTAGCATCCTCGTTGGATCGCCTATTCTTACCATGGAAAACCACCCCCTCCTCGGGCAATATGACTGTGTTCCTGGCAGCTTCAGCAGTGTAGTTGTGGATCCGGCGCATGTGTCGACGCACACTGGATCGCAAAACAAACATCTTTTTGCACACGGTACAGCGGAATATCCTCTGCACTTGCCTGTCTTCTCTATCTTCTTCCTCATCTCTTTCAGACAAATCGCCTGTCGCATCATTTGTGTCATCATTCATATCATCCGTCACTGGGTCTGTGGAGTCATTTAGAGCTCCGACAATTTTCACAGGCGTCTCTTTTGTGTAGGACTGACTGATCATATAATCTCTGGCTTGTTCCGCAGTGTAGTGGTGGGTTCGCTTTAAATGCCGTCGGACACTTGACTTTTCAACAAACTTTGTTCCACACATAATACATTTATACGGCTTGAAAGCATTGTTCTGATTTTCAACAGGTGATGTTCTCTTGTCCACTTCATACATATTCAAGTATGCAGGAGGTTTTGCCCCGCGTTCCGGCATGACCCGAATGACCTTTTGAACTCCCTCCTTGTCTTTTTCCATGACAACATTCAATGTAGTATCAAAGAGGCTCTCACTGTCATAACTTTCAGCGAGCGAGTCTCGAACCCTCGTTAGTTCTAAAGGACTCGCAAAACTTGAGTTTGACGAACTGTCATCCAGCTCATGTTTCACACCGTTGTCCGACGGCTGAGGACTCAGACTGTGGTAAGTGTGCAAATGTTCCTGAAGAGCAGGATTACTGGTGAAGAAAGCTAGACAGATTCTGCATTTGTAGCCTTCATTCTCCTCAGTCATCTTCCGTTCTTCCGATGAACTGACATGACCGGTTTTCAGATGCTCCTCAAGCTGGGATGCTTCCAAGAATATCTGCTCGCAGATTTTGCAAGTGAAATGAGGGGAGCTCGTTCGGTGCTGGAATGCCTTTGTGTCCATAGCTGAGTTAGAGCTTGAATTATCGGGCCCATCGACATCAGACAGTTGGTCATTTGTATCCTGGTCAGCCAAGTGCATTTTAAAGATTTCCCGAGCCTGTTCATAGCTATAGTGATGACTCTGTCGAATATGTCGCAACACGCTTGATTTACGCGCGCACATCGTGTCGCACATGGGACAAGAGAAGCCTTTGGCACCCGAGTGGGTGTAAAGATGCGAGTTGAGATCGCGCTTTGAGACGCATTTCTTCTGGCAAATATGGCATTCAATCATGTCGTCATTGCTGTGCTTCTTCATGTGCTTATTTAGCGAGCTGGAATGGTGGTAGACTCGATAACAGATCTTACATGTGTATGTCCGCCGGCCCATCAGACTAGGGGTCCCCTGCGAATCTTCATTGTCACTGTCATCGTCGCTGCGAGATCCATTCTGAATGCTCTCGGAATCCGTAGGTACCGGCTCCTGTTTTACTTTGGTGGCATTATTGTCGTTTCCCTTGCTCAACAGACTTATGGATGGCTTCATAGAAGCCAAAGGTTGTTCCAGAAGGGACTTTAACGACGGTGTGTGGCATTTTCTTGCCGTTTCTATAGTAGGTGTTTCCGGCTGAAGTTTAGGCAGAACTCCCATGTTTGGAACAGTGAGTTTCGCAGCTAGCTGGATAGGGCTCTCAGGTTCTAGATGGTTTTCTATGAGACCGTTAAAGTCTTTCGTGAGTCCATGCTGTCTCCTCAGATGTCGAACGGCTGTCGACTTCTCTGTGAACGTGATATAGCACAGCTTACATTTGAAAGGTTTCTGAAGATCGTGACTTTTCATGTGGAACTCCAAACTCGAGGGAAGGCTGAAGGATTTCGAGCAAATCGTGCAGGAAAATGAGCCGGAGTTCTGATGCAGCCTCAAATGTCTCAGAAGAATTTTCTTGGTCTGCAGACGCTTCTGGCATATATGACACTCGAAGACGTTATCCACAGTGCCGCCCTTGCGCTCGCAAACAAGCTGCAGATGAGATTCCAGACTGGCTGGCATGCTGAACCGCCGACCGCAATGCAGGCATACAGACGGGTGGTGGGCAAGCCTGTGGTTACTGAAGGAGCTAGCCTTTGTGTACGTCAGACCGCAGTCCTTGCAGGCGAAAACCCGCTGACCCAAATTATTAGAATCAAACGTCAGACAGCTTCCAAGGCTGTTGTCTTCAATATTAATGCCTGGGCCCAAACCTTCTCTGTACTTAATTACCTCGCTACTGCATGACTCATTGTCTTCCTGAGGCGTTGCATCGGATTCAGAGTCAGTTCCATTGGAGGCTGGAAGAAAATAGACAGTGCTGCAAACCCAGACAAGAAGATCAAGTTATCTATGTCAGTGCTACCCAGAGTAACAGATAATGGTTTTTCCAGAACTGAGTATTACCCCATCATTTTAAAAATAGTTTAGTACTGACTACTGAGTAATTTAACATAGTACTAGAAATTGCTATTTCATGATTAAATAAATTGATTGATACAAATACAAATCTGTAAATTGCTCACCTTAAATTGAAAATCAAAATTTAATGAGGAAATTTAAGTATGTACTCAAATCATTTTATGCTCTATTTATCTTCAGCACTGTATAATGTTTTATGTAATGTTTGGTTGAAAAAATTAGTAAACTTTAGAGTTGTTAAAATTACTCCTGTGTGTCAGATTACCCCATATAAAGGTTGTTGATACCTTAAAATATTTTTCTTTATTTAACAGTGCTTTTTAGGGTCAATTTGGAGCCAAAATTCGGCCCCATTCCCCTGCTCAAAAAGTATATATTTTTCCCCTATATCTACCTTAAAATTTCCCCCAGAATGTAAGCTTTATTTCGAAAAAAAAAGACCAAATTCTGACAAAAATTGACTAAGATACAGGAATTTTCGTAAATAAACCCAGCAATTTTTCATCAAAACAAGTTAGTGCATAATCTAGGATATCATTTGTAGCAAAACAATTGATTAATGTTTTATAACAAAGTAGAATATAAACATGTAATGCTTTTCTAAAAAAGAAAATCCCTTTTTTGCCGTGAATTTCCCCATCTGAAGGGCCCCGCCACCTATCCCCCAAAGGTGAAAAAACAACAACACTGATTTATAAATCTGCTTTTAAGGATTTCGAGTTTTAATTATTAACAGTACTTACCATGTATGTGTATACAGCGTCTGCAGATTTTTGTTATGTAATATTAAAAGAATGTCGTCTGATTACACACCTTTTAAGTCAGATTCCATTAGAGACTGGCCAAACTGTATGGCAAGAGAATCCAGGTCTTTTCCTGACAGAGCAGTCTCCTTAGTTCCACTGGATGTTGCAGCCATGTTGGTGGTGCTCCAACAATGTATACCGGTAATGCCACACTGTACTGTGTACCCTACATAAAAAAAAACAAATGGTGAAAATTATATTAAAATTAATGACTTTATAGTAAAACTGTGTTAACTGGTGTTTTGACAATATTGTGAATGCTCAAAATCATTTACCATATATATTTTCAGTGTATAACCGATGAAACTCATTGTTAGTTTTTTTTAAATATAAGATTTAAAATGGTTTATTTGTCTCAGTCAAGGAGGTTCTGTTTTTGTTACTGTTTGTTAGTCTTTTAATAAACAGATTTGCATGAAATTTTCTCTGAAGTTGGGCCAATGAACAGATGATTAGAGTTTGGTGGTGATCCGGATCACCACTTGGATCCAGGAAGCTATTAAAGGATTCTTTATCATAATATTATGCACCTATCAATATTTTCCCCCAGGGGTGAGTGGCGGGCATATATCGGACTTTAGACTGACAGCAATTCCCGACAGGCGGGAATTTGACACGCCGAATAATTCCGGGTCATGGGAAATAGACTTTGGTTGGATTTTAAATCCACGCAATTTTTATTGGGCCCCAAGGCCATTTCATATACCAAGCATCTCCCACTGTGGGGATTTAGAGAAAAATGCTTGGTTCTACGGTTGGGAATTAGACCCCAAAAATAAAATAAGTAAAATTCCCCTGAGGCCACCCCCACCCCCCAGTGCATTCACAGTAGATTGGTCAAGGGAGGTAACCTATTGGAAAATTCTTAAGGGCAAGGGAGGTAACCTACTGGCAAATTCAGTTTGTTAATATGGTTACATTGTACATTATCTTGGCGGAGGTCTACACACTCGGAGAGCTGTCTAATATTAAATAATAATATTATTTATGTATTATAATAGTAATAACATCATTAATAAGAATGACGATGATTATCATACTAGTTATAAAAAAAAATGAATAATTAATAATAATAAATTATTAATATTATAAACAGCCATATGTTAAAGTTATTACAATATATGTCTTTGGTTATCTAGTTTTATTTCCTAATTTAAATAAAAACAAACTATATTTTCATAATAATTACCTTACAAGTAACTATATTCAATCTTATCATGTCTTATTAATATATAATTATAATTGTAGTAAATATAAATCTCTAAATTTGTTTCAAACTGAAAATCCTAAATCCAAACCAGACAAAGGATTTTCAACAGATCACATCCCCCATTGCTACAGTGGGGTTCGTTATCATACCAGACCCAGGCAGTACACAGTGTACCAACACCGGATTTAGCACACCATAACAACAACACAAAAACCCCAATTCAACCCACAGAAAGAGCCAACAACACACACATCAGACTTTAATACTTATCAACAACCCATACCTGACAAGCAACACGATCTGAAGCTCAAACCCTCGTCCTGTTTTACGAATAAATCACAAATTTACAAATCAGTGCACTCACAAAGAGAAAAACCCTGCGAACAATGGCTGCTGTGAAAGCGTTACAAACTAGGTCACCCCGGCGAGGCGGCGTAGAGCACTATTGAATTTCCTGCACAGCTCGCTAGCTCAGCCAAGCACACAGCGACCGGTCACTAGCCGGCGCTTGGCATTGATGCGTAAACCCGTGCGGCCTTCACTGTCACACACAAAGACCGTCTGCTAAACCGAAAACGTCTGGGCCGATAAATCCAATATCGGTTCCCATTTCAACGAACCTGGCATCTTTTGGTTCAGTTTCAAGGTTATAAGCTCGATCATTCGTTTTGAACGTTTATGCATTGTTTAAAAAATATATCATAATAACGTTACAAAGTTTGAGCACTTGTGTTTATTTTCAATTTTCAATTGCCTCCAAAATGAAGAGTTTTGTTTTGATAGAAGAGTTACAGTTCTTTATTCCGGGTAAATTTGAAAACTTTATTTGACAAAAATAAGTCAGTTTTTTAATCAAAATCGATATTGATTTATCATGATTCACGTTTTAGTTTTATGTAAAAGAGGTAAGCTATATACGAGTTACACTTATCTATCTTATCGATTTGTATTTAATATGCAAAGCCGCTTTGTCATGAGTTTTCGCGGTGTAAATAATTGTCCCACGACCCAGTTGTGTCAGAGTGACCAATAATTATAGGTAGATAAAATATTTTGCCTATATCAATTGATTTATTGCTGATTATTATATTCACAGACAATTCAGATGTTGATAAAATCCAGGAATTGTACAAAACCCATCAAGAAAATGCTCAGACAGCCTGCATATATTATGACAGTTCAGTTGTAAGTGATTAGTAATTGATTTTTTTCTGAATTTTAAATCTATTTTCAATAAATAAATATTTAATCACAATGATTTGAATGACTTGTTATAGTAAACTTTCACATTGACACTATTTTTGATGTCAAATTGATTTTACCTTATGTTAAATCATGTTACTTTGTAGTGAACTTGTCATTCAATTTCTCAAAACTTTGTTGATTATTTCAATTGCATATAGAGATATAATGTTTTTCTTTCAGTCTGAATCATCCAGTGCCACTAAATGTTGCTGGCAGCCTCTAACAGAGTTCAATTCCACAGTAATTAATGAAAGGTGAGGCTGACTGAGACAGAAGTGTGAATACAAATATGGTTTATTTTTTGATAGAAATGCTCAGCTAAGTTTTGGTGAAGCTTTTTTTGAGGTACTGATGCTTTATTTTCATTTTATAAGTATTGCTTACAAATGCAATAATACCATTACCGTCCAAAATTAAGTAATATCCAAACTGCACATCTCAAGTATTGGGTGTAAACTATGCATCATAGAACAGAACAGATATCTCAAATAATGCTCTTGCATATGCAAAATGGCATATTTGTACATATTTCAACGTATATAATTCAAAACATATTCAAAGCCTTTGAAATTGCTGTTTTATTCAGTAATCCAAGGGAAACAAATCTTAAAAAGGCAGCTGGTCATGTTCACAGTGTGGCGGATGCCTTGCCAGGAGCAGGTAATTTCAGCAACTTTTTGTGTCGGAGTATAACTCTAAGACTATGAAAGCTATCAACTTGAAACATCATAGGTAGATAGATTTCATTGAGGAGAAGTGCAGTGCACAAGAACTGTTACTCTGCACCTCATACTTTTGGAGTTATTGCTTATTTTCATACTTAATTTTTGTCCGGAGCATAACTCGAAGACTATGAAAGCTATCAACTTGAAACTTCATACGTAGATAGATGTCATTGAGGAGAAGTGCAGTGCACAAAAACCTTTACTCTGCACCTCATACTTGCAGAGGTATTGCCCTTTGTAAATTTTCATACTTATTTTTGTGTCGCAATTAGCCAGAGTGCAGTTCTTTTGAAGATTTCAATAAATCTGTTTAAAAAAATTTCAGCATTAACCTTAAGTGCTTCTTCATTTGGATTCACGTAAGCTATCCGGCGTCGGGCCACCTCAGACTCGCAGAGTTTTAGTTATTCCTACATTTTTCTTAGAGATTTGCTTGGCCTTTATTGAAATATTGTATTTTTTTCTTTTCATGACACATGTAAAGGAATCATTATTATTGAAGTTAGTATTTGTTATGATTATTTAATATATAATATTATAAATTTATGCATTGGTAACAGAAACAAAATCTTGTATTTGTATTTTGTATGTGTGTTTTACACTATTATTTTGATATTGATTGAACCATTATTTCTAATAAATCAGTAGGATACGTTTATAAACACCTGTAATGCTTTCAAAGAACAAGATTTCATAAAGTAATTTTATTTGCACATTGAATTATTTGTAGCCATTTGTAGGGGAAAACAAAAGATTTCTGGTATATTAGGCCTTTTAAATCATTTTTTTGCAGGCTTGTTGTGAAGAGGAAATATGTTTAATGTAAAAAAGTAAAAATTGAGGCGTGTCATAGAAAAACAGGGCATAATGCATGTGCATGAAGTGTCCTCCCGGATCAGCCTTTGCAGTCCGCACAGGCTGATCCGGGACGACACTTTCCGCTTTTATGGTATTTTCGGTTTCAAGGAAGTCTCTTCTAAACATAAATCCACTGTAGGCGGAAAGTGTCGTCCCGGATTAGCCCGTGCGGACTGCACAGGCTGATCCAGGACGACACTTTACGCGCATGCATTAAACCCAGTTTTCCCACGACAAGCCTCAATTATAGATCTAACCATAGATTTAAGTATGAGGCTATATCTTTTTGGATTTTCATTTATGAGTGCAAGATACAATATCATGAAGAAATTTGGAAATCTACTGTCACAAATTACATTGACGTCTTTTGTTCTTTTTCAGGCTGTTTACTTGATGTATACGTGTGGCTGCCTGATGAATGGAATAGCAGGTAAAATAGTGTGTACATAATTGTATTCCCTGTTTATTATGCCCAACATCAAAGGTGGCGGGGTATATTGGTTTGCTTATGTCGGTAGGTCGATAGACCACTTTCGGTTCTGCTCTCTAAATTCAAAAGTTTTCATCTGATCTTCACCGTTCTTCATGAAAATGTTTGTGGTCATAATATCTTGGCCAAGTTTAATTATCAGCCAAATCGCCTCAGTAATTGTGGAGTTATGGCCCTTGACTTATCTACAATTGGTGGATTTAGCAGTTACCGTTCTGCAACAGTTCATAGCAGATCTTCACCAAATTTGGTGAAAATCTTTGTGGGCCTACTGTGGATTCATTTAATTTTGTTGACATGAAATTTCGTGGATTCGTAAAATCGGGCTTATTCGTTGGATCTTAAATTAATGGATTTTATTTTTTTGGCCAAAAACCTACAAAAAATACTGTATCTATGTGTTTTTGTTTATTCTAACAACCCTTGTGCTCAGTTGACATCCGCTAAAACAACAACGTGTCAATTACTTGCATTGTCCGTATCTTATCGTCTCAATCTCGCAAAAACATGGTCCCTAGTGTAACAACACCATATCAATTGGCAGGATTAAACATAGGTGCAATATACCAGTATCGCAATAAACAGTCCAATTAATATTGGTACCCATAGTGTCTTCTATAATTGTAATAAAACAGTGGGTCCTATTAATGGCAGTTTGACTCAAAGCCAATTAAGCGCTTGACAATTAACAAGTGACAAACTGCGAATATCGATACATGCGTTACAATTGAGCAATCTGTACCTTTCAATTATTCTGACAGCATTATCTGTACTTTCAAGAAGGAAACACCATACAATTATTTATTTTTTTCAAACATAGTTAAAGTGTAATTTAACATCATGTCAGTATTCACAGTAAATATGTATCAAGGGAGGTAACACTATCACCCTAACATGGGTCAAAAGTAATTGCGCCCCTTTAGTCTGACGTCACAGTAGTGCAGATACTAATAATTTCGGATATAAGACTTCGGACATAAACGTTTGTCGTACATTTGAATTCGTGGTTAAGCTGACCCACGAAAATCCACGAAAATTAGTGTCCGATGAATAATAATGGTTCTACAGTATTATCTCGGTTAAGTTTGATAATCAACCAAATCGTCCCAGTCACTGTGGAGTTGTGGCCCTTGATTATCTAAAATTAGCCTGTATAGCTATTTTAACCTAACTGTTATACAAACAGCTCTTGTTGAGCATTGTGATAATAATTATAAATGAACTTGACCATAATATCTTAGTTTCATTTAGGGTTGTTTACTGTTTTGAGCTAGTGTTATTGTCAGGTTTTTTTTCTGTCCAGTTGTCTGTCTGCATATATTATTATCTGTTGCTACACATCTTAGTTTAATTTAGGGTTGTTTACTGTTTTGAGCTAGTGTTATTGTCAGTTTTTTTCTCAGTCCAGTTGTCTGTCTGCATATATAATTATATGTTGCTACACACTAGATCTCTTTATGTAGATTGATAGCCATGGTGTTTTTGCAATTTAAAAAAAAATAAATCTTTCACTGTAAAGAGCTTTTGTCTCATTTGTTTGCTTTATAAGAATTGTAAAACACTGTCGTAATTGAGATAATATTGTAGTTTTTAACTGTGTTTATGTTCAAGGCATAAGTAGTACCAATTCCTCACCTCTTTGTACACACAATACCGAAACTGGACGACCATTAGTATTCGTGTGATGCTAGTTTTCCTAGATTGTATGCATTTGTTCACCGGACATCAGTACATGTATTCATACAATTGTGACTGTGCAAAACCAGCGAATGATCTGTCAGACACTTAGATTTGTAACCTGCACACTACATATTCAAACCATGACATACATGTGCACTGTAAAACAAAGAGAGTGTCATGCATTTATTTGGTTCAGTATGATGCATGCAGCTAATTATCTCACTACTTATACATCCATTATGTATAAAAGCCAGTCAACTGACACCAAAAAATGCGTATGAGGGGTGCTGTACTACCAAAAATCAAGTACCAACGAAATTGTCGTTTAAAAAAAAAAAACACAAACAATTTTACCAACAAATTTCTATACGTTTACAGTAAATTTTGTCAAACACCCACATGTCTCACTGTCTGACAGGTTTTGCATTGTCTGTAAGTGTTCATTAAATTCATTTCATTGTTTTGAAAAACCACAATATTTGACTCGTATCTCATTTTACAGCGACTATGTGCTCTTGCTAGGCGCCCTGCGCAGACTGAAGAACTGGCACAATGCACGAATCACCGTGCTCGACCCAGACGCAAGTCCAGGCACAGAGTTCCTGCAGAGGTTCCTGGCTGCCGATGTGCGTCTGAATGCGCTAGGCTGCATTCCACTAGGCGCAGTAGGCTGCACACCAACAGATGAGGGACTGCTGTGGCGGGGCAAAGTGTGCATCACTGACAAGATCGTGAGTATGATACTGTCAATCATGCACCCGTCCAGTTTGCCCAAGCAAGCCCGAATTATTGGATTATTACTTGAGAGTAAGAAAATGGTACGTGCACACTTATATAAAACTTATAATCTGACAGGAGTGTGATTTCTCCTCCTTTCAGCTGTTTTCCTCCTTTTGAATGCCAAGATTGTTTTACAAATAGTTGTGAACTTTATTGGATCTGTTTTAAAGTGACGAGTTTTGGTGAACCCAGTAAGGGGGGTAGGGTATTTTCCTCCCCTGAGGTGTTTCCAAAATCACACCTTGATAACAATATTTACCTACACGTATGCAAGGCTTATGGGCTTTTGCTAATTTTGACCACTGTCTGTCTGTGAGGACCCATATCCACAAAGTTCCTTAGTGAAAACTTAAATTTCTTTAAATCATAAAATTCCTCAATTTTGTGGCTGTCTGGTGTCATTTACAATAAGTTTTTAGATCGCATATTTCGTTCTGTACGCTAATTGTTACGGTAATTTCGCAAATCATTTTCGTGCAACTTTAATGTACAATGCCTTATATATTATTGGTTATATCAGTTATACCCACATTAATTTGATATTACAGTTTACGAGTGTATTATCTGTGTATATCCAACTGAGAACGAGGGCGGTACAGCTGATAGATGCCGTGAAATGTTAGTCATCGTCAGTGTTTTTTTTCACCTTTGAGGGAAAGGTGACGGGGCCCTTCAGATGGGGAATTTTACAGCAAAAGGGGATTTTGTTTAGAAAAGCATTATTAGTAAATTTACATGTTTATATTCTAATTTGTTATCAAACTTTAATTAATCAATTGTTTTGCTGTAACCACTGACAACTTAGATTTTGCTTTAACTTCGTTTGATGAAAAATTGCTGGGATATTTTACAAAAATTCTCCTGTCTTAGTCAATCTTTGTCCGACTTTGTTCATTTTTGTTTTAAAATAAAGCTTACATTCTGAGGGGAATTTTGAGGTAAAAATAGGGGAAAAATATATACCTTTTAAGCTGGGGAATGGGGCTGAATATCGGCCCCAAATTGGCCATAAAAAACACTGATCGTCACGCGTTATTGTCTAGACAGTTTCATAGAAAGGCAATGCCCGAACTCAATTGCCAACAAACATTGTGTTTTGCAAAGGAAGGCAAAAGCAGTATTTATGAAGCAATTTGTTGGCAACTACAATATATAACATTCGTTTCATGTTTGAACCTGCTGTACAATGTACGTAAATAAAAATTTTGTACCTTTGCTTTTGTTAACGTATGTTCTGTTCTGTACTGTTACTAATGCGTTCATATAATGCATAAAAAAGTGTGTACTTTAAAAATAAATACACTGTAACTCCATTATATCGCGATTCGCGGGGTCCACAGATCGCGATCGCGATATATCCGGATTACCATCCCACCAACTCGATAAAAAAAATAACAAATGCAAAAGCGAAAATTCAAATCACATAATCGTATACGTAGACAAATATATAATGTCAAATAATCCGTACAAACTAGAGAAATGCTTTGTGCCATCTAAATCGAAAAAGCAACAAGTTCTTTAAAACTTCCACAAAGGAGTATGGGATTTACAGACTTACACTCAAAATTCATGGAATATCATAGCTCTAAAATGTTGGAATCAAACAATAAAAAAGATCCAAATTTAAGGCCGTTCATTAAAAGTAATTGCAATACCAGCACTGATACCCATGGGATACTGCACGTGGAGGTCACAAACGCCGTTGGAAGTCCTCCAGCTTGGTTCGAAGGACCGCTGTACTGGATTGCTCATACACTTCCGGTGCAGTCTCATTTTGAAGAAACAGTACGTATTGCTGCCCACGGTCAAGATCCTTCGAAAAACAATGACCAGACACAAAGCCTGTAATTAAAGAAACACAAAGAGTACTGTTTAGCAATTGTGGACACACACACGCCCATATTAAATGCATACCGAACGTATTTTGGTCGGTATTTGCGAAATGTATATTTAATGCATCAACAAAATTTAACCATCTTATTAGTGTATAGTGGTAAAACTTTATTGCCATAACATAAAGATATTAAATATACATCGTAAAAAAAATGTGTCCAACTTCATCATTATATAAGTGTGCTGCTTTTGTAGTAATCAAGTTATTGAAAGTGGGTATGTACGATTTATAATCAAATAAACACGTTTGACGACTTTTACTTTATGTATTAGTGTTGTGTAACATAAAACAACTATCGAGTAAGCGTATATACAGCTATTGGAGTTTTGGGCTGTACAGTTGCAAACTATTTTAGGATTAAAAAACTAGTTTATTGCGCGTTTTACAGCAGTGATTCATCTTAACTCGTCTTCCTTTTTAAGGTCGAAATTTATGGTAATTAACTTCATTGATGGTAGTATTTATGCCAGTATGTCTGTTGTAAGATCGTACATACACAATTTTGTACGAAAATATAGTGATAACCATGATGTAAACCATCATGTAAGTAACAAAGTTTCCTCGAACATATAAAAAACAAAATGGATGTCAATGTCCCTTGCAAAAATATAACATATAACATATAAGTCGAAGTTATACAGTAATTTGTTTTCATTTTATTCTATATAAATATGATCTTTTAAAACTAAGATGTGGACAAAATGGGAGTCTGGAGTGTTACATCATTATTTATACGTGGACTTTGCAAATGCCCTGCAGGCGACAAGCCGTATCGTTAATTAATTTAGAGGTTGACACTACAGAGTGTAGCCTAATTACCTATGTACGGCCTTTTACTGATTTCGTTGAAAAACTGAAAATAAACATGTTTACCGTATCTTGTTTCTAATTTTGTATCGTTTCGTCATCAAAAGGAAATGTTTCGTTTACAGGATGGCTCAACATCTTGTTTATTTCATACGTCCTAACTTGTTTTAACACATAATGCTATATATAATGCGTTTTAAAAGACCAGTTCACCGAATGACAAAATTACAATTGTCCAGATTTTTTTCACAGATTCCAAATATTAAAGAACAGTATATATAAAGGAGCGAAATAACACTACGGACATAGAAATATACTGTAAATACCACATCTTTCATGAGTAATTAGCAGTTAAAATTGATACAATTATAAAGCGTTTATAACGCTTAATGATGAAATATTTTGGAGGGTGTCTGTTGCTTTCGTTAAAATTTGTTGACAACACGTGGATCACTTACATAAAGTAAAAAAAATGCAGTGGTATATAAGAACAATCGGAATGGTTGAGTGGTTAAGGGCGTTTGCCTTTTGATCCTGAGGTATGTTCGAACCCACTTTTTTTAATCCTCTTCTTGTCATTATAATTGAGCTCTAGTTCTGATGCTTAAATCAAAATTAAGGCATGTAATGGCATACTTCCAAAATTGCACATCTGTGAACAAGTGCGTTTTAAATTTCTCGTTTATGGCATAGAAGAATATAGATCAATGGTTAGTTGCTTTTGCTAACATGTCATCAGTCATTAATGGCATAGTTAACATCATAAAACGATTGCCTATGCCTAGGATTACTGTTAAGCATACTGTACATGTGCATGCGTTTTATATACAGGGTTCGGTTTGTATGTAAATAAACAGTTTTATGAAATAGTAGGACAATAAACATAACATTAAGCAATTAAACAATTAATTTACCCACCCGCTCCTCCAATCTTTATTTTAGCTCCCCTTTGTATGTGCAGAACACGTTGACCATAGCGCCGTAAGTGCAGTTTTGGTACCTATCGCCATACATTGGGTCCAGAGGTAGAATCTCTGTAACTTCCCCCACGGCAACAATGTCAGAGAAAGGCACTATGTCTTCTGGACCTGGTTCCACGTAGCCTCCTTCCGGTGGCGAACATGCTAGCGCTCATCTTGCTGCAGTAAATAGAACCAACACAACCAGAACACTCGCTGAATACATGGTTGCTAATTCGTCCGCCTATTTTTTCTAGATATGGTGTCGTCTTCTTGTCCTTACAAATCGTTAATCACGTGTACACTCGTTAAATTAAGTAAGCGACTTCACTATTTGTTTACGTGTTGAATAAAACTCAGGGCCACTATATGTTTATTACTCAGTTCCCACGAAGTAGTTCTATGTACGCAGCCGTTCACACTAAGGTAGAAACAAAACTGAGGAGCACCGAAACAATCGGCCTACATGTGTATTTTACTGTAAACGTTGACTGTCGTAAGGATTAATGAGCAGCAGTTTCTTGGCGTACATAACGAGTTATAAATGTGGACAGGTATACCATGCAAAGCGCGATGATACTCCAGGTTATTCTCTATACATATGCCCCATTAGTCATAGCCGTTTTGTTGTTAGACGCATTATGTTGACGTTGTGCACCTATCAATCTTTCCCCCAGGGGGGAGCGGTGGGTATATTTGGGATTTTAGACTGAAAGCGATTCCCAACAGGCTGGAATTTGACACACCGAATGATTCCGGGTCCCGGGGAAATAGACTGTGGTCAGATTTTAGATCCTGGTAATATTGGCCCCTGGGCAATTTAATCAATACCCCTATAACATCCCCCTCTAAGGGGATTTAGACAAAAATCTTGGCTCTTGGGTGGGAAATTTGACACCCAAACATAAAATTAGTCAAATTCCCCTGGGTCAGCCCTCCATTCCCCCCACTCCTGGGGGAAAATATCGATAGGTGCATTGTACTTGCTTAGTTTCTTGTTGTAATCTTTTTGCATGAGAATCAAGATGCACATGTTTCGATTTTTTTTTTTTTTGGCTTTTGTTTTTATTCATTTCTCAGTGTAAAGTATTGGTAAACACCGTTTAAAACTTATACGATGGATGTTTTCTAACCTAGGATAACAAAAAAGTCATAAAACCCCTTACACGAATCATCAAACAACAAGGCTGATATGCATCCCTATGATATACATATATGTAATGGGTTAAACATATATTTTGACATAATTTAAAAAAATATATGCCGCTCTGTTGATGGGATAAACAGTGGGATTCTTACACCAAACAACATGAAAAATCTAGGCCGAGATGTCCAATAATGTAAACTATGGATTTATTATATCAATAATCTGAGCCAGTACAAGAAGTTTTAGGAGTTTTGCCTAGTATATGAATGAACGTTATCTATGTATTCGTAGTGAAACTGCTCATTTATTATTACGAAATGTGAATAATAAGGTATTATCCAGTCAACTTTTAGAAATCCATAACTACATGTACGTGAACGTGTAAAAGCCGGCTCAGCAAAATCAGCGACGCTATTAGTTTGTAAATATTTAAAAATCAGCTCTGTTGGTGTAATTTTAAGAAAAATGAGGTATGATAAATAGAAAAAAAACGTTACGGCCTAGTCTTGCGTAATATATCAGGTTCGGCACAAATAAAATAATGGCTCCGCAAGCCTCACCGTTCTTTTATTCTAAAGCCTCACCTGATATATTACACAAGACCAGGCAGTAACCTGTTATTCTCTATATGTGTAACTTGTGGATATTCACTTGTAGTTTACTTATCTATCGCATGTAAGGCTAGATCAGTACGGTACACTCTATACTTATACTAAATCATACTAAACCCTTTAAGAACATATCGTTATATTATCTTATGTTACTTTTGAAACATTAAAAATAAATATGTGCTTTTTGGTTTCTGAAGGATTCGTAAACAAGGATTATCTGGAAACAATATTCAGCGTAAAGAGAGCAGCGTATAAAATAATGCAAAGAGGGCAATGAATGCATCGAGTACGGTAATCGGCTCATATACGGAAAGCTACTAGTGCATATCATTCCAAAGCATGCACAATGCATTTAAATTTTGATTTTCACAAGGAATATTTGATTTGAAATTTTCACTTTAATAAGACTTTAAGTAAGGTTTCCTTAGAAGCTTTGCCGATAGGTCCCCAGATTGTCTGTCTTGCAAATGGTATCTCTATCTTGATTGAAAGATGTGCAAAGCTGTGGTTTAAATAATATATATGAGGCGTGTTGTGGGAAAATTGGGCTTAATGCATGTGCGTAAAGTGTCGTCCCGAATTAGCCTGTGCAGTTCACACAGGCTATTTCGGACGACACTTTCCGCCTACAGTGCACTTATGTTTAGAAGAGACTTCCTTGAAACAGAAAATACCATAAAAGGGGGAAGTGCTGTCCTGGATTAGCTTGTGCTGATTTTTTAAGAGTGTTAAACCTAACTGTTTGCTAGCTATTAGCCAGGGGTGTGGAAATCCTATGCCCGACTTGTTCGACGCTGGTAATTTTACTGTCAGACAAGTAAACCTCCTGTCTAGTTGTCCAGGGTGTGGAAATGATGTAAAAGTTGGAAGTTGATTATCATATTTTTATATACTTGTATATTTGAATAACAAATGTGTTTTATTTATTTTTTAATGACAAAATATGTTAGGAAATGCTGGAATAAAAACTATGTTTTTATTTGGACGTGTGACTGTGCTTGTGGATAAATAGATTTTTGCAATTAACCTGTCCATGGACAAGTACAATATTTTTGGCTAGTAAAATTAAATTTTGACTAGTAGAAATTCTACACTTTACATAGTGGGGCTAGTAGAAATTCTAAACTTTACATAGTGGGGCTAGTAGGATATTTGTCAGTTTACTATGATGAATAAGCAGGGTTTCCTCTGGCTTTTGAAAAGTTGTCGCCACTGTTTTTTTCGCCAAATTTGCAAACTTGGAGCCAATTAGGCGTTGCACATAATTAGCTCACCTGAGCACAACATGCTCATGGTTAGCTTTTGTGATCGCCTTTTTTCCGTCGTGCGACGTCAACATTTACCTTGTGAACGCTCTAGATGCCGCATTTATTGGCCAATCTTCATGCAACTTGGTCAGAACATTTGTCCCATTGATACCTTGGCCGAGATAAAAACTGGGTCATGTGGGGTTAAAAACTAGGTTACTAGGTCAAATTGAAGAGAAAGCTTGTGAACACTCTAGAAGTAACATTTTTTGCCCAATCAACATGAAACTTGCTCAGAACATTTGTTCTAATGATATTTTGGCCGAGTTTGAAAACGGTTCCGGTTCGTTAAAAAACATGGCCGCAGTTTTCCTTACATGGCTATACAAGAAGCTTGTGAACACTCTAGAAGTCACATTCTTTGCCCAATCAACATAAAACTTGCCCAGAACCTTTGTTCTCGTGATATCTCGGCCGAATTTGAAAATGGTTCCGCTCCGTTGAAAAACACGGCTGCCAGGAGGCGGGCCATTTTTCCTTATATAGCTATAGAAAATGCTTGTGAACACTCTAGAAGTCACATTTTTTGCCCAATCAACATGAAACTTGCTCAGAATCTTTGTTCATATGATATCTCGGTTGAGTTCGAAAATGGTACCGGTCCGTTGAAAAACATGGCTGCCTGGAGGCGGGCCATTTTTCCATATATAGCTATAGAAAAAGCTTGTGAACACTCTAGAAGTAGCAGTTTTTGCCCAATCAACATGAAACTTGCTCAGAACCTTTGTTCTTAGGATATCTCGGGCGAGTTAGAAAATGTTTCTGGTCCTTTGAAAAACATGGCCGCCGGGTGGAGGCAGTTTTCCTTATATGGCTATAGAAAAAGCTTTTGAACACTTTAGAAATTACATTTTTCGCCCAATTAACATGAAACTTGCTCAGATCCTTGGTTATTATGATATCTCGGCAAATTTTGAAAAATTTTCCAGTCCGTTTAAAAACATGGCCGCCAGGGGTGTGGGGGTGCAGTTTTCCTTATATGGCTATAGAAAAAGCTTGTGAACACTCTTAAGGCGAGAGTTTTGTTATTTCTTGGTTCTCGGATTCGCCAACCCGATTGTTTCCAAAAAACAAATAAAAATAAAAATTTGTAGAATGTAACCGATATCATAAAAACTGCCCTGTGAAAGGGTTCAACCTGTTACACGGAATGCCAAAAAAAATTAATGTCATGGTTATCATGTAGTTAAGTTAATGTTGTGTAATATCATTTGTGTATGTAATAATGCATTAAAATTTTAATATCAATGCCCATTTCCATTTGTGAAATTCTCGTCATTAATTAACTCAATTCTGTGTTGTTGTTTTTTTATTTATATTTTTTTCCTTCCTTCAACCGGACACTTTTCCAAAAATGTCAGAGAACCAAGAAATAAAAAACTCTGGCCAAAAGTCACATTTTCTGCCCAATCAACATGAAACTTGCTCAGAACCTTTGTTTTTATTATATCTTGGCCGAGCTCGAAAATGGTTTCGGTCAGTCAATAAACATGGCCACCAGGGGAGTGGAGGGGTTTCAGTTTTCCTTATATGGATATATTGAAAAATTTAAAAAGCTTGTGAACACTCTAGAGGCCAAATGTGTATCCCTATCATCATGAAACTTTCTCAGAACATTTGTCACAATGATATCTCGGACAAGTTCGAACCCAGGTCACATTGTGGTAAAATACTAGGTCACCAGGCCAAATTGGAAAAAAAACCCAGCTTGCGAACAATCTGGAGGCCACATGTTTAGCCAAATCTTCATGTAACTTGCGCAGAACAGTTTAATTCCTTAGCCCTCTTGTTTTTAGTTAGAGATGTTTGGGTGGCATACTATATATAACTATACTATATATAACTTATATTTTCACTTAAAATTGTTACTGTAATGCATTAATAATTATTCCTGATGAAGAATACAATAAATAAACGAAACACCATATATCTCTTTAATCAATTTATTTCAATAACATTCAATTTAATAAGTAACAAAACATAGCATATTTCATATACAAATGCAGTTAAATAATAATTTATTTATTATTATGTCCATGGATCATAATAGTTTCAACAAGAACTATTTTAGCAATGCACTATTAATATGTTTTAAGAATTCAGGCTAGTTCTCCAAAAAAATTAGTGTGAACACTGCTGTTTTGCAGTTTATATTGTTAATAAATTTGTTCTTCCAGAATTTAAAGTGATTAAAATATCGGCTGGAACAAATTATGTACATAATAATGCGAGTCATCTTGCACTTAGAAAGTTTAATATTGTTTAGGAAAACAAAGGGCTAACTGTTCCCGGACTGAGTTTACACCGGACGTCCTCTGACACGCTGGACTTGATGTACCCGAGCAGGGATCACGAAAAACAGGTATGCTCAAACATAAAATATACTCTTTTATTACATTGTTAAATGTTCTATATGCAGTTGACTGCATATAGTAATTAGTACAGTATGTATCTGCATTCATGACTGCATCAGTGAATTTGCCTTGATCAGACAACTGTGTACACTTATGCACACATGAACACAGTTTTTCCAGATATTGAAAACTATCAAATACAGTTGTAAAGCCTAATGGTAAAGTTATGGAAATATGCAAGTGATCCCATAAATAATGTTTGAATATAACAACCATAATTGAAACTGAATGAATTGTCCAGTTATATGTACCACAAAAATTATTTGATCTGTAACTGTTTTACTCAATTTGGATACATGTATTTCCAACAACAATTGAGGCGCGTCGTGGGAAAATTGTGCGTAAAGTGTCGTCCCGGATTAGCCTGTGCAGTCCGCATAAGCTAATCAAGGACAGCACTTTCCGCCTACAGTGGATTTACGTTTAGAAGAGACTTCATTGAAACAGAAAATACCATAAAAGCGGAAAGGGTCGTCCTTGATTAGCCTGTGCGGACTGCACAGGCTAATCCAGAACGACACTTTATGCACATGCATTAAGACCAGTTTTCCCACGACGCGCCTCAATTAGTGTTAATGATGTAATGTTATTTAAAGTACTCAATTAAATCACTCAGTACTCAATTATTTATGATTGGGTAATACTGCATTATTTATGATGGGGTAATACTCAATTCTGGCAAAATCCTTATCTGTTTATCTGAGACATGTAAATTTGACCTTTAGAATATGACGGACGTGTGTGTTTTATTACAGTTGGAGAGAGCACATTTAGGGCGGACCTTTGAAGTATTGGATGAGATTTCACTGGTGAGCGTTCCCTCGATCTACAGAACTCCACATAAATATAAACTGTATCCTTTCAAAATGTTTATTTGGTATGTTTTATTTTATACACCAGATTAAGCTCATACATTTTTAATTTATGAACAGTAAATCACAAGATATGCACACAAATTTAAATCAGGGTGTACATTAATTTACGCACCAAGTTTCAAATATTTTGCGTAAACATGGAAATGAAAATCAGACTAATAAATGATGTCCAACTGTTAAAGTTGGGAATATGTAGACATTCCTTATTTAAACATGGTATTCTTGAAACATCAGCTGCAGCATTTAAGGTCTCACCCTTGTCCCAGAAATGTTGGAGTTATGGCCCTTGAATTACAAACAGCTCTCGTTTCTTGAGAATCGTTCAACCGATTGCGGTATTCTTTAACTGGAATTCAGATGCTTGTATCAGAAGCCTGCAGTTGCACAAGTGCTAATGAACTACATACAGGAGAGCGAGTCGGTGAGTAAATACAAGAACTTTTGAACTACATGCATTGGGTAATAGACTTAGAACTAATTCATTTAGAAATTATGTTTGAAGGTTAACTTTAAAATCATTTTCACGTTGTTATAATTTTTTCGTAATTTGCAGACAAAATGTAGCACGAACAAAGGACCCTGCATAAATTTGTCATTTATTTGTACACAGTTAAAAAAAATTCCTTTCAACAGAATCTGTCAGTGATTTATAAGGGACTGTTGGCCAGACTAACACCTCTGTTGAAAGGTTTCATTTATTTATGTACAGAACTAAAACAAAGCTTGAAGTGGAATTCACTGTTGCAGAAGGGCCTATTGGCCAGGCTAGCTGTGTATTCTGGTGCTGACAACATCACCACGTGCGCAGAAATAGGTCTCTCCACCGAGGCTTGGAAAGAGAACATCATGACGGACATACAGTATGCACAAGGTTTGCTCCGTTTGTCATTCACATATCTAGGAAAACAAAGTTTTTTCTTGAAAAAAATTTCTTAAAGCATAATAGCAGTCATTAGTAGGCTAACAAGACAGAACAACACCAAAACCAAGCAAAGAAAAAAAAACGCACAATGTTAATCCATCTCAAATTCTCTTGTGATTCTCTGTAGCAGTTTTGCTGTATCAAAGCACTTATAAGACCGGATATTATGCAGCAATATGCTGTTTAAAAAAGCATGTTTGAATTTTGTAATATGGGTATTTACATCATTTTCTACCAACACCTGCAGACATAGCATTAAAAAAATCGTTGGGGGCTGGGGGTTCTGGTACAGTACTTGTTTTATCAATTTACTATGATAAAACTATGGTGAATATTTTTTCAGGTACAGTACAAGTTGAAAAAGATATTTATTCATTTGCTATGAAGAAGATGAATATGGGGTAAATCTGGTATAGCACTTATATTATCTATTTGCTTTGAAAACAGTATGGTCAATATGGTGGCTAATCTGGTACGTTACTTGTATATTCTGTAATGGTACAGAATTCTTGGTAGTATGAAAAAATGTCAATATTATATGAATTACATGGGCAAAACCTCTGCCCCTTGTTCTATTGCTGGGTCTGTATTCACAAAGCTCCTTTGGGAAAACTTAAGTACATTTCTTAAATTGAGAAAATTCCTTAAGTCTATAGCAGTTGCATGTAAAGGTATTTTTACACTGAAATGTTTTAAACTAGTAGTTGCTTAGATGTTAAGTATTTTACCGTTTTAGCTCGACTATTCGACGAATAGGTGAGCTTTCTACTACCCCCCCCCCCCCCGTCGGCGTCCGCGTCTGAATTTGGTTCAAGTTTTTATTTTTTCCAGTAGTCTTGTAACTTCAAAACTACATATTCACTTGAAACTTGGAACTAACCTTTGTCATCAACTCCAGTGTCAGGGGCAACATCCCCCATAACTCTGTTTTGTATCTTGACAGAGTTATGCCCCTTTTTCACTTAGATTTTCTGGTTAAAGTTTATATTCAAAAGTTTTGTAACTTCAGAGCTACATAAGTTATTCACTTGAAACTTGGAACTAACCTTTGTCATCAACTCCAGTGTCAGGGGCAACATTCCCCATAACTCTGTTTTGTATTTTGACAGATTTATGCCCCTTTTTCACATAGATTTTCTGGTTAAAGTTTATATTCCAAAGTTTTGTAACTTCAAAACTACATAAGTTATTCACTTGAAACTTGGAACTAACCTTTGTCATCAACTCCAGTATCACGGGCAACATTCCCCATAGCTCTGTTTTGTATTTGACAGAGTTATGCCCCTTTTTCACATAGATTTGCTGGTTAAAGTTAATATTCAAAAGTTTTGTAACTTCAATACTACAAAAGCTATTCACTTGAAACTTGGAATATACCTTTGTCATCAACTCCAGTATCAGGGTGAATATTCCCCATAACTCTATTTTGTATTTTGATAGAGTTATGTCCCTTTTTCACATAGATTTTCTGTTTAAAGTTTATATTCAAAAGTTTTTTAACTTCAAAACTACATAAGTTATTCACTTGAAACTTGGAACTAACCTTTATCATCAAATCTAGTACCAGAGGCAACATTACCCATAACTCTATTTTGTATTTTGACAGAGTTATGCCCCCTTTTCACTTAGATTTTCTGTTTAAAGTTTATATTCAAAAGTTTTGTAACTTCAAAACTACATAAGTTATTCACTTGAAACTTGTAACTAACCTTTGTCATCAACCCCAGTATCAAGGGCAACTTCCGTATAACTCTGTTATGTATTTTGACAGAGTTATGCCCCTTTTTCACTTAGAATTTTTGGTTAAAGTTTATATTCAAAAGTTGTGTAACTTCAAAACTACATAAGTTATTCCCTTGAAACTTGGAACTAACCTTTGTCATCAACTCCAGTATCAAGGGCAACATTCCCCATAGCTCTGTTTTGTATTTTGACAGATTTATGCCCCTTTTTCACTTAGATTTTCTGGTTAAAGTTTATATTCAAATGTTTTGTTACTTCAAAACTACATAAGTTATTCACTTGAAACTTGGAACTAAAGTTATTCACTTGAAACTTGGAACTAACCTTTCTCATCAACCCCCGTATCAAGGGCAACATTCCCCATAGCTCTGTTTTGTATTTGACAGAGTTATTACCCTTTTCACATAGATTTTCTGGTTAAAGTTAATATTCAAAAGTTTTGTAACTTCAATACTACAAAAGCTATTCACTTGAAACTTGGAATATACCTTTGTCATCAACTCCAGTATCAGGGTGAACATTCCCCATAACTCTATTTTGTATTTTGATATAGTTATGTCCCTTTTTCACATAGATTTTCTGTTTAAAGTTTATATTCAAAAGTTTTGTAACTTCAAAACTACATAAGTTATTCACTTGAAACTTGGAACTAACCATTATCATCAACTCTAGTACCAGGGGCAACATTACCCATAACTCTATTTTGTATTTTGACAGAGTTATGCCCCCTTTTCACTTAGATTTTCTGTTTAAAGTTTATATTCAAAAGTTGTGTAACTTCAAAACTACATAAGTTATTCACTTGAAACTTGGAACTAACCTTTGTCATCAATTCTAGTATCAGGGGCAATATTACCCATAACTATGTTTTGTATTTTGACAAAAGTTATGCCCCTTTTTCACATAGATTTGCTGGTTAAAGTTAATATTCAAAAGTTTTGTTACTTCAAAACTACATAAGTTATTCTCTTGAAACTTGGAACTAACCTTTGTCATCAACTCTAGTATCAGGGGCAACATTACCCCTAACTCTGTGTTGTATTTTGACAGAGTTAGCCCACTTTTTACATAGACTTTGTGGTTAAAGTTTTTGTTCCAAAAATTTATAAACTATACAAGGCTTCACTTAAAAATATTGTATTTTAACAAATGTATGCCCCTTTCACTATCCAAAATATGTACCAACTGAAATACTTTGAATAGTCGAGCTCGCTGTCCTCTGACAGCTCTTGTTGTTAACACTAATCATTTGATTTCACATAGAAAACTTGATCTGAAATTTTAGTCAAGTTAAACTTAAGTTAAGATTTCCCTTAGGAGCTTTGTGAATACCCGCCCTGGTTTATTTATTTCAGAACCAGAGGAGGAGTTTCAAGATGGCTATGAGTTTCTGTACTTTCTTCTTGTTGCCCCTGACAAGCGTAGCACACCAGAGAATTTCGTAGCAACAGCTTGTCTATTGCAGCATCCATACCATCTTAGTGGCAACCTCGCAACGAGCATATTCCACCAGTCCCTGATCTCTGTCAAGGGTAATGGAGCAGTCAGTGAAAAGGGGGACAACTGCAGCGCTGAGGACTTGGATCTCAGTTGCCTCCCTTCGCTGAATGCGGACATTATCAAGTATATTGAGAGAGATGTGCTCCAACTTCAGAGAGTTAAGCTGCAGAACTGGAAAGGTAGATACTAACTGAGAATATTGTGTTACTGTTGTCCTTAACACTGTAAAAAGTTAATATAATATGTGTTATGTGATGTATTATGTTATGTTGTTCACATCCGTTTTGAATTATTTCATTTTTTTAAGTACCAGTATTTTTTCTAACCATAACTATTATTTGGAATTTGTGAATTACATTTAAGATTCAGAGCTCCAGATAAGGTTTTAGCCTAAATGGTATTTTACCTCCTGATTTTTTGGTTAAAGGGTATTTTACCCCCTGTCCATCAGCTCTAAAGGGTATTTGAGAAATTTAAAGGGTATTTTCATTTTTTATACAAGATCAAAGGAGTATTTTATGTGCTTGTTATATATTAACATATTTATATTGGCAAATGGAATAAAGTGAATGTAGACAATAATCTGTTGGTCTTTCAAAGCATAACATTTACTTAGAAAAATAGTTATGGTCATTTGCCCAGATATTTAGTACTTTTTTTTCAGTGCAAATCCTGCAAAACAACCTGATTTCTGGTCCTACTTGGTTGACAATTAACCAATTGCAATTGGTTTTCCACGATTACAGCGTTTTTTTTTTGTTTTTTTTTCAGATTGCACAATTTTTGTACGGTTGTGACAAGGAGATCGCCACTTACCACCTTTTAAATAGGAGAAGCATCATAAGACTCATTCCGATTAACATTTTTGTTATTGCCTACTGGAGCTGGCAGATTGAGCTTAAAACGTTCCTTTTTTGACCCACATACAGAATGCGAAGCCATTCTGAGTTGAAAGATTTGCTTGATTCAGTTTTAATCGATTCAAAGGCTAACTTACACCATTAGCTGAGCTGGATAATTGGTAAAACTGGTTACGCAGTTTAAGCGATTAAAAATACGTACCGAGATTTGCAATGCGTAACGTTACGCACCGGGCTGATTTTTAATGCGTTTTTTGTTATATTTCAATGCGTAAATACGCAGATACGCGTCGTATCTGGAGCTCTGAAGATTTCATGGAATAATAGACCTTTTATGAAGAAAGCAAAATAGACAACTCAAATCATCTAACAAAATAAGAAATGTAAATTGTAGTGTGTGCCCTTCAGAACCTAGTGAAGTTCTGCCTCTTTTTATCTGCTCAGGTGTTTTTGAAGTTCTGCCTCTTTTTATCTGCTCATGTGTTTTGGAAGTTCTGCCTCTTTTTTATCTGCTCAGGTGTTTTTGAAGTTCTAACTCTTTTTATCTGCTCAGGTGTTTTCCATAAAAAAATAATTTCAGAATTTTGTTTAGCCATTGGCTGGTTTAGCTACTGGTAGCAGCAACATAAAACAATGCCTTTTTTGCTGTAAGAGTAGCACATGTTTTTAGGAAAAAAAAATAAAATGTATTGTCTTAATATTCACAAAATCACATTCATGTAGTATGTTAAATTTACATCTTAGCTTAATTATCCATACACCAAATTTCAGATGAAAGACAGTTCAACAACCAGTCGACAGTGATGGAAAAAAGTGAATTGATGGCACTGCTGGCAAGTGTTCGAACCCAGTATCTTGAGCAGCTAAAGTCCAGACTGCCTGCGTCCACACTGTCGGAGACCGCAGAAAGAGTCCTGAATCTTAAGATGGAAATTTACGGTCAGTGTTTTTTTTTTTTCCATTTCTGGCAAAGTCTGCCTTTAAAGAGGAAGGAAATACCGAGGGAATGTTGACTGCATAAGATGGCGGTGCAGGCTTATTAAGTTAGTTCAGTTTTTGGTTTGGGATTCAAATGATATTAAAATCATACTTATTATAGGCTTTTTGCACTTTGAATTGCCAGATACATTTTGAATTTATTCCAAAAAGTAGCAGCAGTGGTACTTTATACAGGTTTTTTTCACATTGGAATGTTTAATGTTTAAAAGTATTGGTGCATTATTTGGTCTTGTATTTGTATGTAGACTCGGGTGTGTTGTATGTGAAAGGTCTCATGTTTTATTCACCAGGTTTTCCTTTGGAAAACTCTGGTTATTGAATTAGCAAATTGTGGGGGGCTGTCGGGTGTGAACAATTTGTTTAGAGCGCATCTCCTATAATGTTCAAGGGATTTCAACCAAACTTTCACAGGACTATTGTCACCAAGTGCCCCAGCACATATTGTCGGGCTTTTGTTATTCAATCATTTTGGTGGATATAGGGTAATTTGTTTATTTTGCACATATGTAATATATAGTGAACAATCTCTTCCGAGCGCAATTCCTCCAACGTTTCTCTAGGGATTTGGACTTTCACAGAACTATTGTCATCAAGTGCCTGGCGCGTATTGTCAGGCTTTTGTGATTCCATCATTTTTGGTGGAATTATGGATATGTCAGGCCTGGCAGTTTTCTGGCGGTTGTTTTTTCCACTTTCAAATGGAAAACCTGGTTTTGTGACATTTCTATGTCTCTTGTTTTAAATGTCTAACGATGTATGTAAACAATTTTATGCCACGCATAATGAAAATGATGCTGCATGTTAGGAGAGAGATCATGCATTGTTTCAGTCTGATGATGCATGTTAGGAGTCTGATGATGCATGTTAGGACTCTGAAGATGTATGTTATGTGTCCGATGATGTATGTTAGGAGTCTGATGATGTATGTTAGGAGTCTGATGATGTATGTTATGAGTCTGATGATGTATGTTAGGAGTCTGATGATGTATGTTAGGAGTCTGATGATGTATGTCAGGAGTCTGATGATGTATGTTAGGAGTCTGATGATGTATGTTAGGAGTCTTATGATGTATGTTAGGAGTCTGATGATGTATGTTAGGAGTCTGATGATGTATGTTAGGAGTCTGATGATGTATGTTAGGACTCTGATGATGCATGTTAGCAGTCCGATGATGTATGTTAAGAGTCTGATGATGTATGTTAGAAGTCTAATGATGTATGTTAGGAGTCTGAGGATGCATGTTAGGAGTCTGATGATGTATGTAAGGAGTCTCATGATGTATGTTAGGAGTCTGATGATACATGTTAGTAGTCTGATGATGTATGTTAGGACTCTGATGATGTATGTTAGGACTCTGATGATGTATGTTAGGACTCTGATGATGTATGTTAGGAGTCTGATGATGTATGTTAGGACTCTGATGATGTATGTTAGGACTCTGATGATGCATGTTAGGACTCTGATGATGTATGTTAGGACTCTGATGATGTATGTTAGGAGTTTTGATGATACATGTTAGGAGTCTGATGATGTATGTTAGGAGTCTGATGATGTATGTTAGGAGTCTGATGATGTATGTTAGGAGTCTGATGATGTATGTTAGGAGTCTGATGATGTATATTAGAAGTATGATGATGTATGTTAGGAGTCTTATGGTGTATATTAGGAGTCTGATGATACATGCTAGTAGTCTGATGATGTATGTTAGGAGTCTGATGATGCATGTTAGGTGTCTGATGATGTATGTAAGAAATCTGATGATGTATGTCAGGAGTCTGATGATGCATGTTAGGAGTCTGATGATGTATGTTAGGAGTCTGATGATGTATGTTAGGAGTCTGATGGTGCATTATTTGAGTCTAAAGATGTATGTTAGGAGTCGGATGATGTATGTTAGGAGTCTGATGATGTATGTTAGGAGTCTGATGATGTATGTTAGGACTCTGATGATGTATGTTAGGAGTCTGATGATGTATGTTAGGACACTGATGATGTATGTTAGGACTCTGATGATGTATGTTAGGAGTCTGATGATACATGTTTGGAGTCTGATGATGTATGTTAGGAGTCTGATGATGTATGTTAGGAGTCTGATGATGTATGTTAGGAGTCTGATGATGTATGTTAGGAGTCTGATGATGTATGTTAGGAGTCTGATGATGTATGTTAGGAGTCTGATGATGTATGTTAGGAGTCTGATGATGTATATTAGAAGTATGATGATGTATGTTAGGAGTCTGATGATGTATGTTAGGAGTCTGATGATGTATGTTAGGAGTCTGATGATGTATATTAGAAGTATGATGATGTATGTTAGGAGTCTTATGATGTATATTAGGAGTCTGATGATTCATGCTAGTAGTCTGATGATGTATGTTAGGAGTCTGATGATGCATGTTAGGAGTCTGATGGTGTATGTTAGGTGTCTGATGATGTATGTTAGGAGTCTTATGATGTATATTAGGAGTCTGATGATGTATGTTAGGAGTCTGATGATGCATTATTGGAGTCTGATGGTGAATGCTAGGAGTCGATGGATGTTTGGAATCTGATGATGTATGGTAGGACACTGGTGATGTGTGTTAATGATGATCCATGTTAGGAATGTGATGATGCATGTTAGGAATCTGATGATGCATGTTAGGAATCTGATGAGGTATGTTATTAGTCCAGGCCTTTATCTACTGCTCTCACTGGTCCGATAGTCGGACCCGTTTCCAATGCCAAATGTGCATAATTTTCCCAATTCTGACCCAAAATTTCCCAACTGTAAAAAATCTGTATTTTTTTCAAAAATGAAGGTGAAAATATGATTTTTCAATACTTTACAGCCAATTTTTTCACACTGACTTTACATTTGGATATCCTCTAATCTTATCGTTGACATTGTTTACAAGGGGAGAACACCCAAATAGCCTTGTAATAAAATGGGTAACACAAACAAAAACGATTTGTTTGTCCACTATCATGATGAAATTTAACATGAATTATGGGCAAACATTTTGTTATGTACAAAAGTGGATGTGTCAGTAAAAGAAAGGATCTAAATATAAGGAGGTAAAGATTTCTATTTAAGTTATCACATATTTTCGCGACCTATGTAGTGTAGGTACTACACGATGTTTATTAACACATCATTAAAACTAAATTATGTAGACAGTAGATCCCACAATTTTATTTTGGTATAATTGGTTATATTTGGTGATGAATTTGGAGAAAGATACACAAACTTGAAGGAAATGAGACATGCATTTGATTACATACTCATGGTTGCATAGCATGGTTAGGTATTTATCACAATTTTGAGTTAAATTAAAATTATTCGTGCTGTTAAAATCTTATTTATTGGTTTAAAATTGTAAATTTAATCATTATACTTATGATTTAGGGACATTTTCCCAATTTTGAAAATTTTACGTTGTGAATTTCCCAATTTAACCAAGGTACTTTTTCCCCAAAAGGTCAGAAAAAGGCCTGGAGTCTGATGATGCGTGTTAAGAGTCTTAAGATGTATGTTAGGAGTCTGATGATTCATGTTAGGAGTTTGATTATGTATGTTAGGATTCTGATGATGTATGTTAGGAGTCTGATGATGTATGCTAGGAGTCTGATGATGCATGTTAGGACTCTGATGATGCATGTTAGGAGTCTGATGATGTATGTTAGGAGTCAGATGATGTATGTTAGGAGTCTGATGATGCATTATTGGAGTCTGATGATGCATGCTAGGAGTCTGATGATGGAATATTTGGAATCTGATGATGTATGTTAGGACACTGGTGATGTGTGTTAATGATGATCCATGTTAGGAATCTGATGATGCATGTTAGGAATCTGATGATGTATGTTAGGAGTCTGATGATGCGTGTTAAGAGTCTTATGATGTATTTGAGGAGTCTGATGATGTGTGTTAGGACACTGATGATGTATGTTAGGACTCTGATGATTAATGTTAGGAGTTTGCTGATGTATGTTTGGACTCTGATGATGTATGTTAGGACTCTGATGATGTATGTTAGGACTCTGATGATGCATGTTAGGAGTTTGCTGATGTATATTAGGACTCTGATGATTTATGTTAGGAGTCTGATGATGTATGTTAGGAGTCTGATGATGTATGTTAGGACTCTGATGATGTATGTTACGACTCTGATGATGTATGTTAGGATGCATGTTAGGACTTTGATGATGCATGTTAGGAGTCTGATGATGCATGTTAGGAGTCTGATGATGTATGTTAGGAGTCTGATGATGTATGTTAGGAGTAGGAGTCTAATGATGTACGTTAGGAGTCTGATGATGCATATTAGGAGTTTGCTGATGTATGTTAGGACTCTGATGATGTATGTTAGGACTCTGATGATGCATGTTAGGACTCGGATGATGTATGTTAGGAGTTTGCTGATGTATGTTAGGACTCTGATGATGCATGTTAGGACTGTGATGATGCATGTTAGGAGTTTGCTGATGTATGTTAGGACTCTGTTGATGTATGTTAGGACTCTGATGATGTATGTTAGGACTCTGATGATGTATGTTAGGACTCTGATGATGTATGTTAGGACTCTGATGATGTTTGTTAGGACTCTGATGATGTATGTTAGGTGGGGATGGGACTGAATACTGAAATCAATATTCGAATATTCGTTTTAGGTATTCGAATATATTGGAATATTCGTTTTGTTAATACTACTATATACGGCACTCTGTCCAAATATTTACCTATCCGAAATATGTATACTACGTGTACGTAGTTGTTTTACCTTGTTTGAGTGGTAAATAAAATAAAATAAAAGTCTTGTTCCGGTAATGAATGATATAACCTAGTGAGTGTTAGGCAAATATAAAGAAATGTTAGATATAAATGTATTGTTAATTAATTTTTAATCGTTCCGTACACAAATTTCTCATTACATAGATTACATGCGACCTGGTTGTTGTCTAATGACCGCGTAAAGTACTTCCATGCACATGATGGTGGCATTGTTTATTAATCAACACTCTTGTATAATATACAGTGTTGATAAAATGGAGAAAAATGTACATGTGACGTATATTAAGATTGACCAGATCATGCTAATTTTGTTAAAGAAATTGATTGGCTGATAATGGATTCATTTCGATTGGTTTACTTAGAGAGTAATTATAATTTACTGTAAACAAGTTAACCGTATAGGTGTCACGTAAGGACAATAAACCACAATATACGCCTTGTGGAAACTGTGAAACCGTTACCAGAACATGGCCCAGTTTTGTTATTTGTGGATACAATGCGCCATATTCGCGCCTCCTACAAACCGTTAATTCGCGGCCCTTGTAAAGACGTGGCCCCCCTGCCAATTATCAATTGTCGTTAATTGGACATGTTTGGCATGTGTTGTAAAAACGTTACACTGCCCCCGCCCACCTGCTAGGCAGGAAATACGACTGGAATTCATGTTAACTTTGCAATCAAACTGGAAAAAACTAGATTTTTTAAAACAAATTTCGTTCTTTAAATAAATTTGAAAATCGAATATTCGTATTCGTTTTTTTATATTCGAATATTATCCGATATTTGATTATTCGATTATTCGGTCCCATCCCTAATGTTAGGAGTTTGCTGATGTATGTAAGGAGTCTGATGATGTATGTTAGGACTATGATGATGCATGTTAGGACCCTGATGATGCATGTTAGGACTCTGATGATGCATGTTAGGAGTCTGATGATGCATGTTAGGAGTCTGATGATGTATGTTAGTAGTCTGACGATGTATGTTAGGAGTCTGATGATGTATGTAAGGAATCTGATGATGTATGTTAGGAGTCTGATGATGTATGTTAGGAGTCTGATGATGTATGTTAGGACTCTGATGATGTTTGTTAGGACTCTGATGATGTATGTTAGGTAGGGATTGGACCGAATACTGAAATCAATATTTGAATATTCGTTTTAGGTATTCGAATATATTGGAATATTCGTTTTGTAAATACTACTATATACGGCACTCTGTCCAAATATTTACCTATCCGAAGTATGTATACTACGTGTACGTAGTTGTTTTACCTTGTTTGAGTGGTAAATAAAATAAAATAAAAGTCTTGTTCGGGTAATGAGCGATATAACCTAGTGAGTGTTAGGCAAATATAAAGAAATGTTAGATATTGTTAAATGTATTGTTAATTAATTTTTAATCGTTCCGTACACAAATTTCTCATTACATAGATTACACGCGACCTGGTTGTTGTCTAATGACCGCGTAAAATACTTCCAAGCACATGATGGTGGCATTGTTTATTAATCAATACTCTTGTATAATATACGGTGTTGATATAATGGAGAAAAATTTACATGTGACATATATTAAGATTGACCAGATCATGCTAATTTTGTTAAAGAAATTGATTGGCTGATAATGGATTCATTTCGATTCGTTTACTTAGAGAGTAATTGTAATTTACTGTAAACAAGTTAACCATATAGATGTCGCGTAAGGACAATAAACCACAATATACGCCTTGTGGAAACTGTGAAACCGCTATCAGAACATGGCCCAGTTTTGTTATTTGTGGATACAATGCGCCATATTCGCACCTCCTACAAACCGTTAATTTGCAGCCCTTGTAATGATGTGGCCCCCCTGCCAATTATCAATTGTCGTTAATTGGACATGTTTGGCATGTGTTGTAAAAATGTTACACTGCCCCCGCCCACCTGCTAGGCAGGAAATACGACTGGAATTCATGTTAACTTTGCAATCAAACTGGAAAAATCTTGATTTTTTAAAACAAATTTCGTTCTTTAAATAAATTTGAAAATCGAATATTCGTATTCGTTTTTTTATATTCGAATATTATCCGATATTCGATTATTCGGTCCCATCCCTAATGTTAGGAGTTTGCTGATGTATGTAAGGAGTCTGATGATGTATGTTAGGACTCTGATGATGCATGTTAGGACCCCGATGATGCATGTTAGGAATCTTATGATGCATGTTAGGACTCTGATGATGCATGTTAGGAGTCTGACGATGTATGTTAGTAGTCTGACGATGTATGTTAGGAGTCTGATGATGTATGTAAGGAATCTGATGATGTATGTTAGGAGTCTGATGATGTATGTTAGGACTCTGATGATGTATGTTAGGACTCTGATGATGTATGTTAGGACTCTGATGATGTATGTTAGGTAGGGATTGGACCGAATATTGAAATCAATATTCGAATATTCGTTTTAGGTATTCAAATATATTGGAATATTCGTTTTGTAAATACTACTATATACGGGACTCTGTCCAAATATTTACCTATCCGAAATATGTATACTACGTGTACGTAGTTGTTTTTCCTTGTTTGAGTGGTAAATAAAATAAAGTAAAAGTCTTGTTCCGGTAATGAGCGATATAACCTAGTGAGTGTTAGGCAAATATAAAGAAATGTTAGATATTGTGAAATGTATTGTTAATTAATTTTTAATCGTTCCGTTCACAAATTTCTCATTACATTGATTACACGCGACCTGGTTGTTGTCTAATGACCGCGTAAAGTACTTCCAAGCACATGATGGTGGCATTGTTTATTAATCAAGACTCTTGTATAATATACAGTGTTGATATAATGGAGAAAAATTTACAAGTGACATATATTAAGATTGACCAGATCATGCTAATTTTGTTAAAGAAATTGATTGGCTGATAATCAATTCATTTCGATTGGTTTACTTAGAGAGTAATTTTAATTTACTGTAAACAAGTTAACCGTATAGATGTCACGTAAGGACAATAAACCACAATATACGCCTTGTGGAAACTGTGAAACCGTTATCAGAACATGGCCCAGTTTTGTTATTTGTGGATACAATGCGCCATATTCGCGCCTCCTACAAACCGTTAATTTGCAGCCCTTGTAAAGACGTGGCCCCCCTGCCAATTATCAATTGTCGTTAATTAGACATGTTTGGCATGTGTTGTAAAAACGTTACACTGCCCCCGCCCACCTGCTAGGCAGGAAATACGACTGGAATTCATGTTAACTTTGCAATCAAACTGGAAAAAACTTGATTTTTTAAAACAAATTTTGTTCTTTGAATAAATTTGAAAATCGAATATTCGTATTCGTTTTTTTATATTCGAATATTATTCGATTATTCGGTCCCATCCCTAATGTTAGGAGTTTGCTGATGTATGTAAGGAGTCTGATGATGTATGTTAGGAGTCTGATGTTGTATATTTGGAGTCTAATGATGTATGTTAGGAGTCTGGTGATGTATGTTAGGAATCTGATGATGCATGTTAGGACTCTAATGATATATGTTAGGAATCTGATGATGTATGTTAGGTGTCTGATGATGTATGTAAGGAATCTGATGATGTATGTCAGGAGTCTGATGATGCATGTTAGGAGTCTGATGATGTATGTTAAGAGTCTGATGATGTACGTTAGGAGTCTAATGATTTATGTTAGGAGTCTGATGATGGATATTAAGAGTCTGATGATGTATGTTAAGAGTCTAATGATGTATGTTAAGAGTCTGATGATGTATGTTAGGAGTCTGATGATGTATGTTAGGAGTCTAATGATTTATGTTAGGAGTCTGATGATGGATATTAGGAGTCTGATGATGTATGTTCAGATTCTGATGATGTATGTTAAGAGTCTAATGATGTATGTTAAGAGTCTGATGATGTATGTTAGGAGTCTGATGACGTATGTTAGGAGTCTAATGATGTATGTTAAGAGTCTGATGATGTATGTTAGGAGTCTGATGATGTATGTTAGGAGTCTAATGATTTATGTTAGGAGTCTGATGATGTATATTAGGAGTCTGATGATGTATGTTAGGATTGAAATGATGTATGTTAAGAGTCTAATGATGTATGTTAAGAGTCTGATGATGTATGTTAGGAGTCTAATGATTTATGTTAGGAGTCTGATGATGGATATTAGGAGTCTGATGATGTATGTTCAGAGTCTGATGATGTATGTTAAGAGTCTAATGATGTATGTTAAGAGTCTGATGATGTATGTTAGGAGTCTGATGACGTATGTTAGGAGTCTAATGATGTATGTTAAGAGTCTGATGATGTATGTTAGGAGTCTAATGATTTATGTTAGGAGTCTGATGATGGATATTAGGAGTCTGGTGATGTATGTTCAGAGTCTGATGATGTATGTTAAGAGTCTAATGATGTATGTTCAGAGTCTGATGATGTATGTTAAGAGTCTGATGATGTATGTTCAGAGTCTGATGATGTATGTTAAGAGTCTGATGATGTATGTTAAAAGTCTGATGATGTATGTTAAGAGTGTGATGATGTATGTTCAGAGTCTGATGATGTATGTTAAGAGTGTGATGATGTATGTTAAAAGTCTGATGACGTATGTTAGGATTCTAATGATGTATGTTTGGAGTCTGATGATGTATGTTAGGAGTCTGATGATGCATGTTAGGAGTCTGATGATGTATGTAGGGAGTCTAATGATGTATGTAAGGAGTCTGATGATGTATGCTAGGAGTCTGATGATGTATTTTAGGAGTCTGATGATGCATTATTTGAGTCTAATGATGTATGTTAGGAGTTTGATGATGTATGTTAGGAGTCTGATGATGTATGTAAGGAGTTTGATGATGTATGTCAGGAGTCTGATGATGTATGTTAGGAGTCTGATCATGCATTTTTATAGATGGATGTTGTATTGATATGCGTAAAAGGCTAGAGGAATTGACAGTTACTGTAAAAGTAATAAATGTTTTTGTAATTTTTGAAAGGGCCCCATTTCCATATTTACTATAGGAATTCTTGTGAATTATTCTATAGATTCTATGGTCTGAATAAAATGTTACTGGTTACTAGCCATCAGACCGGTGAAAATGTCCACACATGCATTATTTTCACAGAAGCGTGTGAGAACTCGTACGAGTGGCCGGAGAGACTGGTCCAGCAGTACATGGAGAGCCAGAGGAGGGCCCTATCCAGGCTGCAGTCATCCGAGAGCATGCCACTGTCCTCCCCTGTGCAACACAATGATGGTAAGGGTTTTAGATGTTTTTGCTTATTGTTTGGGGCATTTTGATAAGATTTCAGGCACTTCGCTAAAGGTTTGTTTGCATTGCTAATAGTTTTGGGCGGGTATTTTGCTGAAAGTTTTGGGCATTTTCCTTAGGGCTTGGGGCTTTTTGTTTAAGGATTTGGGCATTTTCTGAGGGTTTGGAGACACATTTATATTGGTTTGGAACATTTTGCTGTATTTTGGGGCATTTTGCTTTAGGTTTGGGGCATTTTGCTTAAGGCTTGGGGCTTTTTGCGTAAGGTTTAAGGAATTTTTCTGAGGGTATCGAGATATTTGTCTTATGGTTTGAGGTATTTTGTTTAAGGTTTGTGGTATTTTGCTTAGGGCTTGGAGCTTTTTTCTGAGTGTTTATGGCATTTTGTTGAGCTTAAGGGCTTTTTGCTAAGGGTTTGGGGCCCAGTTGTAAAGCTAAAGCCTCAGTCACACATTCCCAATTGTTACTGCCGTTCTTGAGCCGACAGCGTCCCGAATCAAATATGTCAAAAATCGGTACAATATTTTGAGATTCAGGGCTTGAAATTCAATATTTGGTATAAAAATCGAATATGGTCACGACAGTGTCTCGACAGAGTCCCGATTTGGATTAATGCGGACCGACAAAGTCCCGACAGTGTCCCGATAGCTCTCGACAGCGCCCCGACAGCATGGCGGCATTCCCGACTTTTTATTATTATTTGTATCGTAGCGCTGTCTGGACGCTGTCAGGAGCCATAATCGGAAAGCATTAATGGTGGTCGGTCAAAGTTCTGTCCATGAATGACAAACGCACACAAACATGCACAACACACACGATATATAAACCAGACGTGATATATGTAAATATATGTGTATGCAATATCTCTCCCGCTCCACTGAATATTATCCCGACACCGTCCCGAATGTGATCTGATATAGCCAAATCTATCCTGACAGAGTCCCGACTATACAAATTTGGCTGAGACTCCCGAACGTTAAGGGAAAATCTTAACTGTCGGGAGTGCTTGGCCGATCACGCCAAACGTGTCCCGATGATTCCTGATTCTCATGGCAGCATTCCGAAAGCGTCCAGACAGCTCCCGACAGCGTCCCGATATTCCCGACTTTTTATTATTTGTATCGTAGCGCTGTTGCTGTCGAGGAGCCATAATTGGGAATGTGTGACTGAGGCTTTATGGACATGTGAATAATATTTTGTGGGTTGTATCAGATTTTTATGGACGTTGTGTTCACGGTACATTTTACTAGGAATTTGAGGATTTGTTTGTTTGTGGCTTATCGCCTGTGCTTTTAAGAATGTTACTTGTGGTTTGGAGCTTTTTGCTTGTGGTTTTGGACAGATTGCTTTGGAAAAGTTGGTATAAAATAAGGGATCATGGGTATTATACATGTGTATGACAGTCTTTTTTAATCTTTTTGCCAGAATGTTAGACGCAGATTGATAAACTATTTCATACTGATCACAGTTGGGGTAACCTCGGTCGACATTGACAGTCTGCTGCGCTGCTTCCATCCTGATGGTTCGGCCTCCTTGGAACGGATGTCACCAATCAGGAGAAGGGTAGGTTTTATTACTACACATGTACCTCTAGAACACCAATTGCTATATTAATATTTGAATACCACTTAAAGAAGGGAGGTTAGTGTTGTTCATTGCAAAAAATAACTTTGCTAAACGAAGGTAATAGGTTTTTGTTTCTTAGATGGTTTGTTCTTCCCAACATGTTTCTCAAAATGGAAGGTATTTATTTGACCTCATGTGACTACTCTATGTTTTTTGTCCATAGACCAAAAGTAATGTCACAGTAATGTAACGGAATCGGTCGATATAACATTTCTCAGTTGATATTGTTTCATATCACCCTCTCAGCCATGTGTTATTTATATAATATTGTGGTTCAAATGGGTAAAGCTCAGCACAACGAAGGGAGGTAATTTGTGTTGATTGTTCCTCAGAAGTCTTAACTTCAGCACAGAAAGCGAGGTAATTATTCATATTTGTTGGTTGTGATTCAGATGGATTGAATTCACCCTAAAAGATAGGTAATTCTTACATTGTTTTGAAGCTTTAGCTTTCATATGTTTATGGTTATCTCCCCTATTCCCCAGAGAACCAGCCGCGGTCATAGCAAGGTCTCAGAGCCCCCTGCTGGGAACCAACCCTCCACAACTTGGCCCGAGTGCAAGGAACTGAACACGCATGATATTTAGTAAGAACACAGATGATTATGTGAAAATTCCACATATGTTGCGCGTCATGGGAAAACCGGACTTAATGCATGTGCGTAAAGTGTCGTCCCGGATTAGCCTGTGCAGTCTGCACAGGCTAATCCGGGACGGCACTTTCAGCTTTTATGGTATTTTCTGTTTCAATGAATATGTGGCGCGTCGTAGAAAAACCGGGCTTAATGCATGTGCGTCAAGTGTCATTCCGTATTAGCCTGTGCAGTCCGCTACTCTGTTTATGTCTGTCAAGAAACAAAATGGCATCATGAGTCGCCGGTGGGTTTGTATTTCAAGCACAAGCCACAAGGTTTTGTGTCGGACGTTTACCTTCAAAAAATGAAGGATGACCGTTAAATTCACTGGAAGATCTACCGTACCAGTACAGTTATGTCAGAAAGTAAACATGTTGATAATGTGATCGACCTTGAGCAACTGAAACGCGTCTGATAGAAACTTTCTGCAAATGTAAACAAGTAGAAAAATACAGTTTCTTTATTAATGATTTGTGTTTATGTTAGTTATATATTTTCAAAGGTATAGTTCTTCATCCGTTCAGCGGGAAAGTACAAACTCATTATACGATGAAAATACAAGTTAAACAACAAACTCAACATCTTCTTAACTTTAAGTCTCATAACCACAGGGTTCATAACAGACCTGGAAAAGTCATAGAAATGGGCATTGTCTGGAAAAGTCATAGAAATGGGCATTGTCTGGAAAAGTCATAGAAATGGGCATTGTCTGAAAAAGCCATGGAAATGGGCATTGTCTGGAAAAGTCATAGAAATGGGCATTGTCTGGAAAAGTCATAGAAATGGGCATTGTCTGGAAAAGTCATAGAAATGGGCATTGTCTGGAAAAGTAATAGAAATGGTCATTGTCTGGAAAAGTCATGGAAATGGGCATTGTCTGGAAAAGTCATAGAAATGGGCATTGTCTGGGAAAGTCATAGAAATGGGCATTGTCTGGAAAAGTCATAGTAATGGGCATTGTCTGGAAAAGTCATAGAAATGGGCATTGTCTGGAAAAGTCATGGAAATGGGCATTGTCTGGAAAAGTCATAGAAATGGGCATTGTCTGGAAAAGTCATCGAAATGGTCATTGTCTGGAAAAGTAATAGAAATGGGCATTGTTTGGAAAAGTCATCGAAATGGTCATTGTCTGGAAAAGTCATGGAAATGGGCATTGTCTGGAAGTCATAGAAATGGGCATTGTCTGGAAAAGTCATGGAAATGGGCATTGTCTGAACAAATCATGGAATCTTAATAATTTGGAGTTTATCATAGAAAAATGATGGAATTTTCAAAAATTGTTATCGAAAGTTGAGAAGTATCCGTGAACATGACTGTAAGTGCATACAAATGATAAAATCCATTGAAATATATTCAAAAAAAAAATCAAAATCATGAGCGTTAATGATGGACAGACATGTATTGCAGCGCTACAGGCAAGTGTGTTATATTATGCAGGGCGCGAATCAACCTAGATAAATAATTGTATTATGCAGATCAAATCAAGTAATGAAAATTATCAGTGTACTATTGTGACTTAAGTATGTTTGGATTGTATCATGGAAAACCGAGTTATGTCATGCGAACATCGTGGAAAAATCATATAATTTTGATTTCAACAGTTTGTATGGATCCTAAACAATATTTGCTATTTTCAGTTATAACCTGGACAAAAAAACGGAGAAGATTAATAACCATCTGAATCGCTTTCAAGAAAAATATGTTAAAGGTTAGTTCATAAAACATATACCCTTGCCATCAAGGAATCTCTAATATATCGATAAACAAGGGAGACAAAACTTATAACTTCTCATTAAAATCCTAGATGGCCTCCCGTTGATCTATACCATTGTAGGGCTGCAACTATATGGCAAAAGCTGTATTGCATTATGTCGTATTGAAAGGGGCAAAACCATACTGTAATATTTTGCAATATATTGACAGACATACGTTATTACATACAACTTGCATCATCATCATAGAGAATCATTAAGAATTGTTGTGCTAAACTGAATGTTCTTCAACCAGAGTGGAAAAATCACCAGCCAGATCGGCCAGTATTCCAATTATTTTTATTGGCCCTCATATACATTTTTATTGGCTATGTTGTAGGTCTGACGTACTGCCGAGAATGAGAATTACAATCACTTTCGTAATTTAACAAGTTTTGGGCCAAGTTTCAGAGTAATTGAATTTTTGGCAAGATCATTTTCATGCTCCCGGCATCTTGATGCAAAAGCATATAGCGATGACTTGTCCATCCCTCCCTGCAGACTTCCCGAAAGCTAAAAAAAGTGTCAGTCATTCGGTCCGACAACCATTCAAAACTTGCCGGAACGAAATAAAAATTGCCTGACCGAAAATTCATTTATGCATGTATAGTCTATAGTATACATTTATACACTAGTGTGATTTCGCGATCTCAAACAGCAAACGTAATTTGCTCACCGTTTTAATTATTGTAAACATCCATAACCTAAAATATACAATACATTTAATTATTATCAAACTACGATATGACAACGCAAATCCGAAACGCCTATCCGAATTTTACTGTTCACGAAACATACACACATAATCTATTTACATTTAGTATGCAAATGTTGTTCATGTAAAACCCGTGGTTAGGTAAAAAAAAAAGCTTGCGAAAATTATGCTGACAATCACAACGTCACGTCATCCGCATGGAAAGCGTGGACGTATCAACCGCGATATAAAAAAATGTAGCGCAAACAACTGTGAAATCTTTACTTTTGTATAAAAGTTTTGTAGTGCAAAACAATTAGGTGTCTATAAAATCGCGAAGGATCTGCAAATTGTACTTGTATGTGTCATATTATGTCTAGATCTTTTGTAGACACCTTTATTTTACCTCTAAAACACGAAAGCAGTTACGCGGTATCGATAACGTATAGGTTGTTGTCGTATAGGTTAGTATAGATCTATCACTTACAGTGACGGTGAACACCCACCATGTGGACGGCGTGCAGCAAGTTTGCACGACCCACAGCTGTTTGAAATTAGGCTGCTAATTAAAGCGACTTCAGTGAAAAGACGTTGGGCTATGTAAGCTGGTGACGTCAGACTGTTACACGTTGTGCTGCGCGGGTCGTGTTATTGTTTGTAGCATATCACGAGTTTAAATGAAAAAGTAGCGATGAAGGCGCGAAAATTCGGACAAAACGGGATTTATTTACGGCAGTTGGGGTAATATGATAATCATTAAAGAGCATGAAAAAACTCATGATCAGATCCACGGCCATTCGCAAAGTGCGGATCACGATATACTGGAGCTGTATTCGATTGCTCCGATATTAGGGTTTTTTTTATATCCATTTACATATAGGAATAAGTATTGAAAAAGTTGTCGGACCAATTTTTAGTAAATAAGACCCACCCAAAATGTGTCGGACCGACGGTTTTTCGGGAAGTCTAACTCTCTCAGTCAGTGATTCTATCCGAACAAGGTTAACTAGATTTTACCGTTTTGTCTTCCACCAACACCGTTTACTACAACACTTGGATACTTAAACTTGTTGCTTATGACCATTCCAAATCCACCCATGTCACCTAACCTCACATTGACCTTGATCTTGACCTAATTTGACTTGCAATAATTCAAATGGGCTATTTCTTGGTTAACTAGATTTTACATTTACGTCGATCGCCAACACCAGTTGCTAAAACACTTGGATACTTACACATTTGTTGCTTATGACCATTCCCAATCCACGCATATCACTTCAGTCTTTTTTTACCTTGCCCTTGACCTTATTTGGATTTAGAATAATTCAAATTGGCTGTGCACCACCAACCGGGGGCATGTGTGTTTATCAAACACAGCGTCTTGTTCTATTTATTTTTAATGTCGTTTTGACAGATGAAACCCTCAGCTCTTGCCAGTCGCATGTTGTCCTGTTTCCAAAATCTGCAAAGAAGACGGCGAAGGACAGTAAGGCGTCCACTTTACGAAGATCACCGCGGAAACAGAAACCAACAGACCATCGCCATAGTATTGACCCTCCGCGCAGGTGGTGTTTTCTCGTAGTTTGCAGTGAATTGGAAAAATAGAAAAAAAAATTGAAGTTTTGAGGGTTGAGCGTGAAACTGTTGCACAGTGAAACCTGTCCAAACCTAACCCTGTGAAAACCGAATCCCTGTCAACACCGAATGGCTGTTTCGGTCTCGATTTTTTATGCCCCCACTTTAGAGGGGAGCGTATAGATTTGCCCTTGTCCGTCCGTCCGTCCGTCGGATTTTTGTGTCGCTCATAACTCAAAAAGAGTAACTGCTAGAGTGATGAAACTTTATAAGCATATTCATCGGCATCGGGGCTTGTGCTCCTGGTTTTTTTTGTTGCAGTTTTTTCCGACATCAGCGGAGTTATGGCCCTTTTTGAGCGAAAAATGACATTTTTGGACTTGTGTTGCGCGTAACTCAAAAAGTATTGCTGCTAGAGTGATGAAACTTTACAAACATATTAATCAGCATGTAAGCCTTGCACCTGGGTATTTTGGTGCAGTTTTTTCCGACATCATCCGAGTTATGGTCCTTTTTTTAGCAAAAAATGACATTTTTGGACTTGTGTCGCGTGTAACTCAAAAAGAATTATTGCTAGTGTGATGAAACTTTATAAACACATTAATCAGCATGTGAACTGGTGCACCTGGGTATTTTGGTGCAGTTTTTCAGATATCAATGGAGTTATGGCCCTTTTTTAGCAAAAAATGACATTTTTGGACTTGTGTCTCGCGTAACTCAAAAAGTATTGCTGCTAGAGTGAAGAAACTTTACAAACATATTAATCAGCATGTGAACCTTTGCACCTGGGTATTTTGGTGCAGTTTTTTCCGACATCATCCGAGTTATGGTCCTTTTTTTAGCAAAAAATGAAATTTTTGGACTTGTGTCGCGTGTAACTCAAAAAGAATTATTGCTAGTGTGATGAAACTTTATAAACACATTAATCAGCATGTGAACTGGTGCACCTGGGTATTTTGGTGCAGTTTTTCAGATATCAATGGAGTTATGGCCCTTTTTTAGCAAAAAATGACATTTTTGGACTTGTGTCTCGCGTAACTCAAAAAGTATTGCTGCTAGAGTGATGAAACTTTACAAACATATTAATCAGCATGTGAACCTTTGCACCTGGGTATTTTGGTGCAGTTTTTTCCGACATCATCCGAGTTATGGTCCTTTTTTTAGCAAAAAATGACATTTTTGGACTTGTGTCGCGTGTAACTCAAAAAGAATTATTGCTAGTGTGATGAAACTTTATAAACACATTAATCAGCATGTGAACTGGTGCACCTGGGTATTTTGGTGCAGTTTTTCAGATATCAATGGAGTTATGGCCCTTTTTTAGCAAAAAATGACATTTTTGGACTTGTGTCTCGCGTAACTCAAAAAGTATTACTGCTGGAGCGATGAAACTTTACAAACATATTAATCAGCATGTGAACTTGTGCACCTGGGTATTTTGGTGCAGTTCTTTCAGATATCAGTGGATTTATGGTTCTTTTTTTAGCAAAAAATGACATTTTTGGACTTGTGTCGCGTGTAACTCAAAAAGAATTATTGCTAGTGTGATGAAACTTTATAAACACATTAATCAGCATGTGAACTGGTGCACCTGGGTATTTTGGTGCAGTTTTTCAGATATCAATGGAGTTATGGCCCTTTTTTAGCAAAAAATGACATTTTTGGACTTGTGTCTCGCTTAACTCAAAAAGTATTACTGCTGGAGCGATGAAACTTTACAAACATATTAATCAGCATGTGAACTGGTGCACCTGGGTATTTTGGTGCAGTTCTTTCAGATATCAGTGGAGTTATGGCCCTTTTTTTAGCAAAAAATGACATTTTTGGACTGGTGTCGCACGTAACTCAATAAGTATTACTGCTGGAGTGATGAAACTTTATATACATATTAATCAACATGTGAACTTGTGCTCCTGGGTATTTTGGTGCAGTTTTTTCAGATATCAATGGAGTTATGGCCCTTTCTTTAGCAAAAAATGACATTTTTGGACTTGTGTCTCGCGTAACTCAAAAAGTATTACTGCTGGAGTGATGAAACTTTATAAACATATTAATCAGCATGTGAACTTGTGCACCTGGGTATTTTGGTGGAGTTCTTTCAGATATCAGTGGAGTTATGGCCCTTTTTTAGCGAAAAATGACATTTTTGGACTTGTGTCGCACGTAACTCAATAAGTATTACTGCTGGAGTGATGAAACTTTATATACATATTAATCAACATGTGAACGTGTGCACCTGTGTATTTTGGTGCAGCTTTTTCCGACATCAGCGGAGTTATGGCCCTGTTTTTAGCAAAATATGACATTTTTGGACTTGCGTCGCATGTAACTCGAAAAGTATTATTGATAGAGTGATGGAACTTTGTAAACCTATTAATCAGTATGTGAACTTGTGCACTTGGGTAATTTGGTAGCAAAAAATGACATTTTTGGATTTGTGTCGTGTGCAACTCATCAACTATAACTGCTAGACTGATGACACTTTATAAACATATTCATCAGCTGTGAACTCGTGCACCTGGGTATTTTGGTGCATTTTTTTAATATCAGCAGAGTTTTGTGACAAGCAGCGGAATGTGGGGGCATCCGTGTCCTACGGACACATGTCTAGTTTTCTTCTTATTATATATATGAAAAAAACCTTAGTAATCCGAACCTCTAAACCGAATACCGAATGCTTTTAACACAAATTTGATCTCATTTAACCTTAAAACACCTTAATAAACCGAACGGTATATTCTGTCAGGTGTCACTTCGCGATCTCGCAGAGGTGTGAACCCGATAATTGATAAACAATTATACACAAAGGGCATATTCGCTATGGTGATACCAGGGCAGTGGTGCAGTTAGCGATCAGCATACGACAATGATCAACTTGTGAAAATCAGATTAGTCGGTCGTGTTTTAAGTTGAAATTTATGTACAGTGAAAAATATTTAAATGTTCCACCACAGTGTAATTAATGAATATCTAAATATGCATCTTGGCATGCAAATAATTAAAATAATAAACACTAATACAAGTGTAAGCGTTAATATGTTGCTTTATTATGTATTTTTGAATAAATATATATATATAATATAATAAACATTTATTAGGAAAATTACTTGTACTAAAAACCTGGGTAAACCGAACATCTGTGAAAAGCGAGCAATCGGCCCGGTCCCAACACTGTTCAATTTAGACAGGTTCTACTGTATATGCTTAACATTTCTATATCAAGTACAGTGGTTTCTGTATTGTAATTTTGAAACATTATCAACATTTAATACCGTATTATAATACATTAAACTTTTTTTTTTCAGACTTTCCCTGGATCGACCCTTTGAGATGCCAAAGGGACCACACACTGCTTTACGAGACAAGGAAAATAAACGAAGATATTCCACTCCTGCCCCCATGTCATTGCCAGGCAAACAGACACAACAAACACTTGCAGTATGTAGTATCAATGTTTTTGCTGTGTGAATGCTGTTGTTGTGATGATTTATGATTATTGAGATGCTTTTTGCAATATTATGCGTAACAAACTCGGTAAGATGTACTACATGTATCAGTGTCGTAGCTGTGGGATTTGTTTTCATGTTTTTTTTCTATGTTGGTCTCATTCTTACCAGTAGTTTCTTGCTCTGATTTGTTTGAATTATTTGTAATCTCTTCAGTGTGATACTATAACAAATATAATAAACCATGGCAAATACATATGTTTTGTGTTTGTGTGTGTATGTGCTTCTTAACAATACATTTTAATGCCCATGGCATATTTTGAATTCAGAGTTCCAGCAGTAGACGTCAATCTGATGCAAGTAGCGTCGTACCGCAACGAGTTGAAAAGTTGAGACGTGAGTCGGACGCCAACACATCGCTGTCCGGAGGTCAAGGAACGGAGTCTCGCTCTCAGAGACACAAACGAGTGGGGATAATATAGTTTACCATAAATAAACTTATCTAAGCTAGATGCATGAGCGGGATTAAAATAGTTTATCTATAGATACTCTAATCTAAGCTTAAAGGGACTTGTTCACAGATTGATGAATTGACAATGTTCAAACTTTGTGTCACAGATTCAAAAAATAAAAAATAGTGGATATAAAGGAGCGAAATACCACTACTGACCAGAAATATGCTGTAAATACCGTTTCGTAAATGAGAAAACATAAGTTGAAATTAATAAAATTTTAAAGCGTTGAAATTGTTGAAAACTGGTGAATCACTTGCATAATGTAAAAAATACATTTTTTAGGTATATAAATCGGAATGGCCGAGAGGTAACGCGTTAGACTTTTGATCCAGAGGTTTAAGATTCGAACCCCGTTCAAAACAACATTTTTTCGTTTCTTTTTTTATATGTTTTTCTTGTTAAAGTACTTGAGATCTTTAGTGTAGTTTCTTTAAATTGCCAAGTTAAGACGTTTAATGGCATATTAAGAAAAAATACACAATCTGTGAACAAGTCCCTTTAAGACCCAAACCAATGGGATAGTGTAGTCCCAAGTTTAATCACAGAGACACTGATCTAAGACTATAAACACAGAAATGGGATAAAATGTAACCCTAACCCTTTGGGTTCTGGATAACTTAGTGGTTGATACCTCAATAAATATCTTTGAATTTTGAAAGGGATCAGCAATCATCAAAATGTTCCTTCTTTGGCTGGATCCTGTTATAGGATTCGTTCCATTTACAAAAAACTGTATTTTTCTCAGCTGGATTGCAAAACAAAATCCCAATTATGTAAATTAACAATTATAAAGAAAATGTGATTGTTTTGTTGTAAATCATGACATTACTTGCATGTTTATTGGATAAAAACAGTAAAATAACAAACAATATACCATTTTAAATAATTAATAATTATAAAAGTTGTAATTTCATAATTTTTCCCAGTAAGCAGGATGTAGCTTCACGTCAACTATTAATGCCTGATACTGTTTATTTCATAATTCGTGGTGACTGATCAATACTTTTTATAAGTGAGGTCCTAAACATAAGGCGTTTATTTGATAAAAAATTCATACATGTGACCATTGCTTAACATAATTATTTACAAAAATATATATTAAATTCACCATGTAACATGGTAAGATTTAGCACACGACTGTTCAATATATTTCTTTAAAATAAATTGTTTGTAAAATGATTCATTGTAATATGTGTCATTCACTGAAAAATAGCACACAGCTAGCTGTTCAGTCTAAACAATCTTTAATTGTCCAGCGCCTACAAGAGATAGTGGACCGTGTCCTTGCTGACCACGGAGTGACACCTGGTGACCCCATCTTCACTTCCTGTTCCACGAAACTGTTCAAGGTCACCAAGCTCTTTGTGATGGTACGGTGATAAGTTTGTTGCCTTATAGCTTATAACTATAAGATATAGAGGATATTTGTTGGTTTCGATAGAATATCGATTTTAATTGACTAGTGTATAGATGTATTTTCTATGATCACGAGTCATCCAAATCAATATTCTGCCGAAACGAACAAATTTTTAGTTTATGCTTAAAAATGTGTTATTTTTGGTATTTTCCGACTTCCCATCATCGAAGTGGGACTTTTCTGTTTTAAAACTGTGAATTACCAATTTTATTTTCTCTGTTTAAAACAGTGAATAACCAATTTTATTGCTCTGATATTTCCCTATAAACCATCGGAAAGAATAAGATTAGTCTCCATAACAACATATGTTCTACATAGGCTTTGTTTAAAATATTAGCCAATCAAAATCGAAGTCACGTATGTGATGAGCGATTTCATTGGTTAGTATTTTAAAGACGTTCGAAACTATTTTTTCCAATTTTTTTCCAATGACAGATTTTCTAAAAAATTTGCACTAACATGTGTCAATGTATCCTAAAACTAAAACAGTCTTAAAAAATATGGGTCACCAGCCTTGTTCCGAAAATATTGGGGTTTAAATACAGGACCTGTCGAAGCCCTTTTTTCAGTTTGTGTGGCTAGCAATGTTAAATTATATAAAGCGTTCATATTCAAACAAGGACGTGTATTTTGGTAATGAAAAATGCTTTACCTACAATTACTGTAAATATTATGAATTTGACTGGACATTGAAGTAGGTCAAATGGGTATTAATAATACCTTCTGAAACGTCATTTATTATGCATCAATATATTTTGTTCCAAACGACAGATTTTTTTAAATTTTTGCACATACATGCACCAATGTATGCTAACACCAAAACATTAATAAAAAGAATGGGTCACCAAACTTGTTTGGGAAATATTGGACTTTAAATAGGGTACCTGTGTAGCCTTTTTCATGTTTCGTGTTTACGTAAACAACGCATCAATTGCCAAAATAGAATGGAGATATTTAATGGATCTTTTTTGAACTGATTTGTTTGGCAATACATTGTATACGTGTGTTTTTTATTATTATAATGCTTTATGAACTTTTAACCATTGACTAGAACTTAATGACTTACACAGATTTATATTTATTGATTGAAATTAGTATAGTGTAACCTATGTACAATAAAGAAATAATGAAGCAAAAGGAGGAATTATTCCAATTATTTTCTTTTTGTTGCGAACGTCTTTAAGAGACTTAGTTTGATATAAGTGATTTAGAGATTGTCATATTAACAAATTAGTGACCTGCCCCCACACATGAGATACATTATTACACATCATGTTTTGCACATGTTATTACATATGCTGTTTTTTTTACAAAGTACATGTTTTACACTGAGTTATTTTAATACATGTGTTTAGTAATAAAAGCTCCATAAAAGATCTACTGTTAAACATTTATTTCAGTTAGGTTGTTTTCCATGTGAAATGGCTAACTGGATGCGCACATTTCAAGAACTGACTACCAGAAATTGTGTTGTCTACCTGAAATCTATTTGTTAACAGTCTAATAAATACATTCGAAACACTCCTAGCTGTCGGAAGGTTTGAGTAAGATTATGTATGTCATGTTAAATAGAAATATGCATTTTAGAACTTAATATTGTGTAAACTTTTCACTGGATTAATTTTTTAAGGATTTGCCGAATTCAAGAAATCTGAAAGAGGAAATGAAAAAGATAGCTGAGGGCCAAGTGAAGCAGGTCAGAAAATGTGTACTGTTTACACTTCATTTCATACAGATCTTTCACTGTTTACACTTCATTTAATACAAATCTCACTGTTTACACTTCATTTCAAACAAATCTTTCACTGTTTACACTACATTTTACACAAATTTTTCACTGTTTACACTACATGTTACACAAATCTCACTGTTTACACTACTTTTTGTACAAATCTGTTACTGTTTACACTAAATTTTGTACACATCTATTACTGTGTACACTACTTTTTACACAAATCTTTCACTGTTTACACATAATTTTATACAAATCTTTAACTGTTTTCACAAATCCTTTTGCTGATTACACTTCATTTGACACATATATTTGGACTGTTTATGCACCATTGTACACAAATATTTGTACTGTTTACGCAACATTTTACGCAAATATATGTGTTTCTTATAAATCTGTGAACTGCTTTATGTCATTTAACACAGATATGTGTACTGCGTAGACTTCATTTTACACAACATTCTGCACCATTCTTACCCAATTATTTATGAAGTTTATACTACAATTTTACACAACTATGTGTTTTGTTTACGCTACATGTTACGCATACAACCGTTCCTACAGTACATGTAGATGTTTCTACTTTATACATTATATTACATGTACTTGCATATTTTTGCCAGTAAAATAAAACTGCATGTTAGAGGTGCTTTTCTGCTGTATTTGACAACCGTTTTTAAACCAATGTCTTTCAAATGTAACTCGAACTACACCGACATTTTATTATAAAAATCATGTAAAATATTTGTGTGTAATGTACAGCAGATTTGTACCCACCTGTTATTCTGTTTACAGGTAATAGCTCTGGATCGACAGAGGCAAGGTGCGAAGGCAGAGAGTGGTTCGAGACGTCGCTGAAACTGTCAGTTTCGTCTGGGGCCATATCCACAAAGCTCCATGGGAAAATCTTAACTTTAGTCATATTTCAAGGCCTTGTTTAAGGAATGTCTAGCCTCCCTATTTGGCATTCTACTCTGTGCTTTAGTCCACTATAAAATCACTTACCATAATCTGCAATCTTTTCTCTCAGTTGACTGAGCAATGGCTGAGTGCACTGTATCAATTGTAGCAGTGTATTGATCTCAGCTGATAAGTGTCGCCAAACTGTGACCACAGCAGTACACAGGAGAACAATAGCCCAGATTGGGGGGGGGGGGGGTTCAAATGAAGAAGGATTAAACTAGGCCTTTAAGTGTAAAATGTAAATAAAATGTTCGGTGCGAAAATTAGTTTTCACTTGGGAGCTTTGTAGACATGGGTCCTGTACTGCCAATGTTTTCTCTTAACATCACCAGTATCAAGAGGTGTCGTTATAACTTGGAGCAAAACAGTTATCTCTTCTCAAAGCAGTATTACGACTAGACATTTTACAGCTTGGAGCCGAGCATTGAAATCTTGCGGCACACCTTTATTAAGGAATAGAATGTGTTTGGTTTCTATCATTTTCAGTTGAATGTTAGACTTCGGTATTGTGTTAAGTAGCTGTCGATATTATTGCTCGCATAGTTAAAATGGCGTTTCCATATTGATCTCAGATTGTTTGACCTATTTAAACCATAATGAACTAATACAATTGCTTTACACAAATAGACCGTGTTGTCTTTTGAAAAAACCCAAACTTCACGTTTTGACTCTACATGTGTCTTTAGAGATGTGTAGCGTTATGTAATGACATTAGTTGTGTTCTCCTGCAAGCGTCAACCAAATTTAAATCGCTCTATGTGCGGTACGCGCAGCGTTGCCATTAATTTCCATAATGAACAGGGCGGCATGACGGTGTTCTATTTCCCATAACCACACAACTTTTTTTACAATTATTTCTTTATAAACTGTTCAATGTTAAATCGCTCTATTTGCCCTATTCATATAACTGCGTCACTCAAAATAAACAATGCGATGTTTTATCGCTCTTTTTGAAATATTTATAAAACTTGCAATGTTACTTCTAGACGAACTGTACTCGAGACAATAACTTTGTCCAGCATTAAAGGATTTTCAAATAATTTGGAAGAAGTGATAACCATTATAAGACGGCGTGTCACGCGGAAGAACTAGGTCCAAGGTCAAGAACACACTTAAAGGTCAAAGGTCAAATAAGAATGATTACAATATATACTCTGTATGGAGCATAATTTTGTCCGGCATGGAATTTTTTTAAAATTACTTGACAAAAGTAAAAAGCATTATTATACGGCATGTGGCGTGCAAAAACCAGGTCCTATGGACCAAGGTCAAGGTCACACTTTAAGGTCAAAGGTCAGATATAAGAGTTTAAGCCATTGTCTTTGACCGAAGTATAATTTTATCTGACATGGAATAATGTTCAAATTACTTGGCAGAAGTAATAAACATTATGAGACGTCATGTGGCGTGCAAGAATCAGGTCTGTAGCTGAAAGGTCACATTCACTAATCAATGTCAAAGGTCTAATAATTGTCCAGAGCATAATATTGTCATGCATGCAGGGATTTTCAGATAAATGGGCGGAAATGATCAACATCGCCCGATGGTGTGTCGACTGCAAGAACCTGACTTGTGACGTTAGTGAATTACTTCCCTGTATTGATGCGTGTGCAAAACATAATTAAAAAATGATAAAAGGCATTTTGTTCATTCTTAACAGAATTATTTATGATAGCAAGAGTAAGTGAAGCATATAAGAACCATAACTCATAATTGCCACAACATTTTTATTACTACCCTTGTATTGATTTTTTGCAAGGACTAAAACTATTGATAGGAAATTTGTGATACCTCAGCTTACTTCACAGAATAAGAGAATACATTAGCAGAAAGTACAATCAAAAGGACAATTCTCCTTTTGCGAAATAATGTGTATGCATATAAACAAAGCGGCGCCATGTACAACAGGCTGCATCCGTGTCTGTGGACACATTTCTAGTTTATTTAACCAAATTTTTCGAAGAAAAATTTCGGTTATTAGATTGAGGTATGGCGGGCGGGCGCGTGGGCGTCGTCAACTTTTCGTTTCCGCTCTCTAACTCGAGAACGGATTGAGCTACTGCAATGAAACTTCATAAATGGATACCTTATATCGAGACCTGGCTTGGGATTGCATATGGGATGGGTGGGGTCAAGGTCACCCTTACGAAAAATAGAAAAACGGTTTCTGCTCAATAACTTGAGAACGCATTCAGATATTTTAATGAAACTTTATACATAGATACCTTATATCGAAACCTCTCTTGGGATTGCATATGGGGTGGGTGGGGTCAAGGTCACTGTTACCAAAAATAGAAAAACAGTTTCCGCTCAATAACTTGAGAACATATCGAGATATTTTAATGAAACTTCATACATAGATACCTTATATCGAGACCTCGCGTGGGATTGCATATATGGTGGGTGGGGTCAAGGTCACCCTTACGAAAAGTAGAAAAACTATTTCCGCTCAATATCTTAAGAACGCATTGAGATATTTTAATGAAACTTCATACATAGATACCTTATGTCGAGACCTCGCTTGGAATTGCATATGGGGTGGGTGGGGTCAAGGTCACCGTTAATAAAAATAGAAACATGGTTTTTGGTCAGTAACTTAAGAATGCATCGAGATATTTTAATGAAACTTCATACATAGATACTTAATATCGGGATTTCGCTTGGGATTTTATATTGGGTGTGTGGGGTCAAGGTCACCGGTACTAAAAGTAGAAAAACGGTTTCTGCTCAATAATTTAAGAATGCATCGAGATATTTAAATGAAACTTCATACATAGATATCTTATATTGAAACCATGCTTTGGAGAGCATATGGGGTGTGTGGGGTCCAGGTCACCGTTACTAAAAATAGAAAAACGGTTTCCACTCAATAACTTGAGAATGCATTGAGGTATTTTAATGTAACTTAAAATATGGGGCGGTTGGGGTCAGTTTGGGGTCAGGGTCAAGGTCAGCGTTACTAAAAAAAGAAAAATGGTTTGCTCAATAAATTGAGAACACATTGAGATATTTTAATGAAACTTTATATGTAGATACCTTATATCTAGACCTCGCTTGTGATTGCATATGGGGTGGGTGGGTCAAGGTCACCATTCCTAAAAATAAAAATAAAAATGTTTCCACTCAGTAACTTGAGAACGAATTTAGATTTTTAATGAAACTTCATATGTAGATAATAATATTGAGACCTTGGTTTGGATTGCAAGATCAAGGTCACTATTTCCTAGCCATAGGTGTGTGACCTTCACCTCGCGTCCAGAAATTTCTTTTATTATTGTGCTGACTTTTACGCATTTCATTCTAAAAGTTTGGATTTCATCGTTTCTTTTTAAATTTGATTCTTTTATCAGCCACCATTACCGTTTGCTGTCCATACAGTATGGTTTAGCAGTGTCAATGTCTGGCTCGTCTAGCAAAGGCTACGGTAGCTGTATCTACTTAAAGTTTGGTTTAAAAGGTATTTATTAAGACAATTTGACACGAAATATAAATGACATACATACAATAATGGATACTAAATACTAAAAACTTATATGAATTGTTCTCCATAGATACTAGTAGTACATTTCAGATATAAACACATGTAACCAGTTTAACATTTACCAACTGGTTTCGAATGAGGCAGCTTCAAACAAATTGATTACTTAAAGTTTATACTGTTTATGTAGATTTTCGTTAAGATATTGATATTGTTGATAGCATTATCTTTCGCTTGGTGAAAGTATGTTTTGTAAGACACACAATTTTCGTGTTTGCCTAGACATGCATCTGGGCAGCCATTTATTTTATGTACTATTGTAATACTTACCGTCTTACTTGTATGTCCCTACTTTCTTGCTCTGTAATTATGATCTTAAATTCCTATAATGGTTTAATTAGTAGTAAATAATGTGAAGAAAGTCCAAGATTAACATGTTCAACGTGGAGTCAAACCTAATAAAGTATAACAATATTAATTACTACTGACAAGGAGTTTCCATGCTTGCTTGTTTTATAACCATAGTTTAAAGGTTTCAGCAGCACCTTATTAGAAAAACGAATGTTCATCATTGCTGAGAGATAATTATGTAATTAGTTTAATTTGAATCTGCAAAGCACCACGCGGTCTGATGTTGCAAGAGATTTGTTTTAAAGAAAGACCTGATAGTGATTCATTATGAGTTGATGGCATATCATGTTACTTCTACAGAATCTCTCTGATGTGGTTATTACCATATTTAAACTTGTGCAAAAACAACAGTTCAATTAACACGGTTTTTTATATTTCCAGCATGGAACTAATAAATTGCGATAGATGTAGCGTCCAGAGAAATAATACTGGATATGAGCATAAGCCCTTGGGTAAATTGTCAGACAGGAGCGTCAAGCTATTCTGAACATATGTCAGTCGGAAATATTTTCTCCCGCAACGTTTAAACCAAGATTGCATGCAGTTGTAACAATAGAGTGTTAGGTCTCTTGAGAAATTAGGGACTTTTTGTTTTCCAAATTGTGACTATTAATTAAATCAGTTCTTTGTGATAATTAAATCAATCATTTGCATAATTGTTAGAAATTTAACATACGAGAAATACGGTTGTTTACGGATTGCTAATGAAAGACAGAGCTCTAACAGTTAATGCATACAAGAGTCTATGATCGCAAATGTCAGCGAGGGATATGTTCGCCGCGAGTAAGTAAAAAAATAACGGAAGGGCATATATGTACAGATTCCACCGGGAAAGTCACGTCGCAAAGAAATTAATGCAGCAACACATTGAACAGCAACCGTTAATGTCAAAATTTAACATAGTAAGTATGACCGCCAAGGAGGGAATGTTTTTATTGCCGTTGGCCCTTTATCTGATTAGGTGTTTAAATAGTCTGTTTGTTAGGAAGTATACGCGAAACGGTAGGAATTCATTTGCATGAAATTTTCTGGAAAAGTTGGACTTGGGCCAATCAACAATTGATTATATTTCAAAAGTGATCAAGATTACCGTTTTTATCTGGGATTCTTTATGAGGCTTAAGGACAAGGTGGATAACCTATCATTGACAAATTCAGTTTTTAAGTAGTTACCCCTCTTGGCTGAAGTTGGCGCTCTCAGAGTGCTTTGTAGTTTTTCTGTATTTTACTCTCGATTTCTCTAATATTAGTTGACATAATTTTATTGATAATATTTTCCCTTCGTTTAGTTTTTTGTAACGATTTTGATACAATTAAAAACAGTATCTATGAGCAATGAACAAATTATGTTTATGGCAATTTCATATAGATTTTGCGTAGTTAACGTAATTTTAATTGGAAGCATGTGTTTAATCCCCATAAGTTTGCTTAACCCAGTCATGTGACTTGCTACCTGTAGTTTCGGCATGAGACAGGGAGACATGGCAATACCCACACCAGGTATACGCCTTGTTATACCAATCTGATTAACATCAAATTCTAAAATACGCTTCAGCCAATCAGAGCCTTGCTTTCATTGTTTTGAAAGTAAAAGTGAAAATAGATGGGATCTCAACGTGTAGTTATTAAACATTCATATCTTTACCATGAAAAAGCAATTTTAGAGTCAATTCGTGAGATATACGCCAAATAACAACAATTTGTGTAGCTCTATTATATGCAAATTCCATGGAAAATAATAAATTTAGGCGTTAATTACAATACAAAACAAACGACGTACTGCTTCTCGAAAGGAACAATCCTATTGGTTGAGATATAAATAAGATTTTGAAAATTCAAGGTTTGCGAGAAGAAGTGTAATTCATCAGGCCGTCATCAGATCTTCCAGTAGGATGATCGTGCACTTCAGTCAGATTGCATGTTATACGTAATACAATTAATATTATGTATTTGTCTATATGACAATAAAATATAATTAATAATGTATGTTCGTATTATTGTAAAATAAAGACTTGTCCAGTGTCAGCATAAAACTTTTTAATGGAAATTCAGCTATATTTGACATTGTCACATACTGTATTACAGAAATGTGTGGTTATAATATTTGTTCTTAAAAAAACAACAAAAAAACAAAAACAAAATCACAACTATTTAAAGTTGCAAACGAAACCTCTTTGTCTGTTAAAGTGTCATTATAATATTGTTTTAAATTTCTAAATTGGAAAGAACTACACCGAATATTTATATCGTTCTGCCAAAATGTATTACAGATAATGAACAGCCATGAACTTGGAAAATATTTGAATCATATTGGTTTTCATTCACTCAATTCCTGCTGTCATTTTACCGTTGGGGAATCATAAAAATGAAGTTATCGACACAAAACAATAACAGTGACGTCATCACAGTTGAACGATTGATAATGGTGTCTACCATTAATTGGTGACCAATCCATTAAAGCTTTCATATCCATGATTAAAATTCTTTATTGTATTGTTAACCTGTAGTTACATATTTGAAATTCTGAATTGTGTGTTTTATTTATTGCAGGTAGATTTCGTTATTTATCACAAAGGGTTCCAGGTTACAGATCATATAATCGTATTTATTCATGTTCACGCCGTTCATAATTTGTTCATAATTAGCTACAGATCCGTATCAAAGATATATGATAAACCTATCTCATCATCATTATCATCATCGTTATCATCAGCATTAAATGCACGTTTTCACTGAATAAATTAATACTTCACCGTATTATGTTCGAAAGACATGTTGGTTCATCTGTATGTCATTAACGTCCTTTGGCAGCAAAGTGCCCTTATTTGATGTGCCTATCCACTAAATACGTATTTGTCATTTAATGTTATATATATCAGGATCATCTTTAAACATGTAAAATCCGTAGCTGACTAAATTCAAACACACACGCATCGAGAATTATTTGTATTATTCATTTACCTCTTCATTAATCTCTTTTCGAAGTGAATGTCATATAAATAACTCACACGTTCACTGTCATGCTCATCAATTGTCTTCAAATGTGGTATGTACTGAGTCTTTTTTCATCGAAGCGAACTAACGGACGGACAGACGAGCATGTTTTTTACACGTAGTATTGTGAAAGATACTCGTATGTTTGCATTGTGAAATAATACGGCAAGTGAAGCCGACGTTGTGTCAATTTCGCTGACTTATGGTGCCGGAATAAAATATGAAATCGCCTGGAATCGGAGCCGACGTTGTGGATACCCCTCTTTATATCTTTTTTATGAATGCATACAACAATGTTAAATTTCGGTATGATTGCTAATGGAACAATGAACAAGAAAGAAGTTTGTCGGTTTAGATTTTTGGGAACTAAACTATTTATTGAGACAAAACTGTTTAAACGCGAAAGCAGTCATTGATTTTACTTGAATTTCGACTTTCAATCATATTTTTTCGAAAATAATAAATGTCTTTTATGTGGTATCCTGTACCAACGGTGTATTTACATCTGACATCTTTATATAGTATATGAATTTAAAAAAGAAAACATCATTTACAAATAAGGCATATATACCTATGTCTATAGCTTATCGTTTTCGAAGAACTTTTGCGAGATAAATCGTAGGGGTCGGGCTAGGTCGGGTATATTTTACTGAATGTGATGTGTATCTTTTACCAAATTGAGCGAGCGAAGCGAGCGAAAAATAATTTAGCATATATTTCCAGTTTTAATCGTTTAATATATGCCCATATATGTATCGTCCGAAAGTTTTAGGACCCGGCGCACGCCCCCCCCCCCCCCCGGATCCGGTAGTGTACCTGTTAATTTGTTCGTTATTACGCATTATTAATTGGTTGAAATAAGCGTTTACTGGTCGTACTTCGATTAAAACCGGTAAATGGTCTTCTTGCAGATGATATTTAATGGCACTCTATACCGCTATATCTTTCTTAACAATGTCACCGTTTGTAAACGTTTATGGTCAGTGATTTGGAAACCATTTATTAATAACGTTTTCTTCAACTGAAATAACAATAATCGTTATTAAACAAAATCATCACCATTTCTGGAAAATGAGTTATTTTTTATTTATTTGTATTTGCTTATGCACTGATTAAAGTACGTGTACGCCATGCTTTTGATAACAGGAGAGAACAGAAATAAATGCGTTCTTTTTGAAGGAGCACTTAGTAAAATGCATTTCTCCGCAGTACAAAATGTGGCGTGAAATTATCAAGCAATACGATCGCTTTTCATGTTTTAATGATGTTTGAATATCAAAGCCCTGTTTCGATAGACGATCAAGTTAAATTTCCTGTTGCAGATGAAATGCTGGTAAATGAGAAAATCTGAAATAGCCATTGTTAAAATCGCTACGTTATATTAATATTTCAAGGAATGTAACGATGTAGAATCGACTATTCAATTCTATAGTATTTCCTGGCAAAACGTTCATGAGGAAATGAATTTATGACATAACTATACGCTAATAAATGCCAATAAAATGTGTTCGTTCAAAATTTAAAAGATCTTTCGATTCGAATTGATCGTTTCTTTCATTTTGGTGAGAAAATACGGACATTCGGATTAACTGAGTGAAATATGCACTCCAACACGTGAAAATTTCATGTTCAGCCATGTCGGGCACGGCTAGCTCATTTGGTAGAGCGGTGGCCTGTCAATCCCGGGATCGTGAGTTCGAGCCCCAGCCCGGCCACATAACTTGTGTGGGGAATGGTCATAAAATCATTTCTACGGCCATTCTCCCCGTACCTCTGATTCAAGTATGGCAGTCGTCAGTTACTGGCATAAGTATGTGCACTTAGTACTGGTAAACCAGCTTACACAGGAAAAGTGTTAGTGGGTTAACTGATCGCCGTGATATGACTGAACTACTGTTAGCCCACTTTTTACATAGACTTTGTTTTTAAAGTTTTTGTTCCAAAAATTTATAAACTATACAAGGCTTCACTTAAAAGTTTTGTATTTTAACAAATGTATACCCCATCCACTATCCAAAATACGTATAAACTGAAATACTTCGAATAGTCGAGCGCGCTGTCCTCTGACAGATCTTATTATAATATTGTATGATATGATATACAACGCTATGAGGCTAATAGTTGCATATATTTGGCTTTCTATTGGTCAAAACAGGACCAAGTACAAAATCGACTGTCGTCATTTAACTAATTTAAGTCCATATAACTCAAACCATTTTTAGCTCGACTATTCGAAGAATAGGTGAGCTTTCCTACTACCCCCGGCGTTGGTGTTGGCGTCAGCGTCTGAATATCGTAAAAGTTTTTTATTCAAAAGTCTTAACTTCAAAACTATATATGTTATTCACTCGAAAATTGGAGTATGCCTTTGTCATCAACTCCAGTATCCAGAGTAGCATTCCACATAACTTTGTTTTGTATTGTGACAGAGTTATGCCCCCTTTTCACATAGATTTTCTGGTTAAAGTTTATATTCAAAAGGTTTGTCACTTCAAAACGACACAAGTTGTTCACTTCAAACTTAGAATATACCGTTGTCATCAACTTCAGTGTCATGGACAACATTCCCTATAACTCTGGTTTGTATTTTGACAAAGTTATGCCCCTTTTTCACATAGATTTTCTGGTTAAAATTTATATTCAAAAGTTTTGTGACAGCAGAACTACATAGTTTATTCACTTGAAAATAGTTTCATACCTTTGTCATCAAGGGCAACTTCCCTAGAACTATGTTTTGCATTTTGACAGTGTTATGCCCCTTTTTTATATACATTTTCTGGTTAAAGTTTATATTCAAAACTCTTCCAACTTCAAAACTACATAAGTTATAAACTACTAGTACATACGGTTTTCACTTGAAACTTGGAATAAATTGATGAAATAATTGCCACAACTCAGTTTTGTATTTCAACAAATTTATGCCCCGTCCCCTTCCCAAAATATGTACCAACTGAAATAGTTCGAATAGTCGAGCGCGCAGTCCTCTGACAGCTCATGTAAAAAATTGATCTTACTATTTTATATAACTGTAATACTATTAGGTAAATAGTTAATATTTAATGTTAAAAAAATAATGATGGAAGTCAGATATATATTAACTCACAATAAACATTTGTCAGCAAGCCAAATTGTATTTGCTTGTAAGCGTTCAGTAAAAGTATCTGAACCAACATTATTTCAACATAACAACGCATTATGCATGGACGATATTCATCTTCACGCTTTACAACTTTTTAAAATATTTAATTAATTGCTTCTATGAGTATAATAGTCTTGTGATGATAACATTAAATCGACCGACACATTTCCTTGGTATCACTTGCTTTTTCAATCCAATAAAAGAGCAATGTACGACACATTTATATTCAACGCGAATTCAAGGAAGATAATATTTCAGTTATCAGCTACGTGATTCTCCCATGAGAACAGATACAATAAAAAAAAACGCGAATCAATACAAAACGAATTCATTTAGAATTTCATATTTTAAGTGATAAATATAGAACTTGATTGGTTCCAGCACTATTAATCGTATAGAATGTCAGATCAGATCAAACATTTCTAAACCGGTATTAACAAGATATGCCATATCAACTGATGTGATGCTGTGTCTCGCTATCTGGTTAACATACACTGTAGTTGAAACTCGTGGTTATTTCAATCATTTTGCCTCAGAAAGTTGCTGTTCTTTTGCTGTAATAACATGTTTTATATGCATCACTTGATCCATTTATCTTTACTTCGTTTGGATGATTTTTGTAAATATATTGTTTTTATACGTTTACAGGTGAAGAAAAATTATTGTTTATGGAAACTTCTTATGACTGTTTCTAAAATATTTGTAATCTTATTTGAACTGAAGTTATATCAAATTTATACGTTAAAACAGTATCTCCGTTAGGAAGCAATCGATTTTGTGAATTTACGAAAGTATATCGCTGTACACTTCTGTCTATTAAAACACCGTCTTTTTTTAAATTAATCTCTGCAATTCCGTATGGTCTAATCTGCTATTTAAATCAAAGGCAACTTAAATAACGGAAAATACTAAAAACACGGACTTACGAGGGCCAACAAATAGAAGTTGTGAATTATTTAAATTATCTGGGAACAGTTTTTAATTATACTGGCAACTTTAGTTTGAATCAAGAATATCTATCTGGTAAAGCATTAAAAGCGATGAATATTTTATTCAATAAATGTAAAGAATTTGAGCTAAAACCTAAAACACTATGTCTGTTGTTTGATGCATTTGTGGGATCAATTTTAAACTACGCATGTGAGATGTGGGGAAATGCAATGTCGAAAGAAATCGAACGAATACATTAAAAATTTTGCAAAAGATTATTGAATGTTAAACAAAACACGTGCAATGCGGCAGTTTATGGCGAGTTGGGCAGATATCCTCTCTTTATAAACCGTTATATCCGAAATGTAAAATACTGGTTTAAGATATCAAATACTGATAATATTATATTAAAAACCGTATTTTTACAAGCTCTGCAAGATAGTCAGAATGGGCATATAAATTTGGTTTCAAATGTTAAAAAGCTTTTTGACACATATGGATTTTCTTATGTATTTGATGACGCCAATTCTGTCGAAGTTAATATCTTTTTATGTCAATTTAAATGTAGAATTATTGATATGTATACCCAGGACTGGTATAGGACAGTCGATAATAGTTCTGTGTAGACATGTATCGTATTTTTAAACCTGTATTTAACTATGAATGTTATTTAGATATTGTTCATAAAACCTTGAGATCGTGTATTACAAAACTAAGATCAGTTTTACCGCTTAGAATTGAGATTGGTCGATATGCCACTCAAAATATTCCTAGAAACGAACGCTATTGTCTGTTATGTAACGAACTTGTATATATATATATACTTTGTGCAATCGTTATAACGTGGCAATATACATGTAATATATTGATGTGTTTAGACGATGTACTGTGTACAAGTCTTAATAAATTGTCTTGACTAAAAACACGCTCCCCAAGGGTCATATTGTCGGAGATCTTGGCTATTTTAGAAGTCAGTAAAATATAAAGATACAGATGCTCTAATAACTTTATGTGAACATGATTTCGGAATATTCGATTTATTAAAGTGTGTATGTACGATATTTTATATCAGTTATTTTCTAAATAAGCAGATGAAAGTGACAATAAAACTTGAAATTAATCAGAAAAAACAAACCTGAAAATGACGAAGGAAACACTTCAATATGAACGAAATCAATAAGTACTAGTGTCGACTTTTGCATCCTTTGTCGGTGGTGTGTAACGTAATCCAACTGTCACGTCAACGTTTGTAGATGTACGTGAGTTTCCGCTTGTACAGACGAAAACTATTTGGTGATTAAAAATTGGTTTATTGTGCATTTAAAAGAAATGTTATTTTCTTAAGTTTAATTCCATTTTAAATAGAAATATATGTTAATTAACTTAATTTTGTTATTTGTATTTTTGCCACTATATATGTTGTAAGATCGTACATAACACACTTTAACGGAAATGAATCATCGATTTGTATTATTTTAAACACATATTTTATATATAAATTTTTTCTTAGTACTATTACAATAACTGTACCTGCATTGGTACGTAGTTAACATATTAAGTATAGGCGCGTGGGCCGGCTGGTAAAAGCCACTAGCCTTGCATTTACCGTTAGTATGAGGTGACCTAGTTTTTAATCATTTTTGTATTCTGTCAGACAGCATGATATTTGTCAGTGACATTGTCTGACTGTGTGACAAAGTTTTGCATTTCACCAAGATTTACGATGCATTAAGTTAACAAAGCCAACTTCAGAAAACCTACAATACACTACTCGAATCCAGTACATATACACAGAAAATCTATAGCGAGAATATAATCTTTCTAAAATTGCCAGAATGAGAGAAAATCGGATTTTAACCCTAGTTTCTGTGACACTCAATTAAAAAAAATAAACGTTTTGCTTCCAAATAGCTGCGAGATGACATCGACAAATTAATAAACGCTGCATACAAGTAATCCATAATGGAAGATCATTAGTAAAGATCATAATTAAGACATTGACGTCATAGCCTTAGAAAGTTTTGCCAGCCTTTAATCCCCTCAATAACTACATGTAACTGTTTGTAGTTATTTCCATATTCATTGCTTAGATGTTCAAACACCGAACACAAATTGTTCAGCCAGATAGCCAGATAATATTCACGTCTTAGAGGTAAATGGTATAAGTATAGATAAGAATGTCGAATCAAGTATTATACACTGACTTTTTGTAGGCCAGGGGAGGAGGTAATACTCTGCAAAATAATCTACGTTATTCTTGAACTACTTTGAATACAAAAGCAGAAAATATAAAAGGGACAGTATATAATATAAAACAACAACAACAGAGATTTGAGCAACAAACAGAAAAGCAAACAATTGTGACGTCATCAACAGTGTGTGACTTCCTACGCGTTTTAAGTCGAACTATTTTATGTCTCATTGTAAAAATCTGTTATTCGGCATATATGGCACCCATTTAGTGTATAATTTTCCAGTTATGGCATCTTTTTGGAAAATAAATATCAAAGGATTGAAGTTATAAAGTAATGATGGAAGTAGGAAATATGTTTTATTCAAAATAATTGTATCATGAAAACCAACAACGCATTATGCATGAAAAATAGTATAAAACTATAATCAATTTCAAGCTGTCAATTTTTTTTAATACTTAAATGCTTCTATAATAGTCTAGACAAAGACAAAAATACATCGACCGACACATTTCCCTGGTACCACTTGCTTTTTGCATTAAAAGAGCAATGGAACAAACATTTGGTTACAAAGCGCATTCAATGAAGAAATTTAAGTTATCAGATCTCTATGTGATTCCCATATTTGTAAATGGTAAAACTTCTTATTTACACATGTACATATATGTATGTATATAATTGCTTTCTTACCTTAGTAATATACCCACATCCTTATTTCCTTTACTCACCACAATTTGTTAAATAATGCCAATTTAAATATCTCTGAATTTTGTATCAAAATTTAGGATATACATTGAAATAATCAATCATTTTAATGGGCTTACAAATTGACCAAAATGTAAACGTTAACTTCATCCAAACGAAACATTAGTGATTTTAAAAGTTGCAAAGACGACCACGATACTTGTGTTTGATGTTTTCAAAGATTAAACACCACCGTTTACTTTTTAATGATTGATCAATTTTTAGGGGCATTATAATTATTGATAAGTTCATTTTATATCCTAAATTTTGATATCAAATTCATCTATATTAATATCTAACAACATATAAAAAATGCCCATTGAAAACATGTCCAGTTTCTTTTTTCTGTTATTATATTAATATTAATATGTACAACCGACAAGAATTTCTGATGTTTTATTGTCTTTTAATGAAGTTTTCACGTTTCCTTCCTAGTAATTATGTTTTACAAGGATTGGATCAACGACCTCCTCATTGGAAACGAATGATTTTTCATCACTAATTTAACAAGCGCCTCTTCAGTGAAGAATAATTAGTTTTATTTATTTATTTTATTAGTTTTATTTGTCTTTGAACGCACCACAGGATATGCCTTTTGCCGGTTTTTTTTGTTTACGAATCGGTCATAATGGTTCATTATGATTTGATGACTTCTCAAGTTAGTTCGGCTATTGCCGTATTAAAATGTGTTGTAAAGTCAACAGTTCAATAAAAACACACACACACATCGTTTTCTACGATGGACACTGTTCTGTGACATAATGTTCCTGGAAAAAATAGACAAATGCCCTCCCAGGCGTTTACCCACCTTATTGTTATCTATATGCTACTTTTGGTATCCCAATAGCTACATTTTCTAAGACATAATTCATTAAAATATATTTCAATTTGACTGTTACCAAATTCCAACGAAATATCTGTATAATAATTAGCTAAAGGTCGCGGTGGCGTAGTGGTTATGGTGTCAGCCTAGCGATCGGGAGGTCCCGGGTTTGATTCCCACTCAGGGAGGGAGCGTTCTGAAGATCTTCCCCAAATACACCAAATACTGGTTCTACCCAGGAAACGGACTGGAGAGTGTCTCTATAAGCTTTAGGCTTTCGATGCAATCGAGCTAAAATAAATAGGTTCAAACTAATTAGCTAATGGAGTTAACATTTTAGGACAATGTTTATAAAGTCAAAGTTATTCATATTTAGGACAGTGTATATGAAGCCAAAGATACATAGATACAACTGTATGCATAATAAAACACATGCAGTTAAAACGGCGACCATTCTCTTTAAAGTTTATTTACACGCTGAATTTAATACATACACTTGTTTTAGTAGATCAAACTATATATGCATGTATTTTAACTATACCTTAAATACTAAACCACTTATAGTTTTTAACTATATTTGCATATTATCACGAGTTAATTTTGCAATCGCATTCTGATTTTGAGTGGAAATTCACCTTTCTAATGAAGAAGAAAGAAATCAATACATAAATAATAAAATATAATTAATATTACATGAGTGTAGACTTCTTTATCATTGTTTACGCAGTAATAACGTAACTAAAGTCATATAAAATTTACAGTTTAAATAATTATGTTTAAAGTACTGTTTTTGTCAATTTTTTAATATTAACGTCAGTCTATAAAACCTCATTATTTTAACAATCAAAATGTCAGAGATAACGTCATTTCAATTATAACGTCATAACGTGAACAATTATTATATACAATTTAATTGTGGTTTAAATATATGAATACAATTTTGCTCTTTCGCTAACCTAGCTGAAACATTGTCCGAAAATAAAACAGTTTATAAAAAGGAAAAATTTGAAATTTCGGTTCAGATGTAGAACACTCATCCAGGTGTTTACTTAAAGACATCTGTCTTGTTGAGGGGTCTCGCATTTGTTGTTCATGAACAGATCTTCAATGTCTAAGTATATATACAGCTGATGAGAACGAAGGAAAAAAAAGATTGTTCGCTTTGTTGTTTTTACACTAATAGCGTTACTGGATTTAAATCAAAGCAGCATTTTAAATCATTATCTTTAAAGTATTATTTAATTTGTTGGTTTTGTCAAACATGTCGGTGTGCACGTCTGTGTATAAAACGCCATCATTTATCTCTGACATTCCCGCGTTCGTCGAATATGTTTTTTAAATCAAAGGTAACTTAACTCGTAGATTGTACACGATCAAACGGAAAATAATGAAGTATCATAACTTTTATAACGGGTCATATTATCTGAGATCTCGGCTTTCTTAAAACTGAGTCAATTAAATATTAAAGGAATAAATGGTTTCTCTCATTGCTGAAAGTAAAAACGATCAAGAGATATCCGAGCTATTAACTAACGGTAAGAAAAAACCGACTCGTTTAAACCCAATAATTTATTTTTATATGTTGTCTTAGTTATTGAAATTTACTTGCATTTCTACGTAGCTAGAATATTTTAGGGGTGTAGCTTGAACATTTAATGTGTGTAGGCCACTTTATAAGTTGTCCGGAGTGTATGAGGGTGTGGGTTGCCCCGTAATGTATTTTTTCGGTAGGTGTCGGGATGATTTGGGGTTTATATTTGGTAGCATCACAACATTTTGATGAACTATCACGAACACTGTTACATGGGTCGAATAACACAACATTATCTGCATAAACTTGGATGATTAGATTAAAGGGCCTATGTCAACGAACAATAGGCTTCCTATTGCACTATAAATTATATTAGTTGATAAAAATGCGCTTTACTAAGACATGTGCATTAAATAAATAAAAATAATATAATACACAATAAGAAATTTGATAAAACAAATTAGCAAAAAAAGCCTGAAAAAAAAAAACCCAAGCGAATATCGAACTCGCAACTTAGGAGCCGTACGAAGAAATGACAGTTGACAGCGCTTTAACCAACTGCGCTATCATGCTTGGTAAGAAGTCGTTTGTAAACTATGGTTAAACAAAATGCTTACAATTCTGACGTCAACATGTAAACATGAAAAGGGCCAAATAAACACAACCCATATTGTAAATTGATTTTTATCTCAGAAGGCGTACACTGTTTTCCCATTATATAAAACCTGTTTTAACCGTTATTATATACCAGTATTAATATATAAATTTCAGAGTTTTAAACAAATTGCCCTCTTGAGGCCCTTTTCGATGATATAGCCCCTTTAAAAAAACTGCTATATTTACTTCAGTTCACTGAAAACCTATGTAGGACTACATTGGTGCGCATGTATAGATTTCAAGACACGAATGATTGTCAACATTATAAGTTTTAAAACTCCGCTCTAATCTATTAGAGATATGCCAGGAACACTTCCCCGCACCCCCACCCCGGAAACTTAAGCCTTTTATTGCAGATGTGGCATGTTTATTTATTTTTTTTCTTCAAATTTTCAGAAAAATGTTTTGGCCGCGGCCTTTATGGCCTAAAGGAAGCTACGCCGCTTTATGTAGTAATGGCGCGAGGTCCGTCTGGTAAAATCCACTATGCATTGCATTTACCGTCAGTATGAGGTGACTGAAGTTTTAACTATTTTTGTGTTTGGTCAGTAACATTGTCTTACGGTGTGCCAAGGGTTTGCATTTTCCAAGAATTACGATACATAAGCAAATATAAGAATAATGAAACTCCAGAGATATCACCAGTAGAAAAACCCGTATTAACATACGCTAGTCTTTTATTTGAGGCAAGTGACCAATTGCCTATACAATACAGGGCAATACGCACAACACATCACAAGACAAAAACATGATTAAAACCGCATTGGAACGGTCAAATCAATGCATTGGGGGTTTCAACCGGTTAAAAGGTTTGCCGAACTTCACACGTAATCCAGAATAAATCACAAAACACGCACTTGTAAAAAAAGTAATAAGAAAACAAAGGAAAATCTATTATCTAAATGAAGAAAAGAAAATTACAAATAAACAAATTGCAAATAAACATCGAAAAAGAGGGTCGATTTTGTTTATTTGTTGTTATTATGTAAATTAATTAAATGCAATTAATTTAAAGCCAACTCCAGAAAATCCACAATACACTCACTGATGATTTTCCTGTACACAAATAGACATACGTTATGGAGAATATAATATAATTTCCTATATTTATCAGAATAGGAGAAAATCGGATATTAACCCTAGTTTATTTATATACTCTGAATTTAATAAGCTCAAACGCGTTTTATTTCCAAGTAGTACTGTGATAACACAAACAAACATATAAACCTAAATAATTAACAGTGTATGAGATATCAACCACACGATGTCTTGAAATGTTCTTAACAAGAAGAGATGCAGAACATACTCGTTTGTTTTTCATTTCATCATGCCTTGGAAAGTTGATATTATATTGCTCTGGTAAACTTTAATCCATTGAGTTACTAGATTTTAATTAAATTGAATAATGTTTTTTCCTCTTTTTTGCCTATTACGTATATCATTAAATTGTAACGCTATGATATGAATTTTGATTTGCTATATTTGATGACATTTACCGAAAGCATATGGAATATATAGAGGATATTTGTTTGTTTTCGGTGTGATAACGCATGATATCGTCACCGGAAAGGGAGACAATATTTTCACGAGTGCTTGCGCGAGTGAAAAAATTATATTGTCTTCCTTTCCTTTTATCACATAAATTGTGGATTAAATCTTTAAACTAGATGCTCGTTGGCAACATGTCGAGCCCGTTGTCAAAAAAGCAACTTATACGTATTGCAATTATTTTAAAATCACAGTTTCTAACAAGCAGATCTTTTTTGACCTTTAAGTGTGACCTTGACCTTTGAGCCAGGAACACGTGTCTTGCGCGCAACATGGTGTCGCCATTTTCTGAACATTTGTGAAAACAATTTAAAACTACAAACCACAAATGAAGAACATCTGGTCCGGACAAGCTGTATCATGCCTATATTTGACCTTGAGACCACTAAATGTTACCTTGACCTTTTATCTAGGGACATGCCGACTCCACATAGTGAACCTTTGTGCACAATTATGTCAAACTCCACTCACACATGAAAAACATCTGGTCCGGACACGCACTTTTATACCCATATTTGACCTTTGACCTTTAAGTGTGACCTCGACCTTTGTGCCAGGTCTTGCGTGCGACACGCTGTATCCACATGGTGAATATTTGTGGCAAGTTATTTTAAAATTCCCCTATGAATGATGAATTTAACGTCCAGACTAGCTGCAATATGCACGCATTTGACATTTGACCTCTAGTGTGACATTGACCTATGAGCTATGGACACATGTCTTGCGTGCGACTCGCCGTCTCCACATGGTGAAAATTTTTGGCAAATTATTTTAAAAATCCATGACGAATGGTAAATTAACACTCCCGACAAGCGGTTTTATGCCCATATTTGACCTTTGACCGCTAAGTGTGACCTTGACCTTTAATCTAGGGACACAGGTCTTGCGTGCTAAACACCGTCTCCACATGGTAAACATTTGTGGAAAATAATTTAAAATTCCATGACGAGTGGTAAATTAACAGTCTGGACAAGCGGTGTTGTGACCTCATTTGACCATTGACCTCTAAGCTTGACCGTGACCTTTGAGCAAGGGACACAGGTCTTGCGTGCAACAAACCTTCTCCACAATGTGAAAATGTGTGGCAAGTTATTTCAAAATTCCCCGATGAATGATGAATTTAAAGTCCGGACAAGCTGTATTATGCCCATATTTGACCTTTGACCTCTAAGCTTGACCGTGACCTTTGAGCTAAGGTCACGTCTTGCGTGCGACACGCCCTCTTTATAAAGTGAACATTTGTGGTAAGTTTTTTTTTCAATTCCCGGATGAGTGATTAACGGAAGCAGGGACTAATAAATAAAAATAATGTAATAATATATAATATTACATTATGATTAACTTTCATTATATACTGTTGGCGGAAGCAAGCAGTCATTATTAGAGCGATTTCGAGAGATTGAATCGAGGACCTACTTTTTACTTTTTTGCAGGCTATGAACAGTAACAATCGATACCCCCAATTGATATGCTCCATCGGCTATTTCGGTCCGTTCAGGATTAGTCGACACGCTGTTATCCATATTATTGCGTTTGCATTAAAGCTCCAGTCCATAAATATTTACTAAAATAAATTATGCAGAAATCGTTTCTTATGAATATCTTACCGCCAAAATGCCGTTTATTCGATTGAAAACTGTAACTCATTAACGAAACGCATTTTACAATGTCTAGGCTCAAAAACGCGGTTTTTTGCATTTTGATCGGTAAGATGTTTATTTGAAACGTTTTTTGCACAATTTTGTTTTTAATCAATATTTATGGACTGGGGGTTTAAATAGTCTGCATACAAACCTATATATATATACCAAAATATTAAAAGTATGGAGTATAGCAAAGAGTAAATCGATTTGTTAAGTGTAAAATGGAATTGCAGAAATTCTATTTTATTCAAACAAATGTGTCTTTTATGTAAGAATACTTTTGCACTCTGTTTCCCTTGATTGTGTTTTATTTCCTTTTCTCTCCAACAGTCTTTCGCCACTATTAACGTTATGATTGTTTAATATGGGTAACACATCTTGTTGTTCACATCTTTGCATGAAACATTCTAACTTAAAATTGATCTCTGACATTCCCCGCAGTCTAATCTTATACTTAGTGTGAAATTTGACCTAAAGCGAAAATTCTAAGTTGAAAAAGGGCAATAACTCAAAAGAAATCCTTGATAGAGTTACCTACTATTGTCTAAAGAATAAATTCACCACTGTGATCAAGTAACTTCAGTTTCAAGTCAATACAGGTACTGAGAAATTTGTTCTAAAGCGAACAGTTGAAAAAAGGGTAATAACTCCAACAAAATCCTTGAAAGAGTTACCTCCTCGCGTCTTCAAATGGGGTCAGCACTATAAACAAGTATATTGAGTTTCAATTTAATGTCTTTGATAGTTATTAAGAAATTTTATATTTAAAAAATGTCAATATTTTAAAAGTTATAAGTACAAACAAGGGCAGATAACTAGGGTAATACAAATGACAGGGTTACCTGCCTTGTTGTAATAAATTGCCCTGTTTATAATGAACAAGTATTGAAAGTTTCAACTGGATACCTTTGATAGTTTTTGAGAAATAGACTCTGACAAAAAACTTAACAAAAAAACTTAACTAACGCTGACGCAGACGACAGAGCGACGACAATAACTGTACTTTTTTTTTCTCCAAAAGTCGAGCTTAAAATGGAAAAATTCAAGTTCAAACTTTCAGTTATGAACCGTAAGTTTGGCTTCAATGTGGTGTATGGGAAAATCACAAAGACATTCGAATAAGATTTTAGGTTTTAATTTAAACAAAAGTAAGAAAATGAAACGTGAAATTCCACGAAAATCAAATGTTGCCAACGAAATGCATACAAGGCAGCACAATAATAAAAAGAAAGGATGCAAGGTGAAGCCCATTATGATATGGCTAGAAAAACACGTACACGTAATAAATTCACGTGTTTCGTTGTTATCATCCACAATGTAGTATATTCATATATAAATTATCGTCTTTGACGGCTTTGTATGTAACAATATTCCATGGTTCATTGTAATTAATTTTAAATTGCGTTGTTACAACGCATATAATAAAGTCAAATCCGAAACGCCAATTGAATGTTAATGTTCACTTGACGTAAACACAAATTATATTTAGAGTTAAAATGCACAATGTCATGTATTTCGTGTAAATCCTTGGTTCTTATAGAAAAGCGCGCGAAATGTATGCTGACATGTACAACGTCACGTCATCCGCATGGAAAGCGTGGGTGTATTTATTGCCATATAAAAACTTTGTAGCGCAGAGAACTGTGAGAGCTTTACTTATGTATAAAAGTTTCGTAGCGCATAACAACAAAATAAAGTATCTGTATCGCGAACGACGTGCAGTTAATATTGCCTCTTAAAATAATATGCACTATTTTGCGCAATGTAACCCGTCCGCGGCGTATTGAACAAGTGCGTTCTGCGGTGCCATGTCTAAAACGAGACACGCTAGAGATTTGTGGTATTAAACAACGTTTTTCTTCCAATTAGCAAGGCGTTGACACCGGCAAATTAATACACGTGGAATAATCAATAATTTAAGATCGTTTTTATTGGGCATATTTTACAGAAATTTACGTCACAGTCTTTGAAAATGTCGCTAGCTTTTAATCGCCTCCATTAATGCATTAAGCGGGTAAAACAATTCCTCAGTTTTTGCTTGGATGTTCAAACACCGAGCAAAATGATTTAGGCTTTATAATGTTTTCACGTCTTTGGCGTTAAAAGAGTAAACTTATTGGTAGTGACTTACGAAGAATGATTACATACAGTGAGTTATTTTGGTGGTTTTGCAAAATAACTTTATAATGTTCATGAACTTCGTCCTGTAAAAAAAAGTTTGAAACTACTGCATGTTCGTGCGTATCAAAAGGACAGTTTAAAAAAGAAACACAAAAACAACAACAAAAAAAGCATTTTAGCAGCAAACTAAAATCCAGCTTGTGACGTAACCAACAGTGTGTGACTTGCTACGCGTTGCAAGTCGTACTATTGTATGTCGCGCAGTGAAAATATGTGACGTAATTCGGAATGATAGGCCATCCTTGTAGAGAGTTTTATTTAGTCTCTTAGTCATTTTGAAAACTAAATATCAAATGCTTGAAGGCCTAGTTTAAGGAATGTCTGCCCTCTACGTGGGTAATTCAACTCTAAGTATTGGTCCACCATAAAATCGCTTATGATTATATGCAATATTTTCTCTCAGCTTACTGAGATATGGCTGAGTGCACCGTTTCATCTCTACCACTGCAGCAGTGTATTGATGTCAGCTGATAAGGGTCGCCACACTGTGTCCACAGTGTGACCAAAGCAGGGTGTCAATACACAGGAGTAAAATACCCAAGATTTGTGTGTGTGTGGGGAGGGGGGTCAAATAACGAAGGATTAAACGGATTAAAGTAGGCCTTTAAAGTTTATAATCAATGATGTACGTAGCACATACCTATTTTAATTAATAATAAACATTTGTGAGCAAACAAAATTGTATTTGCTGGAAAATTGCATTGTAAATATATCCGAATCAAATGATATTTCAACATATACCATCAATAATAACAACACATGAAGCAGACCAATAATATTTAACGAAATACAAAATTATATAACACTGAATAGTCCGCTGCCGGCAGCCTACATTTTTGGAAGCACCCCACGGTTTTGCAAAAACAAAACTGAAACAACACTCATTGGTTAATTTATACCGGAAGTATATATGCACGCTCCGGATGTACTAGCCGAGATACCAGAAGCAGATATTTCGCATGGCCGGAAGTGACCTTCTACTAAGGTGTCACTCGTCTGCTCGCGTTCGCCGCAAGTGGAGCCCCGGGCCGCTGCACAATCTTGTCCCCAGAGAGGAGCGAGACCGCCGTCCGGAAGCCGATATGTGGGTTCACGTGTAAAATGTCGTCGGTTACCCACTGCGTAAGGATCGCCGACGGCAATGGCGTCGGCACTGGTTCCGGAGAAGCGTCTGATAGAGTGTCCTGCGAGAAACCGGAAGTTGGAGATAGCAAATTGCGGACCGTCGATGGACTCAAGCACGGCAAGTGTTCCTGAAGAAAACAAGTTTTCCATGAAAGCTGACATTAAACGTATGGCCCCTATTCACCAACCCATTTTTAGACTGAAGAATTAAGGAAAGACGTTCGCAAATATTTCACTTAATGGCATGTACAAATCGTTTCAAATAAAGAGTATGCTATACCAGGTATTTAGAGTTGCTGAATACCAAGCAAGATTCAAATTAACAGCCTTCTTAGAACAGAACAGTTTCAATAATATTCTTCATTCGAACGTGTTTAGTCTAAGAATGGCTTGGTGAATACGGGCCCACAGGACATCAGTCTAAGAATGGCTTGGTGAATACGGGCCCACAGGACATCAACAGAAGGAAGGTCATGCGCCACGTTTCATGCAACATGTACCTGGGATATGGACGGGTTTAAGACGTCCACATCTAGGTCACTGGCTCCAGGCATGTCTTCGGCGGTCTGACCTGATGTCACAGTCGAGCGGGATCCAGCCTCGTACAGTCTGTAACGAACACATAATCAGAGACACAAAAATTGGAAAAGTTTAAATCCAAACAAAAGGTGAACATGACCAAATTCAGACTCAACAATAAAACGGTTATCTAATTGTCTATCTTAGTAATTAGCCAATAGAAAAATGTAATTAAAATCAATTCCTAACATTGTTAGGATCTGACGACATCGTATAACAGATCACGTTCAAATGGCCTTACGAACAATAAAATTTTAGCCCTGCTGCGCCCAATGAAATACCTTTTGCACAGCAATGTTTTGCCACGGTTTTTAAAAAGTGATTCATTTACTGCTGATCCTCGGTATTAAATAATTTACAGTTAATTGTCACGCGGATAACAATGGATAAAGTGGTACCTTAGGCAAGTAAACATCCAAAGCTCATGTTAATATTTCGTGCATAGTACTTATGGTTTACATATGAAGTTATACCACAACATTTTGAAGGCAAAAGTTTGATTGGCGCCTGAAAAAGTCATCTGAACGTGACCCGTAGTGCGAAGTCATCAGATCCAGTCAGCGTCAGACTGCAGTTGATTTTAATGAGATTGCCAATAGACGAACATAGATCGCTCCGCCTTTCTCTATGTTCAAGGTTGTTTGTCCAAGGATTTGAAGTAAATCGATTGGATTATGCAACCATGTGCTTTTATTTACGACTGGACGATAAACCCATAATTTGTCAACTCAATCCTTGATTGACAAGTATCTACTGGTCAATTGTTTACTTTAGTATATAACCTACGTCAGAGACAGGTGTGGTTTGCTGGATACTGATTAAGACCGCTTTTCCATATGTCCGTATTCGCTTCCGAATCCGCATAAATATTATATAAACGCGCTTTTCCATGAATCCGCAAATTAACGTCGAATATTTTAGTTTCCTTCTTATTTTCAAATATTGACAATGTCTGAGTATGAAGCTTTTAAACATTTTTAATTACGTCGGCTGCAAATATTTATGCAAGTATGTGGTGGATTTTAAATAATATATTTTGCATCCAACCATTATATCTACAGCATCAGTCATGACTAATTTGAAGGTTTTCCGTCATTACCGAGTTATTGTACTCGGTGAGTCTTAGGTGAACTTATCCAGGTGTATCTAGACTATTTTATATTTTCCCAATGTTTTATGTATAACAGCCCCTTGTTTAACATGCTTTTCCATATGTCCGTATCCGCATTGCGCAAATCCGCATCCGCAAAAAATCGAACAAGTTAAAAACAGTTGGACCGTTTCCACATGTCCGCATCCACATGTCCGCATCCGCAAAAGCCGTCCGCAAGAAATCGCGCAGTCAGCGATTTTATGCGGATGCGGACGACAGGGTAGATAACTTAGCATGTTAAACAATGGGCTGTTATATATAAAACATTGGGAAAATAGAAAAAATAGTCTTGATACACCTGGATAACTCAACCTAAGACTAAGAGTACAATAACGCGGTAATAGCGGGTAACCTATACATGAGTCATGACTGAAGCTGTCGATATGCATGTTGGATGGTTTATATTGTTTAAAATCCACCACATGTGAATATTTTCACATACAGGCATCAATATTTGCAGCCGACGTAATTCAAAAATGTTTAGAAGCTTCTTACTCAGACATGTAACTATTTGAAAATAAGAGGAAAACAAAAAATATTCGACGATTATATGCGGATTCATGGAAAAGCGCGTCCGTATAATATTTATGCGGATACGGACATATGGAAAAGCGGCCTTAGTTAGATACCATGTCGTCAGCATCCGCATAAATCGCTCACCGAGCGATTTTTTGGGGACAGCTTTTGCGGATGTGCTTTGCGGATGCGCTTTGCAGATACGGACTGCGGACACATGGAAACGGTCCAACTGTTTTTAACTTTTTCGATTTTCTGCGGATGCGGATCTGCGCAATGCGGATGCGGATACGGACATATGGAAAAGCGCCCTAATGCAAAAACACTGATCCTCAAGTAAAACTGTTTACAAACTGGCTTTATTTACTGCCAACCTTCGTTGCGATGCGGATTTAATCTGACTTTTCACCGTTAACATTCGGCGAGCTGCACGATATTCTACATAAAACACGAGGAACACGGCTAGTTTCGTAGTGTTGAAACTGTAAACACCAAACTGAACGTCAGACTGTTCAAATTCCATTTACTTTATGGAAATGGTGAGGCCTATAGGATTTTAGCACATAATGCATTATTTTATGTTAGTTTAACGTGCATCAACTTGCTAGTGCCTTTAAATTTTGCGACAATGACAAACTAGACTAATATGACCCCACCACAACAACAACATTAAATAAAAACAACAAAACAAAGGGAAACAAAGCAACAGCAACATTGCGTTTACACAATATTTCATAATGCGAATCAGATTATTGGACATGCAAATAATATAATAAAACATGGTAATTATTTTTTTTGTGTGGAAAATAACAGTGCAATACACAAATCGATGAGTATTGGTTGTTGTTTTTTATTTTTAAAAATACTTTTGTTATGCACCGATGGTAATGACGATAACATATTCTTTGAATAATTTATAAGGTTGTGGCATTAAAATGTGTGACAACATTAGTAGAACAAACAAGTATATTCTACGCAGGAACAACCCACTTTAATTTCATTCATATGACCATCAACCATAAATGAAAACGCGCGCAACAAAAAAAAAAAACACGAATGCGCATGCGTGAATGAGAGCTGACACAACTTTTTGTCAAGAGCATAACTGTGTGCATTTCTATAAAAAATACAATATTCTATGAGTGAAATATTGGAAATAAGCACGAACATCTTTTACGGTAACATTATTGTATTATATCACTACTTTCAACCAAAATAGAATAATTTAATGCACACAGTAATTTAAAGCTTGTATGTTTATCGACATAGTGGTAGATGTGACCGTAGCCATTGAGAAAATTATAAAGACATGCACGAAGAAAACGTGCTCATGAAGAAATGCACCTAGATTTCGGACAATGCGAAAAATGGCCGACAGGCAGACGATGCTGACAAAAATGAAGGTGGCTGACAGAATTTATAACACACCTTGTAATAGTTCATGCTTTTTTATTTATTTTTTAAACATAATGGAATTATTACTTAATCAATTACCTACATGCATTATGTTATACCAAATATTTGAATTATAATCAATTATTTAGCAGTGTATATCATGTTTTGTGCATGTGGTGTCTATGTTACACAGTCGATTTAGAGGTTTCGCATAGTCTGGCATGCGCTCTGAATTTCCTTACTGGGTCAGAATGGTGTCAAACTTAGGACTGCCTGTGACGTCACCAACCACTGCCAACTTCCCCTCGCGCTCAAGTTCCCGGATATGCGATAATCTCTCCGTGAGATTGTCGGATGTGACGTCACCGTGAAAGTCTATGACGTCACCAGATGTCAGACGTTCCACCAAAGAACGAAACGCTGTCAATAGGGCTTCTTTCTGCAGTTGTTTCTTTCGCATTAGTTTTGCTGTAGAAAAATAAAGATAAATTATGAAAATTAGAACACAGGTAAAACTTCTAAAACTCATAACATACAACATTTTGAATGTATGTCTATGTTGATATATAGATTCTACGTAAACTTTCGAAATATTTTCCAGTCGATTTCTTTCTTTCTTACTTTAAAAACTAAACATTACTGCGATTATTCATCGTCAAGTTTAAATGAATAATTTTATTAAACCGATTGCTTAAAAAAATAACAAGTTTAAACAAACAATTGAACGTTTGCTTATAAAAACTAGTTTACACGAATAATTTTTTCAGTCATTGAAGGAATTCCGAATCACTGGTAGTTCCGGGTCACTTCAAGATGAATGGTTCTGAAAAAAATTACCACCCTCCCATTTCGATTGTTATTAACTGTATTTGAACAGCAATACATTTGCAGTAAATCACCAAAGTTTCAACTCTGTATGAACCGAAACGGGGTTTTATGAATAATACATGTTAAAAAATCTACCTGAACGCCGGTTGAAGAAACAAGGCTACGTTTTATTCATCTCGATAAAACATCGAAAATTTCGGACAGATGGGCACAGTTATGGTATCAATTAGTAAATAAATGTATATTTTGTATAATTTATACATAGGCAAACAGCTTCTTTCCAAATTACTGCAGAAAACAGCGGTTATTTCAACACATGTATATTGGGGTGTTCCGGGTCACGTGAACGGACATCATTGTTTAAAGAGGATATGTCAAGAAAGTTCTTGTGTATATGCTTTATGTCATATCTCCATGGGTTGGTTGGGTCAGTAGACTCATGCGCCATGTAAGGCAATTATTTATTGACCAATGTGAATCATTTGATACACATACAAGGGTATATTATAGGTATGCTTCAAATAGGTTTGATTTACCCTTCTATTGTATTAGTAATAAAGAACATAACAGCTTTTCTTGGTATTCGTGGCGCTAGCCATTGGGCGAACAAAGAATGCCCTTCAATGTTTTAACAGATAGTTTGTCTCATTAATATCATTATTATTACAGTTGATAGATGTAAGCAAGTATAGTATACGTATATATTATATGTATTCAAAAGCTGTCAGATTGTTAAATACTGTCTTTACAGTTGATCGATGTAAGCAAGTATAGTATACGTATATATTATATGTATTCAAAAGCTGTCAGATTGTTAAATACTGTCTTTTTAATAGAGGCACAGACTGGGTGTTCCATATTTATAATGTTGTTTATACTTTTTATACAATGATCTGTAGTGTCCTCCACATAGTAGTCTAGAGTACCATTCAGTTTTATATTTACATTTTGGATTGTTTATCGCATTCCGGTTAATGTACAGATTTCATTTATTTTGCGGATTCTTTTAAGTAGTGTAGCTGGCATTTTATGTATAATTCTACCAGTCAAAGGAATTGGCAAAGGTTGATAAATTATAAGATGATATTATTGTTGCAGTCTAACATCTGAATGGCCATGTAAGCTATATGGCTTTGTACCTGTTTATATATTGACTCGCATCCTACATGAAAAAAAACATAAGATGACAAACGTGGGAAAATCGTCAATATGCCTTAACTATTATGTTGTAATTATTTGTTGTCTGGTTTCCAGAAATGAATATAATATTCCTGGTGGTGTTGTTTGACAACTAAGTCAAAATGACAGTTAAAAAAATGCTTTTAAAACAAACCTTAAAGGAAACTATAGTAGAAGTGTTAAGTGACCCGGAATACACGTAATTGATTCGGAACCACGCAATCAGTGCATACAGTTCAACAAAATATTTAACAACAATACTTAATGCTACCAGATATTTCAAACACGCATATTGAAGCTAAGATATCTGTCTTCCAAAGTATATTTAGGTTTACGTTAAAATGAAGAGAGTCGTTAGTGACCCGGAACTACCCGATTGATAGTATAACTAGAACTCCGCGAGTCGGATGTGTCGCCTGATGGCGCATAACTGAAGTGCGAAGAGCAATTATGCCGAAAACCGATATAAACCATCCTTTTATGCCTACTAACACTTCCCCAAAGTTTCATATGATTGTACAAACAATTTTCAGTTATTGTCTGAACAAGCCTTATTTGATTTTTTTTTAAATATGGACATAATTCAAGTACAATAAGAGCAGTAATGCCGAAAACCGAACTAGACCTTCCTTTTATGATAAGAAACACTATTAAAAAAATGTATGGTCATTAAACAAAAACCTTTTTCAGTTATTGTTTTTCAGTTATTAGAACTTTTTTTTTCAAATAAGGGACATAACTCAAGAACGATATGAGCAGTTATGCTGAAAACCGAACCTGACCTTTCTTTTATTATTTCAAACATTATTCAAAAATTGTATCATGATTGAACAAAAACTTTTTCATTTATTGTCCGCACAAGCCTTATTAGAACTATTTTTTAAAAAGATCATAACTCTAGTTCGATAACAGCAATTATGCCGAAAACCAAACCTAACTTTCCTTTTATGCCTACTAACACTTTCCTAAAGTTTATAATAATTGCACAAGCACTTTTCAAGTTATTGTCTGCACAAACTAAAACGGACGCCGGCGTCACCGACGCCGCCAAAGCAACCCCTATATGTCGACTTTTCAGGCGACACGAAAAGGACGTTCTATAACTATAGCTGTTAAGTTGATTGAGACATAATACATGTACCATAATTATACTCAATCGGATTAAAATTAGCCTCCAAAATACGCCACACATTAGGATCGTAGGACGGCCGATAGAATAGTGTGCTTTCAGACAAGTCAGAGCATTGCTTTTATAATCTTGAAAGTGGAAGAGGATAGTTAAGAAATAATTTTCGATTTAGAGTTGTTTATCGGCTAATAAACACCCATTTGGAGTTCTGATGCGTATGAATTCTTCGGTCAAATGTTCACTACTCAGACATCATGACTATCCGGTATGTCGCCAACTACTGTGTGTTCATTGAATTGATCACTTGCAGTCATTGAAATACGTATTAATGACCCAATGTGGAAATTGTTCATACTATGAAAATAAGCCGAAAATGATAAAACGAGCGCACTGGCTGGAAGATACGCTGTAAATAGCTTGTTTGGAAACCCGCAACTTTAAAAATATAGCATTGTATAGGCCATCATCAGATCTTACATCAATAGTAAGAAGATCGTGAACATTAGTCAGATTGAATTCTCCTAACACTCCAAGAATGTTGGAAGTCTCTGCCCCGTACCTCTCGACCCCTCCCCCCAAAAAAAAATAAAATAAAATAAAATAATAATAATAATAAAATCTCAAACACATACCAATGACTGCCTCCCTCTTTGCCAGAATCATTCCGAATAGAAGCTGGCGGTGTTTGACATCATTTCCGGTGCTGTTTCGCTTGTCCTTCTTTCGTAACTTTGAGCGTCGATGTTTTTGGGTCGTCCTTAACAGCTTTTCCTCTGTTTCTACCTTTTCGATTCGTTCTTCGAGCATTCGGGCTACAATTGACAGACTTTTGTCAACGTATAATATTTGGATAATTAGTTTGTAATAATATTTTTACGATTATTCGGATATCAGACTAATGTCCGGTTATAGACTAGGTATTCGGATATTCTATTTTCAGATACTCCTATACATCCGCAATAAAGATATTAGTTAAAACATTTTAAAAGCAAAACCATGATAAAAGTGTAAATTAACATGAACTTGCACATAATCCGACATTACTACGTGGGTTATTTCATTTTTTGGCATAAAATATTACATTTACTTCAGCTGATTTTATGTTCTCTTTTTAATTGAACACACGATAACGAGACCAAATATCTTACAATTCGGAATTGCTTTGTTAGTTAATTAGATACGATATTGCAGTTGTAAGCAATTGAGAAAATATGTTAAAACATTTCCCCTTAAGACATATTTTTAACCCAGTACCGCCCATCGAGTATGCCTACCAACACTTTTCCCTTTAGACACAGTTATGTTCACCTCACGCCCCCCGTCTAAGATGGCCACAAACATTTCCCCTTAACGAAAAGGGCCCCAAAGGGACACAACTGCAGCGAAAAGGGCCCCAAAGGGAGACAACTGCAGCGAAAAGGGCCCCAAAGGGAGACAACTGCAGCGAAAATCTGGAAATTAACTATTAATATTGGCATACAATTGAGGTTAAAATAATGTACATATAATGGAAAATGAGTTTATGTATTCTGAAAAAAAAAATCACTATATAATTTAGGGCTTGTTTGTTTGGCCCTTTTCTTGTTTACTCGTTGACTTTAGAATTCTTGTCATCTTATATAACCATAGTATGCACATGCATTTTCACAAGTCAGAATAGCGCAGTTGGTTACAGCGCTGTTTACTATCATTTGTTCTTACGACTTCGTCGTCATGCGTTCGATAGCCACTCTGGGTTTTCTTTTTGCAAGTATTTTTCTTTATTGGTTTTTATAAAAATTGTCATAACGTAGTAAATTATTCGTACGGTATTTATTGTTTACGCCTCTGTATTGCTCATTTCGTTAACATAGTAACATTAAAATTGCTGAAGGATATCACTTTTACGTTAACATAGTCCCTTTACGTTGACATAGTCCCTTTACGCTGACATATTCCCTTTACGTTGACATAGTCCGTTTACGCTGACAAAGTCCCTTTACGTTGACAAAGTCCCTTTACGTTGACATAGTCCCTTTACGTTGGCATAGTTCCTTTACGTTGACATAGTCCCTTTACGTTGACATAGTCCCTTTACGTTGACATAATCCCTTTACGTTGACATAATCCCTTTACGTTGACATAGTCCCTTTACGTTGACATAGTTCCTTTACGTTGACATAGTCCCTTTACGTTGACATAGTCCCTTTACGTTGACATAATCCCTCTACGTTGACATAGTCCCTTTACGTTGACATAATCCCTTTACGTTGACATAGTCCCTTTACGTTAACATAGTCCCTTTACGTTGACATAGTCCCTTTACGTTGACACAGTCCCTTTACGTTGAAATAATCCCTTTACGTTGACATAGTCCCTTTACGTTGACATAGTCCCTTTAAGACATGTTCACAATCCACTCCCACCGATCCCCAATGTCAGCACGAAACAACTCTGTTGACAGTTTAAAGGGACTTGTTCACAGGTTTTTGCATTTTTAAGTATGCCCATTCAATGTGTTAACATGACAGATTTAAGCATTGTGACAAAAGAGCTCGAGTATAATAACAAGAACATGATTTTTTTAAAAGAAAATAAAAAAAGTTGCTTCCACCGGGGTTCGAACCCCAGACATCGGGATCAATACGTTATCGCCGTAACCACTCGGCCATTCCGATTTATACACTTAATACTGATGTTTTTACTTTGTGTAAGTGATCCGCGTGTTTTCAACGATTTTAACGAAAACACTCCGAATTATTCCATCGTTTAGCGTTACAAACGCATTATAATTTTCTCAATTTTAACTGATTATATATTTACTCATTAACGAAACGGTATTTACAGTATAATTCTATGTCCGTAGAGTAATTGCGCTCCCTTATATGCGCTATTCTTTTATTTTCTTTAAATTTGTGACAAACAAGAAAATTGTCTAATTTTCCATCTGTGAGCAGGTCCCTTTAAAATAAGACGTGCAAAATATCACTATGCATAAAGTGATGTAACTCAGAACTATCAATCATTTCATGTCAAAATAAAAGAATCGCGTATTTAATTACTCAAAGTCTTAATTAATTGGAAGTAATGCGTTTTCTAAGAAGCCAGAAGAACATGTATGATGTTGCGTGACGTGCCGCCACCATTCCCACTTGTCTTAGAAAGCTGTCTAAACTTAGGCCTATCAAACTTGCTGATTGGTTTCATGGTAAATTAGCATATCATTTAATAGCTATCATTCCCTCTATTACCATATATACTCAAGAAATGAAAAAATATATAACCCTATATTTTACTTTTAATTTACGTATTCTGCAAAATCAGTATCAAGTTTGTATCCAAAAGTTATTATATGCCAACTTTGTTCGTATATTTCGATGCATATAATTTGTAAAATACAGTTTAAATGATATGTTTTGGTATCATTTTAAAGGTACATATGCAAGCAAATGAAAAAAAAACCCTGTTTTTTGCACTACTGTGTCTAGTGGTTCCAAACTTCACAACTTTTGGCCCATGTATTCATGTGCAAAATGGCAGCCTCCATGCCTGTTAAAACTGGTGTGTTTTTTCAAAGGTAAATATTTTGAGTTACATTGCATATAATTTTTTGACATACTGTTTTTTTCAAAAGGTTATGATTTTATCTTTCCAACAATGTATGGTGATATATTGGAAAGTAGCTTGGTCACGGTGAAAATTAAGATCAAACATTTAATATGGTATATGTAACAAAGAAGGAATTTATTTGCGCATGCGTAACCATAAGTCTAAATACATATTAGAACAGTTATCGGCCGCCCTTTTATGTGACACAAATGTACGACTATTTTAAACATAATACATGTACTAGCTTTTTTTATGAATTACTTAAAATATAAACGTTGAACCAAAATATGTCAATTTAAAGTACACAATATTAATGTAGATTTAAAAGGGCATTACGCGAAGTTTGGAAGCCAGTGTGCTTGGTTTTTTTGTCCTTGTACTTTGCGATATTGCGGGGTGTATGCAAAATTGATTTATGATTAGCTGATTTCGGGCTTATCAGTTCCTTTGACTGACAGCTGGCGAGGGGTTACTTTAATTACTCTATATGTTCAGACACTTAAAAATATTATTTTTTTGCTGTCCCAATTTTTAGAAACAGAAAAAATAATTCCCCCCAGAATGTGTCCCATCATTTAGAATCATCAATTAAGGTCCAAACCCATTATTTGTAAGGTTCAATTGCGCAATGGGTGTGTATATTAATTCCTATAATACAAGCAAATGACAGTAGATATTGATTTTTGCACCAGGGAGTAATTTATGACGCGCCAACAAGGGGCCACAATGATGGGGTCAGCTGTTGTGAGATACGGAGATATATGGTATATCCACGTGCGCATTCACAACTTTGACAGTTTGCTAATACATTACAATTTATCGGTGCCGCTAAAGAACAGTAAGATGGCGACTTTTATTGCCGACTTAACAGAAATTGACACTGAATTGCCATTTGTAAGACATTGTCCCAAATTTAGAAACAGAAAAAAATCAAATGATCCAAGAGTCCCAAAATTAAGAGTCACGAAAAATAATTATTGTATCGTATTTTAAGGTTGTCCCAACATTTAGAGTGTCCCAACATATATAATAATTACGGTAATACTTCCGAACGCCATATCGTCACTTCAAAGTCAGAAGGGGCTATCAGCCTTCTGTGCACATATGGTGATGACTCCTTCAGGATTTCAAGGGACGATACATGATGGACATAAATAAACCACGCTCAACCAACAGTACATATTTCTTGCTCTACGACTTAGTGTCGTGACCGTCTTACGGGGAGAAATGACTTGTCAAAGGAGCGGCTTGCAGTTTTTACAAGACAGTATTGCATGAGAAATTAGTGCGAACGAGCATGTCATGTTCTGTTGCAGAATCACGGCTAATTATAAATAGCACGGATTTCGAAATATTGATCAGGGACGTCAAAACGAACCGAAATCTTTATTATAGAAACAAGTATTAATATATTTTTATTAATTGTTTGCACGCATTAATTTTTTTTTTACAAAACACTTATTGTCACCCGACTTACTTAGAAAATACTTCAGTCTGAAACCGTATCTTGTATGTAAAAGTTGTCTTTATATTAATATAGCTTTCCAGTTACAACAAATTAAAACGTGTTATATTACGAAATGAAAAATCTAAAACCTATATAGATCTATATTACTTTCAATTAATTTATCTCTGAAAGCAGTTTTGTACCCCAAGGTCGTTTGTAAACTCCGTTCTTACGTCTAATAAAATACAATTTTTTTTTTAGGGAACGTCATTTTATGTAACAAAACTGTACTACAATGTTCACCAGAATAAAGGCAATTACTTTTTTCATGAATTACGTTCTTCTGTAAATTCGAAACAAATTTTACTACGAGTCCAGCTGCTACATATTTAGAAGTAATTTTATTTGATATTTTTACTTCCTTAACAAATATAACAATTGAGGCGTGTCGTGAGAAACCAGGGCCTAATGCTTCTGTGTAAAGTGTCGTCCTGGATCAGCCTGTGCAGTCCGCACAGGCTAATCCAGGACGACACTTTCCGCTTGTATAGTATTTTCTGTTTCAAGGAATTCTATTCTAAACATAAATCCACTGCAAGCGGAAAGAGTCGTTCCCGTGCGGAGTGCACACGCTAATCCGGGACGACACTTTACGCACATGCATTAAGCCCGATTACCCCACGACACGCCTTATTTATCGATGCATGCCCGCTTTGTAGCTTACGTTTCCTCTCATATATTCACACTTCCATTGTGTTCTTCTTTGTTTGTTTTAGGCTATGCACATTAGTACACGTATTTGCAAAATACATATAGGATATTTGTTTATTTCGGTGAATGATCGAACTTAATTTCACGAGTGGTTATAGAAAAAATTATTTTCACGAGTGGCTACGAGTGGCGTAGCAACAAGTGAAAATATAATTTATATGACGCGTCATTGGTATGGTGGGAAAAAAGTGTCATATTTGTGCGTCGTTGTCGCTTTTGTATATGTGTGTTGCATTTTAAAATGTACTTTCTGTAAACGCATGTATGTAAATACGGTCCATGTATATAAATTACAAAAGGAGGTAAACCACTGCTTGTAGATCGATGTTATTTATGAAAAAATAGTCCGTTTTATGTTACAGTTTCACTGCAAAATCTTTTTTTTTAATTGTCTCTGTTCAAACAGTCAAATTTTATTTCACCAATAAAATTATTATATCTCTGCACATTTTATTTAACCAATAAAATTATTATATCGTTGCAAATTTTATTTCACCTATACAATTATATATTTTACTGAAAAGCATATAATAAATTTGACTATACCTCACTTTGCTTGAACTATCAATGCCTACCGGTAATCAAACGGAACCATTCTTATAATTAATCGCTAACATAAAATAAAAAACACGTACCTTTAAATTCTTTCATGATGCCTGAGTAAATCTCCGGCGCCACCTCGTGGTAGTAGTGCAGCCAGCGCTTGATTTCCGCCATCTGCGCGCCGGGAGCCAGACGGTCGAACCGCTCACGTGACCAACCCGTTTCCGGTCCGCTACCGGAAGCGTCGTCCTGGTCGCCATATCGGCGCTTAGCGTCTGTGAATCAAATTTACCAAAGTGTATTATACGTAACTTTTAAATCATTTGTATATATTTGAGGAAAAAAAATCAAGGTCAACAAACCATTTCCGGCTCTGTTTGAGTGCCTGTTCTCGTCTTTGACAGCGTCTTTGGCGCGCAGGAAATAACGAAGCTTCTCCTTGTCGACTAGGGCGTCCCACTTCCGACTCAGAATAGCGTCCAGGTCGCTCAGGGAGGCGTCGGGGTGGGACAACTGCACGTGACGGCGGTTCTCACTACAATAGGCGTTAATTATAATAAGAATCTAGTGGTAAAAGTAGTCTAGTAGCAGTAGTAGTAATGGTGTCGATTTGTCGTACAAGTAGTATAGTAGCAGTAGTAGTAATGGTGTCGATTTGTCGTACAAGTAGTATAGTAGCAGTATTAGTAATGGTGTCGATTTGTCGTACAAGTAGTATAGTAGCAGTAGTAGTAATGGTGTCGATTTGTTATTGTTGGCGTTGGGGTTGGAGATGGTATAGCTTTTCGTTTTTTTATGGTGGTGGTGGCGGTTGTGTTGTTAGCTCACCTGAGCACGAAGTGTTCAATTGTGAGCTATTGTGGTCAGTCTGTGTCCGGCGTCCGTCGCCCACATTTTACTTCAAACAACTTCTTCTCTCAAACCACTAGGCGGATTTTAACCAAACTTGGCAGGAATGTTCCTGGGATGGTCCTTTACCAGATTCCTTCAATTTATTAAAATATATTGAAAACTCTGGTTGCCATGGCAACCAAAAGCTTAAAAACTGGAAAACTTAAACAATCTTCTTGTCAGAAACATCTGGTTGAATTTGAAAATAGTTTTCACAGAAATGCTTCTTGGGTGACCCTCTACCAAATTCCTTCAAATACTTTTGATTCGTTAAAAAAACATGGCCGCCAGGGGGCGTGGCAGTTTTTCTTATATGGCTATATTGAGAACTTTAAAAATCTTCTTGTCTGAAGCCACTGGCTGGATTTAGAAATAATTTCACACAAATGTTCCTTGGGTGACCCTCTACCAAATTCCTTGAAACTATTTTGATTCGTTAAAAAAACATGGCCGCCAGGGGGGTTGGGGCAGTTTTCCTTATACAACTATATTGAAAACTTTAAAAATCTTCTAGTCTGAAACCACTGGCTGGATTTCAAAATAATGTCACAGAATTGTTCCTTGGGTGACCGCCTACCAAATTCCTTGAAATCAGTTTGATTTGTTAAAAAACATGGCTGCCAGGGGGCGGTCAGTTTTTCGTATACGGCTACATTGAAACTTTAAAAATCTTCTAGTCTGAAACGACAGGCTGGATTTCAAAATAATTTCACAGAAATGCTCCGTGAATGACTCTCTACCCAAATTCCGTCAAATCATTTTGATTCGTTAAAAACATTGCCGGCCTGGGGCGGGACAGTTTTCCTTAAATGGCTGTATTGAAATTTTTTAAAATCTTATAGTCTGAAACCACTGGCTGGATTTCAAAATAATTTCACAGAAATGTTCCTTGAGTGACCCTCTACCAAATTCCTTGAAATCATTTTGATTTGTTACAAAACATGGCCGCCAGAGGGCGGGGCAGTTTTCCTTATAGGGCTATATTGAAAACGTTATAAACTTGTGTTGTCTGAAACCACCGGCTGGATTTCAAAATAATTTCACAGAAATGTTCTTTTGGTGACCCTCTATCAAATGCCTTGAAATAATTTTGATTTGTTAAAAAACATGGCCGCCAGGGGGCGGGGCAGTTTTCCTTATATGGCTATATTGAAAACTTTAAAAATCTTCTTGTCTGAAACCACTGGCTGGATTTCAAAATAATTTCACATACATGTTCCTTGGGTGACCGTCTACCAATTTCCAGGAAATCATGTTGATTAGTTAAAAACAATGGCCGCTAGGGAGCGGAACAGTTTTCCTTATATGGCTATATTGAACTGTTAAACAATCTTTTTGTTAAAAAGCCATTATGATGCTTTACACTCAGGTGAGCGACCTAGGGCCCTCTTATTTTTCTAGTTGTTGTTGGTGTTGGCGATTGTGTTTCTTTTTCTTGTAAGTGGTGTTGGTGTTGGATTTGTTGTTATGTTTTGTTGTTGGTGGTGGTGGCGGTTTGATGTTGATGTTTGTGGTGTGGTGGTGGTGGTTGTGTTGTTGTTGGTGGAGGCATTGGTTTTATTTATTGTTGGTGGTTTGCGTGGTAGCGCTAGTTGTGATGAAGTAGTAGTAGACCTACTATCGTGTGACTTGATCTTACGGTAGGTGGACCCGTGTTTACCAACCCATTCTTAGACTTGAGAATAAAGAATAGACTTAAACTGAAGAACGAATACCTGTGTGTTTGCAAATATATTGGCATTACTGTTGCTTATGTCATTAACAAATCGTTCTAAATAAAAATGCTGCAATTTACGGCTATTAGAGTTGGTGAGTAACAAGTAGGATTCAAGTATTGGTTTGTTTGTTTGTTTGGATTTTTCGCCGTATTCAACAGTATTTTAGTCATATAACGGCGGTCAGTTAACCTACTCACACTTTTCTTGGGTAAGCTGGTTTACCGGTACTGAGTGCACATACTTATGCCAGGAACTGAAAACTGCCCTACTTGAATCAGAGGTAGGGGGACAATGGCCGTAGAAATAATTTCATGACCAATCCCCACACAAGTTATGTGGCCGGGCTGGAAATCGAACCAGCGATCCTCGGATTTGTAGTCAAGCGCTCTACCCACTGAGCTAGCCGGTCCGGCGCTAGGATTCAAGTACAAGGCCTTCAAGTACACGGCCTTCTTAGAACACAACTGTTTTAAGAATAGTCTTTAGTCTTAAGTCTTAAGTCTAAGAATGGGTCGGTGAATACGGGCCCTGGAGTGGGGTTTGATTTAAAGAAAACAAACAACACAATAGCAACAATCAAAACAGCGTAGAAAGACTGCCAGAAAGAAACAAACCTTAAACAGGTTAAATTATGAGTGCACTGTTTTTGATAGAAATGAATCATTTGTTGGAACGAATTTCAGTTTCAGTAATGTCATTTGTTTTAAAAAGAAAACTCGAACTATACAGGGCTGCTTTGAATATTTTAGTATTTGCTGATATTTCACCTCGTAGAAGATCCTGGCCGCTGTAAAGACCAACAGTCTAAAAAATGTCCCTTCCCTACCTTGACCAGAGTACGCATGCGTGGGTATTGAGGACGGGGTTGTTCAGAAGGTCAGCCGCCCCCGAGCGCCGCCGAGCGCTCGTCAGTCTCAGCTCCACCCCTGCACCTCCGCTGGGGCTCCTGGGGAACGAATAACAGGGATTTCAAACTTTTTTTAGTTTTGTAAAATTTTAAGCTTGATTTTGTCGAAAAAAAGGGGCTTACTGAGACACTTTCGAGTCTGTTTCCTGGGTAGACCCAGTACTTTGTGATTTTTTTTAGAAAGATCTTTCGAAGCTCCCCGAGTACGGGTCGAACTCACGACCTCTCGATCGCAAGGCGGACACCATATCCACTGCACTAATGCGAACATAAATTCGGGAGTAAAATTCCCAGATTTTTTCTGAATTTTTATTTGACTTTAATGACAACTTCCCTAAAACTCACTATTGGGCTACCGATACAATTAGTGCATAGCATTTACAAAGCATACAGATATATGAACTCCAATCTCCCATTCTAACCATTTTTACTACCAGTTTATTTTATTCTCTACACAAATAGGAACTTTGTATTGTTTTATTGTCAAAACAGTGTAATTATTTGTACGATTCTATATTTCACATTTCCACTTTTGGTTAAATTACCTGCTTTTTCCCTGATTTTTTGCCATAATTTTCAATTTCTTTGATTTATCCCTGCAATGAATTTGTTTCACACGTTTTCCCTGTTTTCCAGAGTCGGTTGCCACCCTGTCGTACATGCAGAATCCTGTGTTTTGATGCAGGCATATTATAATTAAGATGTTTTTGAGCCGAAATATTAATCACACATGAAGCATTTTGATGTTCTATTTTCTATTGACCAACTTCAAAAAAAGCACAATTAAGTATTTTTTATCACACTAAAGGTGTTTTGCAAATTGTTCTTAAGCACAATTACCATTTAGATGAGCATTAAACGAATCTGCAGAAACAATATTCCTGAGAATAGTAAATTGACCCGTAAAATATTCATTATGACCCATCGATCATTCAAGCAGAAATGTACTAGTGAATAAGTTTCTTGCCGTGTATGTTCCGGCTGGTCGATGTATATATTACCGTTCATGCATCATGATCTGTGCTGCTGAATATATTGTTTTAATTTCATTAGATAATCCTTAATTAACCGAAGAACACATATAAAATGTTGATGTTAAAAAACACACACATATATTAAGTAACGTATATAATAATTTATATATAATGGTATGTTAGGATGCGTAAACTACTAGCATTATTTAAGTATTGTATGCCATTCGGATCTACTCTTAGTTACATTGTTTTGAATATGTATGCTGACGTTTCATTTGGAAGTTTAATTTACATTCCTTATTTGCAAAATTTCCATAGACGCCGAATATCTTTTTAAAGATGTTTCTTGTTTCAAAATCTATCAAAAACGACGAATGAGCATGGTAAATTTTTTTTTAAATGTTATATTCACAGAACTGTCCATTTGGTTTCTAAAGACCGCAGATTCTACTGCGATAGCTGGACAAAATTGGCTTTATTCCCCAAAACTATTTTAAGTACTTTCACATGACAAAATTGACTTTATTCCCCAAAATTCTTATAGATATTTTCACCTAATTCATTCTCCGCGTTAAGATGCTTATACAATTGGTAAGATATACTCTGAAATATCGTTTTGGCATTCCATAATTTATTATGATACATACACATGTTTCTCACTAACTGATTAATTGAATTTGCTTAATTCAGTCGAGTCATAAGTTCTACGTTATTATTAAGTTACTGTCCATTTAAAATTTGCATTGTGTTTGTTGTCATCATCACATGAATGTAATATGCCATGATGAAATAAAACTTAACTTAAAATTACGAAATGTACCCAGTTGGCAGAAAAGTAAAAATGTTATGGACAATTGCAAAACACGCTCCCTACGGGAAACCGGCTAAATGTGTTCTAGTCCGTATCATTTTCAGCATCTACCTGGTAAATACAGAATAAACGTCAAGTTTCCACCTACGTGTACCGTCAGTTTACGTAAGAAGCCTACACAAAATAAAACAAGCGCGTATTTGTAAGTAAAAGTTAGTCAAAATCTACTGACTTATAACAGAAGAAAATGTGGTTTAAATGTCTACTGACTACCGGTATAATAGAATTAACCACAATAAGACTTTTCTCAGAATGTATCAATGAAATGAAAAAAACAACAACAACACTTTGCATTACGTAAACGAAACCACATAACTAGAATTGAGAACAGCTAACCACTGCTGCTTAAAGAATCTAAAGATTAGTATAGATACGACGCACCTGTCTTAAATGTGTTTACAATTAAAACTGTAAATAAATATTAATGTAAAAAATAAATTAAAAGGAGAGAAAACGTGCACTTACCATTTGGAAACGCCAGCCTTTTCTGCCTTCTGCTTCTTTTTCGATTTTTTCTTTGTTGCAGACGACAAGTCACTTCCGGAAGTTGTGAAACTACTTTCGCCGTCCGCGTTTCGCGTAACGCTGGAGTCGCCAGCGACATCTGCCGGCGGCGGTTTAACTTTGGACTTCTTTGATTTCTTTTTTGACGACTTTTCGTGTTCCACAATAGCGTGAGATTTCGATGATGTCACATCTGGACAGTCACGTGACGCTTTTAAGGACGTCATATCCGGACAGTCACGTGACGCTTTTGATGACGTCATAGCCGTATAGCCTCGTGACGATTTTGATGACGTAATATCTGGATTGTTACGTGACGCTTTCAACGGCACCTTAAGCTTTATTCTCAGAGGAGGAATCGTTTTCGGCACTGAAGAATTCTTGCTGAAAATCTGCTTTATCTTCTGCAAAGAAGACGATTTTGAATTTTCACTTACTTGACCTAGTTCTTGACCTTCCCGTTCATACTGTTCACCAATTATTTCAGCCGTAGTTTCAATCTCATTACTATATTGTTCCAGCGTTTCGGAGACTCTCTTTTGTTCAGCCGCGTGCTCAGAAAGTCGCTTGGAACGTCTCGGTGTTAGATCGGGCTTACTAGCCACTAAACCGACATTTTGATCCATTTCAGTATCCCTTCCTGGTATTGCTGCTGTTGTTGTTGCTGTGGTTGTTGTCGTTGTTGCAATTGGCGGTGGTAGCGACTTTGGCGGTAGTGGGGTATCTGCGTCGTCTAGGTTAAAGATTTGTTCCAGAGTTGTGGATACGCTCTCTGACAGCTGACTTTCCCTATCCTCGCAATCATCAACTGCATTACCATCGTCCATTTCCATATAGTCCGCGGGCAATGATGACTCGATAACACCGGATATATTCGGTCGAGACTCGTCCGGCGAAGCCGCTTCAAGGATTGAAATAGTCCTCGAAAAATTTGGCATAATAGTATCAGTGGAATTTGCAGAGCATACGGTCTGTCCATCTTCACCAAAGGCCTCATGGTTTTTTATAGACGATGGTTCTGCTGGGCTTAAAGAGGCAGTTATTGAAACGTTAGGTAGTTGTTTAACTGTCACACTACAATATTTCTCGTCGGCAATGTTATTGCCTACTGATACTAACTCGATGTTTCCTGCGTCTGTGTTATTTTGAGGTACATCAGACCGACCACCAGCGCTCGCCTCGATACTTATAAAGGCTTGAGAAGGTATTGAAGATATAAAAAGGTTCGTTTGCCGACCCTGAAGGCATGAAGGCAATGCATCTGCTCTACCTAGTCTGGGCAATGACTGTTCCTGATAATTGTCATCGTCATCAGCAGGGGCTTCGGCAATTTCTTCTTTAGGACATGATTCCAATTGTAATTTCTCATAGTTCTGAGCGTATATTTCACGTTGGTTTATGTTTATTTCTCTATCTGAAAACTCATTAAAAACATCATTCCCAAATAATACTTTCTTCTCATTGAAGTCACTGGTATCTTTTCTCACTGAATTTGGACCTACTGTTTCACTTTCATTGCTTTCAGTTCCTTGACTTCCTCGCTTACTTTCTTGACATTGTTCTGCTGTTGTCATGCAAACAGTCGGAGTAGCGCTCTCAGTTTTTACACGCGGCGTCAGGCGTTTAAACGTCACCGTCAGGGGAATCCCCTCCCACAGTTCGTCTTTTGTAACCTCACTCCTTAGTTTTTTACGCGGCGGAATATAGTCCTCGTCATCGGAATCATTGACGTCGCCTGCCAACGAACTTCCGGCCAAAGGACTATCGCTTCCGGTAGCCATTGTTATATTTTCTTCGTTGTTCGAACTCTGATATCCCGTTCTAACTTCGGATACGTCACATTTCAGACTAGTGATTTCTTTTTCGTTAGACTTCGTAACGCCTTTGTCAGAGTTACCGCGTTGACGTGTAAGTTTCTTGCTAGGCGTAGCGATGACGTCTTTGCCTGAGCCCGTCGTGACGACTTTTGCATTGCTCAATGCCGTTGTCGTTTGGCCGACTGACTCATTGATTTCCGGATATTTCCGCTGCATGGATGGCGATCGTGAACCCGGACACGTGGCCGGGAATGGAGATTCCGGGAGATTCTCTGACGTCACATTGCTGGCTTGGTCATCTTGACTTCTGCCTCGTTTTTGAACTGGTGTTGATTTGGGGGTCTTTCTGAGGCACTCTGTAATGAAAACTGAAGTATTAATATTTAGATAAAAATATTTCATTGAAATTCAGTTATATTAAAGATTTTACAGAGAGCAAAAAATAATAATGAAAAATATAACGTTATTTTTCGTCAAAAACGGATTAATTTGACACATTTTGGAAAAATAATAAGGCAAACGCGTCTTGTCTTGTTTTGCTTTTCTTTTATAAATATTTACAACTCTCGACAACTTTGCTTATAAATAAACAATTTAAAATCTAAAAATATTTTCACGAGGTTCATACTTAGATGTACTCGATTGTTTTTCTCCATCCAAATTCGGACATACAAGTACATTGCACGTTATTTGATTTATTGCGCAGAGAATAGTGCCGTGGTATCTATCATAAAGAAAAACCTAACTACATGCGGGGATCTGCATTATTAGTATTGAAATGTACATTTGCCATTTACAAATACATAATTTTATATCACCATGCCATGCATTTTACGCATTTTAGTAACTTCTTGCAGTGTCTTCGTTTTTACGTACATCGGCTTGCTACAAACAAATCAAATAGCCTTTACCTTTATAAATGTAAACTTTTAATGCTTTTTGCTCCCCTCGCAGATCGCAAACTTCCTATATGAATACGACAAACCCGTATCTATATATGGCCTGGCGATAATCAATCAAGGCTACCGGTTACATCAAATCACAAGATGGGTTGACAGACCAGCGGACACGACCAGAAATGCCAAATGGTCCAGTTAAACAAATGATTTGATTTGGTGATGATCTGGATCACCATTTGGATCTTAGAAAGTTTTACACGATTCTTAATAGACCGCTCCGGGTTTTGCTACGAATAGTTGAAACTCCTCCCCAGCTATTGTTAAAGGACTAATGGGAATTCATCGAAAATCACAAACATTACCACGTGCTCGTTTAAATTTCACAAACATTTCTTTGAATGAAATAGTTTACCCTCTATAAACAGGTGATATTCAAGTGCCGTGATTGGATAATACTACAGATTAATTTGAATATGATTCACATTTGTGGACGTACTAAAATAAAAAGGGATTTAGGGGGATTTCGGGTGTTTCGGTAATTACGGGGATTTCGGTAATTCTACACACCGAAAAATATTGAGCCTAAATTGTAGGTAAACTATTTACTTTTGACCCCAACGGTAGGTCATATATGGGGAGGTATACACATTGCACAACCGTCTTCTGAAAGCCAACATGGGCTATCAGCCTTCTTTGCACATATATGCATATAACTCCTTCTGGTTTTCAAGAGACGATTTATAGGATTAACTGCGTTGGTGGAGGTCTGTGCACTTCAAGTGTTTTCTAGTTTACCATATTAATGTTCACGGAAAAAATGATCACTAATTAATTGTAAGTATCACTTAAATACGTTCGCAACAATTTCCTTCAATTTTTTTCCAACCACAGATTTTCTTAAAACTTGGCACAAACATGCATCAATGTATCCTAAAACTAAAACAGTCTTACTAAATAGGTGTCACCGGCCTTTTTCGGAAATATTGAATTTTGAATACGGTACCTGTCGAAGCCTTTTTTCAGTTTGTATTCCTTAGAATTTGAATAATATAAAGCGTTTATATTCAAGCCAAGATGGAGATTTTTAATTGCATCTTTTTTTTATTGTTTGTTTGGTAATATACAAGAGCAGTTTAATGATATAACGCGCTTTATCTACAGTTATCATTTAACAAATGACTTGTAATGAACACTTGACGAGGTTAATTATGCATTAAATATGCCTGTGAAAACATCAATGATTTATCAAATATACGAATATCTTTTGTTCCAAACGACAGATTGTTAAAAGATCCCACATACATGCGTCATTGTATACTGAAGCTAAAACAGTCTTAAAAAATAGGGGTCACCGGCCTTGTTCCGGAAATATTGGGTTTTGAATACGGTACCTGTAGAAGCCCCTTTTTCAGTTTGGATTTTTATTAATGTTTTAAGTATATAGGATAGTTTTTTTTTCAAACAAGGTTATGGTTCTTTCAACTGATATGTTTGTACATGCTTTGTTTGGCAATATACATGTATATGTTGATAATAAAAACGCTTTACCTACATTTACTGCTTAAGTAATGCATTTGTCTGGACATTTAAGTGTGTCAAATGGGAATTTATAATTCTTTCTGAAACTTCATTTTTATCAAATGCATATTTTGTTCCAAACGACAGATTTTCTTAAAATTTCGCACATACATGCATCAATGTATACTTACACCAAAACATTAATAAAAAGAATGGCTCACCAAACTTGTTTGGGAAATATTGGATTTCATATAGGGTACCTGTGTAGCCTTTTTCCTGTTTCGTTTTAACATACATAATGTATTAACAGAATGGAGTTATTTAATGGATCATTTCTGAACTAAATTTGTTTGGAAATACATTGCATAAGTGTGTTTTTGATTATTATATATGCTTTATGAATTTTTGCTATTAAAAAATGTTTATTTTGAATGGACATTAGAAAGGAAATTAGTATATTGTGACCTATATACAATAAATAAAAAATGAAGCAAAAGGAGAAATTAACCCAATTATGTTCTTTTTGTTGCGAACGTCTTTAAGTGCAACTTAAGATTTTCCTAAGGCGTTTTATAAATACTGACCCATCTGGAAAGTTAAAACATTCAAATATATAAATCAATGCCATCAACAAATTTCATAGTAAATACAATCAAAATAAAACATTACTGAGGTAATACGTTCCGTTTGTATGCTACAACATTATTGGCAATTTAAATACACTTGGAAAAGTCACTTTGTAGATACCGCCTCATATTTTCTCGACATGTCGTTTTGTATATAGAGCTGCGTGGATTTAGCCATGGCCAGACTTCACGATTAACCAGTGGACCGTGGACCGAGTCCACCACATTTTTGCTCGGTCCAACAAAATTTATAACTCAACTTTATAATTTAAAATTTAAAAGTTAAAATTTAAGGTCCTTCGGTCATTAAGAAAATAATAGTTTAATATAACAGCAACCATGGTTCCAGAATCAATTAAGATGATAAATCTAAACAAAGCCCTAAACTTTAATAGGTACTTTTATGGACAATATTTTCGAATCGAAATTGGTTGGTAAAGTGTCGAAAATGGATTCGGGTCAACTACAATCGAGTTATCGATGCATCAAAAGAATCGTTGCTGCTCTATTTTTGTATTACCTTGACCTTTGTTTTAAATCGTCGACTTTTCAGCAGATTGCCAATCAAACCGAAAAAAACTATTTCAAACAAAATAATATGCAGCGAATTAATATTGTGGAATTTTAAAATAGGGTGGTTTTGTTTACAAAACAACAACAACAAAACTCTGGCATACGTATATAATTTCATAGTCAGATTTGAATACATTATTTAGGGCTTGTAGACGGTATTTCGTAAATTCGACAATGACATTTGTACCAACAATGTTAAGTTGCAGAGAATAAATAATGTGGCATTTTAAAATACGATGCCACTTGTCGTTTTTACAAAAACAGTGATACGCGTATACTATCTCATATTAGTCCGAGTTGAATACATATCGACGGTACATGTATGCAGTAAAACAAAATTCGCTAATTTTAGAGGCGTTTAAAGGCAGTTTCCCCTGACGAAATATCGTCCATTTTTCCCCAGAATTGTCCATTTTCTTCCCCCAAGTAATTTATAGTATTTTACAGGTGGGTGCATCAATATAAAAGCAAGTATTGAATTGGCACTATTGTCACAAAACAAGTTCAGTAGATGAAAAATTTGATTATATTAATCATTTAAATAGCATAATAAAAACATATTTAATTAAAAATAAACTATGTAAAACTTTCCCTATATTGAAATTTGTCACGATAAAGTTACCAATTTCATGGGCACAGGCAGGTAGGAAATTGTGAAAAAAATCACTGGTATGTCGACACTCATATTTGGATTTAAATTAATATAAGTTGCAGTGAGTTAATACTGTGGTATTTAAAAACACGATGGTCTTGTTTACAAAAACATATAAAAAAATGTTATTTTATGTTATAAATTGTTCTCATGGACAATTCCCCTTGCCCGGAAAATTGTTTGCAAGTATTTTTTTTCTTAAAATTTCCATCAATATATTGTAATGTTGCTACTTGATTTTTGTTATGAAATGATACTGTTTTAAATAAAAGTCTGTATTTCTGTAAAATACCGACAACATGCTCCTTTAATGTTGCCTTAAATATAAAAATAGTCAGATTTTCCCAATCCAAACTAGAGCAACCGGCTATTGCTACCCAGAAAAAGTGTGCATGTTGTGATCGTGCTTGTAACAGAAGTAAACAGAAAAAAACACACCTATCAAATGTAACACAATCGATATAACCAAATACCACGACAATAAATGATCCCTTTCAAATAATTGAAACTATCATGGAAGCCAGTGCTCATGGTTTTCATATTGATTTGAAGTTCAACAGGCATGTATAAGTCAAAGGCGAAGAGGAACAAAAATTAAGAACAAAAATAACAAAGGCGTCAAAAGAACAAAACTAACAAAGGCGTTAAAAGAACAAAAATAATCAAGGCGTTAAACAGCACCAAACATGTTTATTTCAAATAATCGGTACCTTTAATATCAAAGAGCGCCTTCCGGTTGCTCCTCAGTCTGGGCGAGCTCTCAACCAGAGGGCTCTGTCGGCTCCAGTAGTCGGTGAGCTTCTTAAGTTCCCGTCGGGAGTGGTTGGAAGGAGTTCCGCCGGGTGTCCCTGGCGTGCCCCCAGGCCCCAACCCTGGGCTTTGTGGAACAGACGTATTCTGTTGAGCGCCCAGCATGTTCGACTTTTGTGGCGTGGTGCAATAATCGACCGCCTGCTTCTTTCTTGGGCTATCCTGAACAGACTTCGCACGTTGAGCGCCGACCGAAGCATCCGACGATTTTGGGGGCGTCGAACGCGCTTCAGGCGTCTTATTTCTCGGACTAGATCTGGTCGCAGCAGCTACAGTTTGTTTCGAACATTTATGTGGTGATTTGTTGGTGGTGTTAGTGTTACCGGAAGTGGGCTGGTGCAACTCTGCTACAGACAGGAAACCATAAAATTATCAATATTAAACACACTATTCACTATTGTATTATCTATGATATTATTTTCAAATGAACTTATCAAATTAAGATCTTCATAGATACATAGTTTCAATGAAGGAAATAGTGGATAAATGGATGGATGAATAAAATTATATTTGAATGAATGAAGGAAAGAATGAATGAATGAATGAATGAATGAATGAATGAATGAATGAATGAATGAATGAATGAATGATTTAGATGTACAAGTATGAAGCTTTAATAATTTAGTCAGATTGGATAGACCCATCATCAAAAAAAATGCATACTTATTTTATGATTTATGCCGGCATTTTAAGATTATATTTGAAATTGGAAAACAAAATTTAAAACACATAAAAGATTCTAGTATTAAAGATTTAGAGATTTCATTCTTACCTCTTCAGGCTCTAAATTCTAATCAACACTTCGCCAGTTTTATTCATTATTTGTGTGAATATCGCTACCATTAATGACTAAAATCAACCTTTTATTTTGTATACTGTATGTACTATAGTTGGTATCTGAACAAAGTGTTAAAATTACAGACTATTTCGCACAGGTTACCTCTGTTTTTATTCTGTTTCTTTGCCATTTTATCCGAATGCTGTTGATGTACAGAGAACTTCCTGGTGGAAGACATCTTTGATACGTCACAAAATCGGTTATGACGTAATAGGAATTACGTCACACATTCAAATTAAATTTCGAAATGGCAATCTTCGAACGTTTATCTTCCGATAGTTTTATTTAACTTAAGTGCGTTATTACGTCTTTGACAATTCTAAAAAAAAGAGGGAGGATTACAAAATTACTAGAATGCAGTTTAAAATTACGAAGGAAACACAGTAAAATATCGAATCAATTACAAAATCATTGTGCAGACCTATGCTGACTTATTGGTGTTATGGAGCTTCAATCAACCGACGTACACGTACATGTATGTATAATGACTGAGTAACTCGCCCAGACACCTCGCAGCGGTTACCTCCCCTATAGGTTAAAGGTGACCACTGCCATCACAAGTAACATCCTTCCACATCTGGAAGGATTACGTGTTTGTAACTTTTACTTATTTAATGCAACTCAGTGCAATTTTCTACATGCAACTCAGTGCAGTTTTCTACATAACTGGACTTTTTATATATCGTTTGCAGTCAATAATGAAAACAGAAAAAGAAAATAACTAATCAAAACCATAAATAATATATAGAAGATTTAAATCGATCATCATCACGTGGTTAGTCACGACGGCAGGGATTTGATTAGAGCTATGCTCGGAACTAGTCAAATCTCTGCGCGGTGGTTGTAACTCGCCATGCAGTAGCATAGCTTCCTTTAGGCACTATAGGCACGTGCCTTTACATTATTCCAGAGATTTAAACTATAAAAAACGCTCAAAATGCAATGAAAACAAGAGGGGTCGGGGGTGAGGGGGAATCTTTGTAGGTTGTTTGATATTTCATTTCTTAACGAAATTACTGAGTAACGAAATAATCAAAAATGCGTTTAATAAATAGAAACGCAAACTTATTTAATTTTCTGTTTTTGTATGTGTTTTTTAATTGGAGTTTAGCTTGAATTAGTTGTTTGACGCCGCTGTTTTTAAAGGTCAGTTTAAAGGTCACGGGTACATTTAAAAAAATCAAGCTACGCCCCTGCTTGTACGGTACCCATAAAGTGACAGGACACACCTGTTTTATAGGCGCGTTATGGCCACCTTGAACTACGTACTTGCTAAGTTGCACAACGAAGCTAAACCTTTCTAAATATCTATTCCAATGTTGCTTTGTTTTAATTTTACTTTTTGTGTCGCCTGACTAGGCGACATATAGGGGTTACTTATGTCGGCGGCGGTGTCGGCGGCGGCGTCCCCTTTCTCTTGTCCGGAGCATAACTCTTAGACTATTAAAGCTATCAACATGAAACTTCATAGGTAGATAGATCTCATTTAGGGGCAGTGCAGTGCACAAGAACCGTTACTCTGTACCTCATACTTTTGGAGTTTTTGCCCTTTGTTTATTTTCATACTTAATTTTTGTTCGGAGCATAACTCTAAGACTATGAAAGCTATCAACTTGAAACTTCATAGGTAGATAGCTCTCAATGAGGAGAAGTGCAGTGCACAAGAACCGTTACTCTGCACCTCATACTTTCGGAGTTATTGGCCTTTGTATATTTTCATACTTATTTTTGTGTCGCATTTTTGGTTTTAATAAGTCTTTTTTTGCAATTAGCCAGAGTGCAGTGCTTTTGAAGATTTCGATAAATCAAAAATATAATTTTTTTTTTATCTTTAACCTTAAGTGCTTCTTCATTTGGATTTACGTAAGCTATCCGGCGTCAGACGACACATCCGACTCGCGGAGGTCTAGTTTAAATTTTGTATCACCCAAACATTATGAACTGTGAGTTCATATATATTATACATGTGCTGTTGCAAATTGTTAGATCCTTGTATACTATACAGTGTATGTAGGCCTACCTGAAAGCAAATTCGAAATTCGTTGTTTATTTACAGATAAACAATGATAAAGCGAAAATTATTTTGATTCTTACATGCCCTGACAACATATTCTGCAATTACAATGCGAACTATATTTTACAGTTTCGGAACTACTTTTTCGAGTTGTTTATTGCCAATTTAACAACGGGAATTTTGCGCGTGTCATCTTAGAATCTTTTATTAACTTTGTTATACACTCTAACGTCTGAAGTTACTTGTTAAATTTGCCTTCCCATATGGTATTATACTATTAAATTTTTAAACTTATTATTTACTTTATATATAACTTAACATACAAAATAAGTTTACATGTACCGGATACCAGTGAATTATGTTAACACTTGTAATTGTTATATAACCGTTCTTGTATAAACAGTATACGTGGGTGCACTGAAGAATTGTTCTTTTCTGTTCTTTAATTCGTGCACCATTTCGTATTACTGAAAATAATTGCACATGTATGTCGAATTTTGTCTCCACGAAATAACGTCATAATTACTTTGACTTTGGACTTGTTCCCCCTTTTTTGCATCGATTATTTACTGCTAAATCATGTCAATAGGACTTTCCCAAAACTAGGTGATCTCCCTTGGAAATTACCTCCCGTTATTGCGAATTCACATCCGCCATATTTGAAACCCGACTTCCGGCGACGTTTTCTCTAGCTTGCCATATATAGTATTATAGATCTAAGACCAAGCGGCTTTCAAAACTTGTAATGGAAATTTTTTAAACCATATGTTGTTTTTTTTAAATATAAAAAAACTCATAGAGGATATATCTTACAAAAATAAATTATTAGAACCAAGAAATTTATTTTAAAAAGACAATCGGCGTTGACATTAATATTGATATATCATTTTTACCCTAAACATAATACAAGAGGGCCAAGATGATCGGTTACGTGGTTTCTCGGACTCCAGCTTTTTCGGTCCCCACCTATATAAGGAGACTTCTCGGACCCCAGCTTTTTCGGACACCATAAGAAAACTTCTCGGATCCCAAAATTTATTTGTGATTCATTCAATAATTATTAATATTTGTACCGTGAATAAACCGATCTTACCGCCCGATGTTTTCACCAGTGATACATGAATAACCTAAATAATTTACGTTAACATCATTATTGTATTAATTTGTCAGCCAAATTAACAATGTACGAAAATAATTGCGGAAATGAATGAAACTTATTTTGTGTCAGACGCGTATAGTTATTCTTAAGTAATATGCCCTACCTTCATCTTGGAAGTTATCTGTGCATAATACATACACATTTCGAAGTCAATTATTCATTTATACTGTGTATCCTAAGGAAAAGCAATCTTCAGAGAACATTCAGCGCATTTAAAATAATGATGACTTCCATTTTTTATAACACAAATATTACATTAGTCTATGGCGATTTAAAATAATATTCGGTAGGAATATGATGTATCAAGGGTTTATGTGTATAAATGGTATTGCAAATAATGTATTAATGCTACACAAATGAAGTAAAAGTAACACGAATATCAAAACGACGTATTCCGGGCCAGATTTATTTCAAATGAATTCATATAATATTCTATTCATGACATACAATGAGAAAATGTGTTCATACTTATGCTCAGTACTAGAGTGTATATCCAGAATATGTTTATAACTTTATTTTAACCGCTTATGTAAACAATTATGTACATTTTATTCCCCAAAAGTATGCAACAGTTGTTGGTATACATTAAACCATTATTGTGAGTTTGCATTCCCTAAAGTTCGAAAATTTGCTCAATTCTATTGGCATTCATTTTTCACGCTGCATTAGGAGACTTTTTGGACCCCAGATTTTTCAGACACTATAAGAAAACTTCTCGGACTCAAGAGTTAATTGGAGATAAATTTATTAATTTAAAAATTCAATAGAATTATCATTAATATCTATGCTGTGAATAAACCAATCATACAGCTCCATGTTTCCACCAGTGATATATGAATAACCAAAATAATTTAGGTTAACATACTTGTTATCTGAATTTGTCAAGCCGATTTTACAAATTAACACTGTAAGAAAATAATTTCGGGAATGAATTAAAATTATTATGTGTCAGACGAGTCTATATAGTTATTTATAGTACCGGTAATATACCATTCATGTAAGTTATCTAATATAATAACGATTTGAAGTCAAATAAGCATTTATGCTGTGTATCCCAATAAAAAGCAATAGTCACGGAACATTCAGCGATTTTTGAAATGTTAAGACTTTATTTTTGATAACGCAAACATAAAAATTCATTAGACTATGACGATTTTAAATTATATCAGTAGAAATATGATATTTCCAGGGTTCCAGTGTATAATTAGTACTGCAAATTGTGTATTTATGCCACGCGAATAACAAATCGACGTATTCCGAATCTTCTTTCATAATACTTTATCTATTGGAAATGTAGCTTCTTTTTACATATTAAATAATATCTACTGGAGAAGTTGATAGAAAAAATGCAATTATAAATAATCGTTAATAAATCGTAACCACAATTTTAATTCAAATTCACAGTAAGTTTATAAATATAAATTTCCCATTTATTTAAATTTTTAGGTTTATGATTCTCTGAACGCTATTACTGATGCATGTACGAGTATATTAACACAGCTATACACTGTTTCTAGCTACGCGCGCTATTTTTAGAATGACACTACTGTTTCTGGAATGTGAAGAACTGCCTAGAATCACTGGGCTACATGGAAAGGCAACTGTGTGAATGAGATTTATGAATGGGAACATTGCATAATTGCTATTTATAGAGCGTAGCGCTTATATAAATGTTGGCTAGACAAATAGTTATTTTGTTACGTGAATGAATATAGCATTCTGTTTATGGCATACAATGAGAAAATACGTTTGAATAATTAGCCTCAGTTCTAGAGTATATGTCGAATATATGTTTATAACTTCATTTTAACCGCTTATGTAAACAATTATGTAAATTTTTAATCCTCAAAAGTATGCAACAGTTATTGCTATACGTTAAACTATAGTTTGAAGTTTGCATTCCTAAAATTACAAAATTTGCCCAATTCTATTGGCATTCAATGTTCCCGCTGCATAATTATCGCAAGAAATCTAGGTCAAAAGTAATCTTAGACAGCTACGCCGAAAAAAAGAAGTAGCCTCTTTGTCACGTCTTAAACGGTTGTTTTCCATACATAAATACCACCACATGTTCTCCCAATGGATACGTAGTTATCTGACTGAAGAGGGGGTCATAAAAATACCAAAGCCACAAACCGCTGGGATCTTATCAAATTGCCCTTAGAACAATAAAGCTAATCCGTGCAATTGCGTAATGCATTGATGATAAAGATCTACATGCAGAGACAACTAACATGTCACACTTTGTCTCCATTGTTTGCGTCTCAAATTAAAGCTGATCTCACATTTTAAAATGTTGTTGTCTCCGTTGTTGTTCTTTGCCTATCACCCTAAATTTCGCCACCTTATTGAAAGAACAGAACATAATTAAAAGCATTAAACACCTTTTCGAATTAATAAATTGGTTTAAATTGAAGAGTGAAATAATATAGCACAGCATTTAATTTTCAATTCTGAGGAATTGAAAGGTGGTGAACATTTAAGAGCTCATCGAGTTTTGTTTTTCTAAAACATACGGGGGAATTACCGTAGCTGCTGCGAGAATATACATTAAGGAAAACTAAATACTTCATCAAACAGACTCAACAAGTATAAAATATTTATTCAAACGTATATTAGACTCTTCTGTTGGCTTAGTTAATTACTTACTCTGAATTGTGGAAACTTGTTTCAAAATGTATACATCTATGTCTGTTTTATTATAGATACTCACCCTATTATGTACATAATTATCACGAAATATCTATTTCCAGGTGACATGTAGACCCATTGGGTCGGGTGTTATTTGTTTCGTTGATTAAGTAAAACTTGCGATGATGTATTGTATGATCTCTTGTGCGTGGTAGAGGAGAACAAGAAAATTACTGAGTTTCGATTTCAGTTAGCAAATCAACAAGTGGCTGTGCAGAAAAGTTACACCCTGATATTTACAAAATAGTGTATGTTAATACTGGCTTTGTTAAGGAATACTTCTTCTATCAGCAGCCAACATTTTAAAGATGATACTAGTATTAAACTGTTCTTTCTTAAACTGTCATTTACAAAAACACAGTTTATATTTGAGAGGACAGAAACATCCGAATTAGAAATATTTCTGATTTTCTTATTTGTGATATTTTCATCAAATTATTTTTTCAATTCATTGATTTGACATTTTTCTAGTCAAACATTATGTATTTGTACTGTATTAATATGATTTGGACTGTCTAGCCAGTTCAGCCATTGATAATAATACACATGTTTTCTTGTCAGACAGTATGTATCTATGCTGTATAAATTAATGTGTGTCTAGTTAATTCAGACATTGGTATTAAATAGAATACAAGTATTTAACAATTTGTTTTTAAAGCATTGCGTATTCTATTTTATGTTATGTCCCTTAATAAAGTCAGATTTACCACGTATAATCTTGGTTGTATCAATCAAGATGAAGAAAGTAATTGTGATTTTCAAACAAAGATCATGTATTGCTATTTGAATGACGACATTCATGTGTGACAAAGATTAAATTCTCGGAATAAAATAAAATATGTTTCCTACCTACCGACCCACCTCTAAAATTTCGAGTCGGTAAAGGGCAAACAAAAGATGTTTTAATTTAGGCCCAACTACTAGCTAGATTTGAAATACAATTTATAGAAAGTTTTATTACCAAGAGGAGGTGTGCACAAAATCAGGAGGTTCCGCTTCATTGATTTTTTTAAGAGTTGTGGGACTATGACGATTTCTGAAATTAGAATATAGTGCACAATTCTTGTCTAGGCTATTTCTCCGCAACTACTGGCCAGAATACAATTAAACTGTATGTGATGCTTCATTATCAAAATGAGGTGTACACAGTACAAGACGTTCCCTTTCAGTGATTTTCCTTGTGGTTATGGGACTTTGAACAGAAGGTTGCTGAAATAAGTGTATAGTGCGCAATTCTTGTCTGGACTGTTTCTCAGCAACTACTAGCCAGAATTCTATGAAACTTCATGGCAAGTTTCATTACCAAGAGGAGGTGTTCACTATACCAAGATGATTTTTTAACCAAAATTTCGAAAAATAATTCGGTTATTAGATTGGAGTATGTCGTTGCGCGGGTGAGCTTGCTGGCAGTGTCAACTTTTCGTTTCTGTTTTCTAACTCGAGAACGGATTGAGCTATTGTAATGAAACGTCATACATAGATACGTTATAGCGAGACCTCGATTCGGATTGCTTATGGGTTGAGTGGGGTCAAGGTCAAGGCACCTGTTACTAACAATAGAAAAATGGTTTCCGCTCAATAACTTGAGAACGCATTGAGATATTTTAATGAAACTTCATACATAGATACATTTATATCTCCCTCGCTTGGGATTCATATGCGGTTGGTGGGGTCAAGGTCACCGTTACTAAAAATCGAAAAACGGTTTCCACTCAATAACTTCAAAATGCATTGATATATTTTAATTACACTTCATGCATAGATACCTTATATCGAAACCTCGCTTGGGAATGCATATGGGGTGAGTGGGGTAAAGATATTTTTAATGAACCTTAATACATAGATACCATTTATTAAGACCCCGCTTGGGATTGCATTTGGGACGGATGAGGTTAAGGTCAAGGTCACCGTTACTAAAAATAGAAAAACGGTTTCCGCTCAATAACTTGAGAAGTCATCAAGATATTTCAATGAAACCTCATACATAGATACCTTATATTTAGACCTCGTTGGGATTGCTGATGGTTTGGGTGGGGTCAAGATCAAAGTCACCGTTACTAAAAAAAAGGTTTCCGCTCAATAACTTTTGAAAGCATTGAACGCATATTATTCTTATTCGCACATTTTTTGTTTAACATTTAGAAAGGTTCCAGAGTGCAATCGCTGCACACTGATTCTTTTTGCTTCAGCCTTGTTTCCCTCAGGGCCCATTTGCACAAAACTTCTTTGTAAACATTTTTTTAAATTTCTTAAAATTATTAAATTGGTTAAAGGGACTATGTCAACGAAAAATTGACTTCCTATTGCACTATAAGAGATATTAGATGAGAGAAAGGAGCTATACTGAGACATTTGCTTGAAATAAATGATAAATAATATACTACACAATGAGATATGTGATAAAACAAATTGTGACGAAATTAAAACCCTAAGTGGGAATCGAACCCACGGCTTAGAAGCCATACGTAGAAATCACAGTAGACCGCGCTTTAACTAACTGCGCTATACAGCTTGGTAATGAATCGTGTTAAATCTATGGTTATCCCAAACACTCACAATTCTGAAGTCAAAATGTAAACATGAAAAGAGCCAAACAAACACGACCCTTATTATAAAATGATTTTTATTTCAGAATCCGTACACTGATTTCCCATTAGATTATACTCTGTTTTTACTGTCATTATGTGCCACTCTTAAAATTTTAATTTCAGATATTTTTTTTAAGAAAGTGCCCCCCCCCCACCCCCCCGGGGCCCATTTCGTTGACAAAGTCCATTTAAGTCTGTGGCCGGTTCATTTAGAGTTTATTTTGTCTTAAATGGTTTCATATGGTAAAGAAGCAACGTATGCTTCTTATTTATCCATTTTCAAAAATATGATACTGATTTTCACAAGGAAAATTGTATTTGAATTTTTCACATAAATATGACTTAAGGTAAGATTTACCCGAGGAGCTTTGTGGATATCACCTCTGGACTTGTCATGCAACGGATTAACGTTTAATCTTGTTTTTTTTTGCAAACATTCAATTACAAATGAAGAAATCTTTATTAAAGATATAACAATGATAAAACCTGCATAATACATTTACCATATAATTAATACAACAACTGGTCCAGCTCCACCAGCTCCTTTTGAGAACAAAGAGAACTGCTCCTTTTGAACAACACCCTGTGCCTTTTCTGATCCTAGATCTTTCCCTATTAATATAGATTTTAATGATTAGTTTTTTAGAGGTCAGGATATCGTTTTTAGACTGTTGGTCTTTAGTACGACGATTTCAAAATATTGAATCGCTTGACCTACTTTTTACTTTGCAGGCTACGAAGCACTAGCAATCGATACCTCAAAATTTATTAGCTCCATCGGTTAATTCGGCCCGTTCAGGATTAGTCGACATGTTGACTGTTATGCATATTATTTCGTGAGCATTAAGTAGTTTGCATACAAATCTATATATCTAAGATTTTGAAAGTAGGGAGTATAACGCTGAATAGTTCGATTTGTCTTGTGTAAAAATGGCATTGCAGAAATTCAATTTCATTCAAACAAATGTGTCCTTTCTGTTAATCAATTTTGGCACCCTAATTCCCTTGAGTTTTATTTATTTATTTATTTTTCGCGCCAACAGTCCTTGAACGTTATCAGCGTTTTGATTATTGGTAGTCTTTGTTTTGATTATTGGTAGTCTTTGTTTTGATTATTGGTAGTCTTTGTTTTGATTATTGGTAGTCTTTGTTTTGATTATTGGTAGTCTTTGTTTGATTGGCTATGATTCCTCGTGTGTTATCTATTTAACATTCTCTAATATCGACCTGTATTTTTAACATTTACATTTTTATTATCAGAATCGAAGAACCAAATAAATACTTGCTTTTTTTGCAATTACCAGCGTGTTATTGCGCACTCAGAATGTTTTCCAAGTAGGAAATATAAAGCATTCCTGCGGTTACAAAAACGCTTAGGGTGCAGATGTCGTATTTCCCGTATTTTAAATTATTCAGCTGATTTGTTTCTATAAATGGTAAAAGAAAATAACTGGTTTGTAATAGAATTGCTAGATTTACAATTTTGTTATTACATGCTGTAAATATCGCTCTTATTCAAACGTACTGTTTAGTGTTTTTTTTTTAAATTTTGATTTAAAGTTACTGTTCAGAAATACTTAATGAGATGCATATAATGCATCTCATTGAGTTAATTACCTTTTTGAGGTTTCAACAGATTTATTCGTAAGCATATGCATATATTATATACAAATCACAAGTTTTGTTTGAACGACATGCGCTTATGAAATGGAAATTTCCGATCTTGATTAATATTATTTACGCTTATGAAATGGGAATTGTTTATTTTGTTGAGACTGTTTACTCTTATGAAATGGAAATTGTCAACTTCTGTTTGAACGGTTTAAACTTAAATAAATGTATCTCGTCGATTTTGTTTGAACGATTCATACTTATGAACTGGGAATTTTCTACTTTGTTGGAACAATTTACCCTTATAAAATGGGCGTTGTCACTTTCTGTCTGAACGTTTTAAACCAATAAAATGGAAACTGCCGATTTTGTTTGAACGATCCACACTTATGAAATAGATAATATCGATTTTATTGGAACGATTTCCGCCTATGAAATGGGAAATGTCGAATTTGCTTTGACACATCGCGTTTATGAAGTACCGTTCATGACTACAAAAAAATAATCGCCGTATTTCGAGGCTTCGAAGCACTGAAAAAACAAATACAGAGCTTTGGGTGTTCTGCTTTCAAGACACATATTCGTTAAAATGCGTTTGCCTTTTTTATCTTTTCTTCCTTATTCATCAATCAATTACTGCGTGGTATTGCCATTTTCCTATTCATCTTCAAGTAATATGTGAGTGTAAAAGCTAATAGAAGTCAAATTTCCGTAAATGGATCCAAGTAATTTTTTTCTTATATTGTTAGAAATGTTTGCTCCATCTATCAAAAAGAAATATATAATTATGCGCTTAAATGGTTTCTCTTTCTATAATAATCCATACTGCACTTCTATACTTGTCAAAGAAATAAATGTAAGCTGCATGTATTTGATTTCAGTCTACAAAATATATGTCTGATATTTGAATTGCATTTAAATAATAACATATTTATGTACATTCATTTAAAGGCACGGATTGTTATCCGTTAATTTGGTGAACCAGTATTATAATAACCCAAATGTTTCATGTGCGGCTGCACATAACATATCATGGCAGTTGTCTGGACACAGAAGACATTTAATGGTTCGTTTTGAATTAGGCCACTTACTCTTTTTTTCTAAATGCGTAAGTTTAAAGCCGCACAAAAGGTGAGAGTGGCCTAATTCCGACTCTACAATCAAACGTTCATCTTCTTGTCTGTATTATCAGGCGTTTACGTTTATATATGAACTACGTCAGGAACATTTGGTGTGCTGGATACTGTCTATTGCACTGTGCACTCTTATCCTCCAAGTACAACTGTTTACAAACACAAGCTTTATTTACTGCCAAATATCGTGGCGCCGCGGATTTAACATTCGGCGAGGTGCACGATGTTCTTCATAAACACGAGGAACTTCGGCTAGTTTCGCAGTTTTGAAAATGTAAACACCAAACTGAACTTCAACTGAACTTCAAACTGTTCAAAGACCATTTATTTTATATGTATGGGTTTTTAACTCATAATGCATTAGCTTATGTGTTTGTAATTTCATGATTAAATTTTAGATGTCTAGTTTAACGTGTATCACCTTGTTAGTGCCGTTAAATACACTCTCTCTTCAGAGGGAAGAAACTTCAGTGTAATCGGTGTCAGTTAATTTATAGTTTTTGAAGGATTTTTTGCCATGTTTGATATATCGCAAAATTATGTGACGATGTTTCATATTTTTCCTTAATACCTTTATGTATTTCCCTAGGGAAGTGACGTCAGTGTGGATCGGCGCTCATGACCGCGTCTACGAGGGGGACTACATGTGGGTGGACCGGAGTGCCGTTGGTTTCTCCAGTAAGTCCCTTAAGAACACATCCAGGTCTTATAGTGTAAAGATTCTTGTGTTTTACTTAACGTAAGTTTAAAATACGTCAACATTAGAATTTGCATTTGAAGCGCTTTGGAAAATGTGCATGACAAAATACCAAATACCAAATACCAATACAGTTAGACTTATATTGCAACTTATGTGTCATAATAGTCTTTATAAATACCAGCCGAGGCCTTACGTTCACAAAAAAACAACGTTTATTATTCTGAGTTCCAGAATTAAAGATAAACTTAATACAGTGTATATTATTGTCTGATTTGAACGAGTCATGAACCAGGTGTGACCTATTTCGCACAACATTGCCCCTTTAACACAAGCGCTCAATGTGTTTGCATTTGCAAAGACTTGTTCCCCGGTAAATAGTTGTGACATTGCCCAGTTGAGACCCATGTCGTAGACATTGCCCCTTTAACTTACGCGCATAAATGTACGTTTGCAAAGACTTGTTTCCGGTGTCATTACCAAGTTGAGACCCATTTCGTATTGCCCCTTTAACAAACCATCCAATGTTTTATTTTTTAAAGACTGGTTCCCGGGCTGGCGCTACGGTAACGGTTCAAACAGTCGGCCCGAGCCTAGCGACGACGGACTGGCCGACGAGGACTGTGTCGAGATGCGGCGCTCGTTCCTCGCACCCGGGAAAAAGGGCCGGGCGCCCTCGGACGCCTTGTACTGGAATGACCGCAACTGCGCCGCTAAGAACCCCTTCATATGTCAGCACGATAAGCAGAAAGGTAACATTTTTTTAAATAATGGACAATGTTTATAATGAATGAAAAAATGAATATAAACAAACTCCGCGAGCGTGCACCCCACATAGACTCGCGCATGCGCACAGATAAGCGATATATGTATGTTGTACATTTTAAAGTGTTAACGCCGAATTGTTCTAGTATCCATCAGGTTAGGAATTTTTGTCATGAAAGTATGCACATTGGAAATTATAATCGGCAGTAAAGGGACTTTTTGTTTTACATTTTTCTTATTTGTAATGCCATTAAATATGTTAAATGTATTAAGCGCAAAATGTTAAGCATCTGGACTAACAGACCCAAGACATAAAATTTTAACGAAGACAAACATTATACTAGTAATGTGCCTCTGTCGTGTGGAGCCTATTTTTTATTTCAATTGAGATACATTATACGACTTTTATGTTTTAAAGAATAGGTCATTTTCACAGGACGCACTAAAAGAAGGAAAAGGTTACTGGTAAGGCCATACCAATAGGATTCTATGTTTAGCGTCCTCTGGTTGGTAGGTTTTCGGATGCCTGAACGAAAAAAAAACAATTTTGACAATGTAAAAAATCGAGTCGGAAAGCGTTCATCAAATCTGGAAAAACATGGGGAAAAATTACTTTAAGGTGTTTTACAAATATTTGTAAAAATAGTGTGCAACTAGTCAATTTACACAGTGACAATACAGTGTTAAAGTAAGTTCCCAATATAAAGATGATATATAACAGTTTTACAAATAAATATTTGCTTTAGCTGGTACAAGCTATAAATAAGTTGTGAAAAAAAGTGTGTTTATCGACTCGTTGTTTGTTTTTTCCTGCCTGGTTGAAAGGTTTTGACAAATCATGGGGACGCTAAACATAGAATCAAATTTGTATGGCCTAACTGTAAATCCATTTTCGTACAACGTCATGATTATTATTAAAAAGTTCAGCTTATCTTTCTTGGCAACTGCATTTCCATTGCAGTTAAAGGGTCAGTAGCCCCAGAGCCGATAGACTGTTCCCAGCAATTCCGGTTGACCCCTGATCGACCCACACTGACCGTGCAGTCCTCCGGGTTCCCAGGCTCTTATCCCCGGCTGGCATCATGTCACACGATGATTACTGCCCCTTTTGGCACACAGATTTTTGTCGACTTCAAGTTCTTCCAATTGGAAGACGCGAAAAAGTATGTACATATACATTGTATTCAAATACTAGTATTAGATTATTAATCAAAGCACTGACACACCATTTTAAGTTACATTTGTAAATCCTGGGTTCATCAAATTGAAGCAACATGTTTCAACTTAATATGTGCATCGATGTCGTTATTTAAAAAGTCGCATCCATTGCTAAGGAAGAAACTTACAAGAATTTCGAGTTATTTTGTTTGGATAACGATGTTTTATACCTTCGTAAATTCCACCCGGTAACTACGTCGAATACGTTACTTAGTTTCGATAACGAAGTCGACAAGTTTCTTAAGTCTTATCTCAAATAAAAAAGTTCGACGCCAGTTTAAGTAATTTATATTGCGTTTGTATTGTCCTTTAAAATTCCAATATATTTACATTAGTTGCGAATACGATAACGTAACGATCAGCAGCATCCCTCCTACCGGCAGCTCCCCCGGTACTCTGTGCGGCGACTGGAACGCCCGTCTGAAGACGTTACGTTGGACGTCTGACGTCAATAACGTCATACTATCGTTCAAATCCGATAACACCAAACAGATGAAAGGGTTTAACGTAACCGTCACGCTGATAGACCAACGTAAGTGGATTTGTATGACATAATAAAGATAGATAAAAAAAACTCTGGTTTAATACAATAATTCTGGTTTATACCTACAACTCATAGAACAAACATACGTCTTAAAATGTTACCAGGTTCTCAAATTTATCAGGAGAGCATTTGAAATTTGACCCCATTTTTAATCTTGTGTATAGGAAATACTCAAACTCATCGCAGCGGTTACTTCTCCTATCGGTTAACAGTAACCACTGCCGTCACAAGTAAAATCCTTCCTGATCTGAAAGATTATGTGTTGTAATTTTTTTTTTTTAAAGCAACTCAGTGCAATTTTCTACATAATTGGACTTTTTATATATCGTTTGTAGTCAATAATTAAAACCATAAATAATAACTAGAAGATTTTAATCGATCATCATCACGTGGTTTGTTATGGCGGCAGGGATTTGATAAGAGCTATGCGCGGAACCAGTCAAATCTCTGCACGGAGGTTGGGAAATACTTTGTGGGTTTGCCTTTGTAAAAATGTTTATGCAACTTCCACTGCAATATTTAGGTGTGTTTAAGATGTGTTTTTTTTGGCGTATTTTGTGTGTTTAGTCATAGTTGCACACTTTGACCTAAATATGTAACGAGCCCGCAGGGCGAAATTAAATAATTAACATATGGAGGTCAAATGGTGCAGCCATACTTAACAATCACATCGCAACTTTGTACGATGCCGATCCCAATGGGCAGTTCCCACCATTAAGCGATCTGATATCACAGTTATTGAATACCGCAAAACAAAAAAAAACAAAAAAGAAATATGGTATAAATGTGAGTTGTGTCACGTTGTTTGTATAGTGTATTATACTGAGCATTTCATTAAGATTGGAAAGATAAGGCCATAACCTTTTGAAAAGCCAGCATGTCAAAAAATTCTATGCGTTGTAACTACGAGTATATATAAACTATGTGTAATTATATATAAATATTTACCTTAGAAAAAAAACACCGGTTTTGACGGGCATTGAGGCTACCATTTTGCGCGTGAATACATGGGCCACAAGTTATGAAGCTGGGAACAACTAGACAAAGAAGTGCAAACAAAACAGGCTTTTTTCCTATTGCTTACATATATACCTTTAAATTGATACAAAAACATTTCATTTAAACTGTATTTTACAAATTCTATGCATCCTGCACTCAACCATATGTGCTTATTATCTAACTGACAGCTCTGTAACCCTGAGGATGTGACTTCCGTTTTGGGGTTATTAGACCTTTCTTTCATTTTCTTTTACATGGGCATAGCGACGGTATTTCGCATGCATCTAGTCATACAAATATCTTAAAACATGACAATTTCCTATTTTTCTTGGAAATATTAATCATATATTAACAATATACTGGTGGAATCGTTGAGAAAAACGTATATACAACGTCAACCAATTTTGGGAGACATGGTTCCAGTAGGAGTCGAACTCACGCCTAGAAATTCGCGCACTTCTACGAAAGCTTTCTTACGCTATGCAAATTTTATCAAAGTTTATCAATGGGTGCCCATGCGCGTAAAGGTACCTCATGTACATTTAATTCATGTCGATTTATCTACTACTACAAATTGCGCGAAGGTGTCACCGGTGACCACTGTTTATATAATAAAATAATATGCGTTTGCCAACATGTTTAAAGACATTAAACCATTGAATTTAACAATGCTTCAATATTAATTCTCTATCAATGAACTTTATTTTTGCAAATGTTATTGACGGCCTACGTCGATACGCCCCTTTAAGAAAATGTAACCATATTTACCGTAAATAAAGGAACTAATTCTTTACTACTTTTAGACTACTTTTAGACTAATCGGCTATCGATCTCGCGACTTAGGAGCCATTCGAAGAAATGACAGTAGACACCTCTTGAACCAACTGCGCTATCATGCTTGGTAAACAGTCATGTGTTAACTATGGTTATACCAAATGCTCACAATTCTGACGTCAAAATGTAAACAGGAAAAGCCCCAAACAAACACAACCCATATTATAAATAGAGTTTTATCTGTTTCCATTATATATACCATGTTTTAACCGTTATTATATGCCAGTATTAATTTCTTAATTTCAGATTAAAAAAAAAGAAATTGTCCCCTTGAGGCTCTTTTCGCTGACATAGTCCCTTTAAAATTGAAAACAAAAAAAGGACGCTTGAGGTTAAATAACTAGACCGAAAGTTCTGCTCACGTTGAAATGTGTATAAAGGTTACAAATTAATAGCCAATATGATTTTATTTTATGCTTTGCGTTCAATGATCGGAGAGGATATTTGCTGGTTTTAGTGTAAGATCTTTTTTTTTATTTCACGGGTGGTCATATAAAACATATTTTCACGAATGGCGGAGCCACGAGTGACAATATCAGTTTTCTATGAACACATGTCTTCGGGAGATCGTGCTACTAAAACTCAAACCCAGATATTGTATACCAAACCATTGCCCCTTTTTCCCTTTAACATTTCTTATGGTTGAGGTGATGTAATTTGGGTTGGTCGTGAAACCTGAACGTCTGATTTTTTTTCTTAAATTAAACATTGTATGGAATATGTGTATAATCTGGCATTATAAAAATGAATAAAAAACTAACTAGAAATTAAAACCTAAATTAAGAACTATTTGCCATACAGTGCTATTCCGTCTACGACAAAGCAATGTTTGACGTTTTTTTAAGGGACTTGTTCACAGATTTTCGCATTTTGTTAAGCTTGCCATTAAATGTCTTAACTTGACAGATTTAAGCATCGGATCTAAAAAGCTCAAGTACAGTAATACGAAAAATATTTAGAAAAAAGAGAAAAAAAAGGTCCCGCCGGGGTTCGAACCCGGGACCTCCTGATTAAAAGGCTGTCGTCATACCCATTCAGCCATTCCGACATTCTGTATATGGTACTCTGTATTATTTACTTTCAACGAAAACAACAGAAACACTAAAATTATTCCATCGTTTAGCGTTACAAACGCTTTATAATTTTATCGATTTCAACTGATGATTACTCCTGACTAAAATGGTTTTTACAGTATATTTCTAGGTCCATAGTGATATTTTGCTCCTTTATATACACTGTTCTTTTATTTTTGGAATCGAAGACAAAAAGTTGAAAAAATTGTCAAATTGTCAATCTGTGAACAGGTCCCTTTAATGAGACTATGTCATCGAAATGGGCCCCACAAAATTTCTTTAAAAAATCTGAAATTAAGATATTAATAGTGGCACTGACCGTTAAAACAGAGTATAAATAATGGGAAAAGAGTGTAGGTATAATGAGATAAAAATCACTTTATAATAAGGATCGTGTTTGTTTGGCCCTTTTCATGTTTACATTTTGACGTCAGAATTGTGAGTGTTTGGGATAACCATAGATTAAACACGATTCATTACCAAGCTGAATAGCGCAGTTGGTTAAAGCGCGGTCTACTGTGATTTCTACGTATGGCTTCTAAGCCGTGGGTTCGAGACCTACTTAGGATTTTAATTTTTTCACAATTTGTGGATAATTTGTTTTATCAAATATCTCAATGTGTATTATATTATTTATTATTTATTTCATGCAAATGTCTTAGTATTGCTTATTTCTATCATCTAATAGCATTTACAGTGCAACAGGAAGTCAATTTTTCGTTGACATAGTCTTTTTAATTCACAAACTAGGTGATTAGTTTATCATGAGCAATAACATTTATCTTGATTTTTTTTTCATTACATAAGCCTTTTTATGCAATGATTATGCAATTATATTCTATTACTAATAACTTAAATACAACAATTTAATGAGGCTCATTGTTTTCGAACTATAAACAGCAGGTTTTTTGCTTTTGATGTGTACTTCACGCATAAAAAATAGTATGTTTTTGTTCAGTGATATTTCGACATGTTGTAAATTACCACGGCATCTGTGATTTGTTTTGGTATTAAAGGCAAAACGTGTTTTTTTGTACTTCCTGTAATGCCTTTTTTTCAACTAGAGTCCATATTATATTTCATAATTGCATACCTTATTAATTGTGCTTTTTCTGTTTTAAAGCAAGGAATATATTTTCAGCTTACAATAGCTCGGTGAAATTTAACTTTAATAATGGTCCTTAATTGTGCGCTTTGACTACAGCGCCTATTAGTTGTGTTTTTTATTCATCTAGGATAAGGATTATTTCTTAGCTTCACCAAGGAGGGTATGTTTTTTTTTACGACATCAGGGATCGTATTCCAGAAACATCTTAAGTGAAATCTCATCCTTAGCCTTAAAATCGTCATTTTTCTTAAGCATTTTATTCCATGTATACATGAAATTCTGTTAAATTTTCACTTATTATCAACTTTTTATTAACTACTATTTACTGAACTGTAATTGGAATAATTGGAAACATTAATTTATATGTAGTTTTTAAAATATAACATAACAAAATTTGGAACTTAAGTGAAAATATGTTACGATAAACTTAAGATGTTTCTGGAATATGGCCCCTGATTGGGTGTGTGCCTGTTAACAGCTTTCCGCAAAAAAAGTTGGGAACCGGGCCCATATTTACCAACCTATATTAGACTTAAGACTCAAGAATTAAGAATATTCTTAAACGTATTCTGTTCTTAAAAGGCCGTTAATTTAAATCTTACTTGGTATTAACTAACTCTAATGAAAGCATTTTTTAAAATACAGAACGTCTTGTTAATGACATAAACGACATTCGTATCAGCATATTTGCATTAACACAAGGATTTTTTCTTGAGTCTAAGTCCAGTCTTTATCCTTAAGTCTAAGAATCATCAATGGGTTTGTAAATAAGGGCCCTGGTTTGCCAGAAATATTGGAAATGTGCCAATGAACACATGATTAGATTTTAGTGGTAATCCGGATACATAAAAATTCCACGAAAAAACTACGTGTACAGGAAGTAACCATTTAAACCAGTGTCCGTTGTGTGAAATGTCTATTTAACAGAAAGAAAACGAAGTACATGTATTTCATACATTACGGCTAATTTCGTGTGGACCGCCGGAGCATTGCCGACTTTTTACTGGTATCTAACGCATAGTGTGTTTTTGCAGCAGAGACGTGTCAGCAAGTGCGCATGTGCAACTCTCAGGAACCGGATGACACAGGAAGTGACGTCATACAATCATGGAACGCAACTCTTGTCAACATTTTCTGCACGGTACCGAGAGTTCCTTTTGCAGGGCACAGGCAAAAGGTTATTTTTCTTTATTTTTTGTGTGTAAACAACAGCAATACATGTTTGAGGACTTCTTTGTAAATGCGATTACCGTCGTTCCAATTCTTCTATCACTTTTCTATTAATAGTGTCTTAATAAGATAACTTCAGAAATTACATTATTGAAAGACCTTTACAACGAAGATCACTTTTAGCAGTGTATGTGTAACCTAATCAAAACCAAATTCTATAGAAACACCTTTCAGGCTGGCTTAATTTGCCCATAAATGTTAGTAGTTTAAATATAACTTTGTTTGATGGTATTTTAGCTCCCGAAGGACAGAGCGTATCGGAAGTATCTATATCGGACGCTTCCGGTACTATCGACCGATATTGCGTTGGCGGCAGTACCTATAGCAACCGGCAGCTGCTCGTTCAGCATTTTCGGGCGCCTCCAGGCTACAGGATCGTGTTCGAGCTGCACAGTTTCGATATCGCGTGGCAGGAAGATTGCCTTTACGACTTCTTGGAAACGCGAGATATAGTGACCCACCGGCGTCTGTGCGGTCGGTTGGCGGATGGTCCGGTGCTTGTTTCCCTTGGGAGCACCGCCGCCCTCGTGTTCTCCGCCGACGACGACCAGACGGCATGCGGATTTAAAATAAGCTGGTATAGTCTGAACACCCAGACGGCGCTTCCGGTGCAGTATTTGACCGACTACAATCGAACCGGCGTAATGCAAACGCTCAACTTTCCGAAAGATTTTCCGGATTCCCTAAATTAATGTCAAGACATTTACTCGGGGAACGGCTATCGTGTAATAGTAGAAATAACAAACATTTCTCTTCCAAACGATATCAACGTGATACAAGTGCTGAATATCACTTCCGCTTCCGGAGAATATGTGACGTCATTCACAGGCGGCGCACGTTTCTCAGACTTAAAGCCGTCGGAGCGTCTCTTTGTGGCAGACGATGGTGTTCGCGTCTGTGTTCAGGCAGAGGGGTTACGCGCTGAAGAAGGTTTCAGGGCTCAGTTTGAAATTGGTACGTCAGTCATTTTGTCTTCAGTCACATCTTCCTTCTTATTCTCCGAATCTTCATCATCGTCGTCGTCATCATATCATTGTTGGCATCATCATCATCATCATCATCATCATCATCATCATCATCATCATCATCATCATCATCGTCATCATCATTATCATCATCATCATCATCATCATCATCATCATCATCATCATCATTATCATCATCATCATCATCATTATCATCATCATCATCATCGTCGTTATCAACCTGATATTAATCATCATATTCATCATCAGCAGCATCACCACCACCACCACCAACGAGAACATTATCATCATCATCATTATCACCATTGTCCATTATTATCTTCATTATCGTCATCATCATTGTTATCATCATCACCATTCACCACTTCATAATCGCACCTGCGTTAACACCTGTTGCTTTCGTGTATCTTTATGAATAGTATTGGATGCAAACTGTGCATCAAACCAATTAATTTTTCTCACAGTGTCAAACAATGCAACAAACCTGAATGTCGGCATTGAGCTACAACCCGACGAGTGGCAGACGATATCGAGCGTTTTATATCCGGCGGAAGTGCCGTCGGCTCTGACACAGACGACAACTGTCAGCACCGCGCTCGGATACCGTCTGAGAGTTGAACTCCACGTGACCGCCGACGCCGACGCTACGAGATGCGGAAACGCCTGGCTGCACGTGCTTGACACATCGGTCGACGCTTCCGGTGTTCCGTTGGCGAGAATCACGTGTACAGAGGTGGCGGATATGGGCGGAAATTTAACCGGAAATAACGTCATTTTTTCTTCGTTTCTCAATAGCCTAACTCTGGTGTTATTCAGCGGAAACCAGATAAATGGGACGTCCTCTCTTCGTTATTATGGCAACGTTACTACAGTGGCGGGTGAGTCTTTTAAGCATAATCATTAAAGTAAATGAAGTATTCTGCAAATGTGTAACGCATAACATAATCATATGTGTTTGACGTTCTGTGGTTGTATTATGTGAACATTGTTTCTTTACGTCCACTTTAGTAGGTTTCTGTTCTATGGTATTCAAAACTTTCATTGATTTTCGTATGTTTGATTTTGTAAAAAACAAAAGCATTTTGATTTGAGAACAAACCGTTGTATAATTGTATCCATTTCGATCGATAAATATTGATATTGCCTGTATGTGTGTCCGTCTGTATGTGTGTCCGTCTGTGTGTCGGTCTGTATGTGTGTGTCGGTCTGTGTGTGTGTCTGTCTGTATGAGTGTCTGTCTGTGTGTCGGTCTGTGTGTGTGTGCCTGTCTGTGCGTCGGTCTGTATGAATGTTTCTCTGTGTGTCGGTCTGTATGAGTGTCTGCCTGTGTGTCGGTCTGTATGAGTGTCTGTCTGTGTTTCGGTCTGTATGTGTGTCGGTCTGTATGAGTGTCTTTCTGTGTGTCGGTCTGTATGTGTGTCTGTCTGTATGAGTGTCTTTCTGAGTGTCGGTTTTTATGTGTGTCTCTATGTCTGTGTGTATGTCTGTCTGTGTGTCTGCGTGTTTGCGTTGGCGTGTATGTGTCTGTCTGTCTGTCCATCATAGTTTTTTAAAGTCATTTTTAGAGCCAAGAGTCGGCTAGAAAATGTGTTTAGTTGTAAAAACATGTTTTGCCTTTCTTCAATACGATCAATACGCACGTAATTATAGCAGAATATTGTGAAATAATGTTGAAATTCTCGCGTGCGCAATATGATACACGAACAGTAGAGCGAGCTACTATACTTATATGAACCTGGCTATAACACATCGAATAATAAAGCACTTTTTTGTTTGAAAGCTTTCTATTTTGAGATAGTGTTAAATGATATATGTGGCTGTTTTATCAATCCACGGAGATTAATAACTAAAGCAAATCATTTAGTTAAATGAGTATGTGTACGCGTACATCTATTTTTATCTTTCTAAAATTGTATATACCCGGTGGTTTATATGAGAAAGGAATAACCTGGTATGACTTCTATAAAATGTTGGCATAAATTTTTCTACAATATGTACTACCAGTACAACTTCAAATTGTATATACCCGGTGGTTTATATGAGAAAGGAATAACCTGGTATGACTTCTATAAAATGTTGGCATAAATTTTTCTACAATATGTACTACCAGTACAACTTCAAATTGTATATACCCGGTGGTTTATATGAGAAAGGAATAACCTGGTATGACTTCTATAAAATGTTGGCATAAATTTTTCTACAATATGTACTACCAGTACAACTTCAAATTGTATATACCCGGTGGTTTATATGAGAAAGGAATAACCTGGTATGACTTCTATAAAATGTTGGCATAAATTTTTCTACAATATGTACTACCAGTACAACTTCAAATTGTATATACCCGGTGGTTTATATGAGAAAGGAATAACCTGGTATGACTTCTATAAAATGTTGGCATAAATTTTTCTACAATATGTACTACCAGTACAACTTCAGTTACTACTACTGCTACCACTGCTGCTACTGCTGCTGTTGGTGCTACTACTACTGCTGCTACCACTGCTGCTACTGCTGCTGTTGCTGCTACTACTACTGCTGCTACCACTGCTACTACAGCTACTACTACTGCTACTACTGATGCTACTGCTGCTACTACTACTACTTCTACTACTACTACTGCTGCTACTGCTGCAGCAAATGCTACTACTCTACTCCTACTGCTGCTACTACTACTGCTACTGCTACTACTACTACTACTACTACTGCTACTACTACTACTACTACTGCTACTACTACTGCACTGCTGCTGCTGCTACGACTACTACTTCTACTACTACTAATAGTACTACTACTACTACTACTGCTGCTACTACTGCTAGTAGTGCTACTACTGCTGCTACTGCTGCTACAACAACAACAACAACAACAACAACAACTACTACTACTACTACTACTACTACTACTACTAACTACTACTACTACTACTACTACTACTACTGCTACTACTACTACTAGTCCTACTACTACTACTACTACTACTACTACTACTACTACTACTACTACTACTACTACTACTACTACTGCAACAACAACTACTACTACTACTACTACTGCTACCACAAACTACTACTACTACTACTACTACTACTACTACTACTACTACTACTACTACTACTACTACTACTACTACTACTACTACTACCACTACTACTACTACTACTACTACTACTACTACTGCTACTACTACTGCACTGCTGCTGCTGCTACGACTACTACTTCTACTACTACTAATAGTACTACTACTACTACTACTGCTGCTACTACTGCTAGTAGTGCTACTACTGCTGCTACTGCTGCTACAACAACAACAACAACAACAACAACAACTACTACTACTACTACTACTACTACTACTACTAACTACTACTACTACTACTACTACTACTACTGCTACTACTACTACTAGTCCTACTACTACTACTACTACTACTACTACTACTACTACTACTACTACTACTACTACTACTACTACTGCAACAACAACTACTACTACTACTACTACTGCTACCACAAACTACTACTACTACTACTACTACTACTACTACTACTACTACTACTACTACTACTACTACTACTACTACTACTACTACTACCACTACTACTACTACTACTACTACTACTACTACTACTACTTCTACTACTACTACTACTACTACTGCTACCACTACTACTACTACTTCTACTACTACTACTACTACTACTACTACTACTACTACTACTACTACTACTACTACTACTACTACTACTTCTACTACTACTACTACTACTACTACTACTACTACTAGTACTACTACTACTACTTCTACTACTACTACTACTACTACTTCTACTACTACTAGTACTACTACTACTGCTACCACTACTACCACTACTTCTACTACTAGTACTACTACTACTACTACTACTACTACTACTACTACTGCTACCACTACTACCACTACTACTACTACTAGTACTACTACTACTACTACTACTACTACTACTACTACTACTAGTACTACTACTACTGCTACCACTACTACCACTACTTCTACTACTACTACTACTACTGTAAAGTTTCGCTTTTTGCAGAGATTCTATAGACGTGATTTTGGCTTCAGTGGAGCATAACTCGATAAGAAAGCTAATAAACTGATACCATTATTCGCTGAGAGAGACTATGTCAACGAAAAATTGGCTTCCTATTGCACTTTAAATTATGTATATGATAAAGACATGTGCATTAAAATATACCCTGTTTTAACCGTTATTATATGCCAGTATTAATATCTAAATTTCATATTGTTCTAAAGAAATTGCTCCCTTGAGGCCCTTTTCGATGACATAGTCCCTTTAACCATTCCAAGTTTTTGAGAGGTTTACGATATTGAATCTTTAACAATTGTTAGTTGTGGCTTGTTAGTCGTGTACACTCCCCTGTAATGGACATGTGTCGTACTGCAATACAGGTACATTTTTGCTGAATAATTCTAGGATGAATTGCGGTTTCGCTCAGCATGGACGCAATTATGGACACAAACAATCACGATTTTATCAATGAGGGTCGAAGTAAACAATGTTTTGCGGCGCCATCAAGTCATAATTCATCAACACTGTTCTAGTATGTATTACACTGACTGAACAAAACACGATTCACACGTCGTCGCGAATTATCACGTTACCTTCAATTTCTTTGACGTCATTGGCAATGTTTGTTGTCTACTGAATCACGTTATGTGTAGAAAATGTCGCAATTCAGCTTCCGTTGTGGTGTCAATACATAGAAATGGATGACAGTGGTGAGTATGACTCTGTATTTTGTCGTATTGGACACTTGTGAGCGAAAATTAAAAAAATCGGAGAATGCTGTTGGACAAAAATATGTATATGCTTTACTCTAATTACAAAAACCTAGGGAAAATTACGAAATCGTATGCTGTAGAACTTTTGAAACGTAGACTGCTTCAATGTTGACAAGAATTCTTGGACAGTTTTACACATTTCTTAGAGTTTGCTACACTTGAACATTTTTTTGACCTATACACATCATTGCTGCTAAAACTGCCATAGTCTGCTACATGAAAACTGGTACCTTCGGTTAAAGATGAGGCTATACGTCCATTTTTGATAATGTTGTGGTCGCAAGGCAAATGTTGTGGTGTCAATGCATGGTTGGGGGGCTGATGCGAGGTAACTCTGTACGATATATAGAAATAATTTTTGGCTCCACAACCATACGGTAGATGTTACTTTTTATGCCAAATTATGCTGTTGTTGTTTGTTTTAGGTCAAGTTCTAGAGACGTCTTCAGTCTCAAACAAATGGTGAAGATTTGTAACTTCTGCGACAAGTCTTTCAGCTTTAATTTATATAACTCAACAGTGGAAGATATTACGAAATATTAAAAACGTGGACAATTTCACTGTGCCAATATCACAGATGCCATATTTTAATTGACTTGTCCACTCAAGGAGATAGTCCAAATTAACAGTTTGTTCTTGATAATTACATAATATTTACATTTTTATTTAAACATACATCAGATATAGGCGATTTTTAATTTATTATGTTTTCAAATGTTTATTGGAGCATTAAACATAAAATACACAAAGACGTATATTTGTTTTGTCGATTTATTTGTTTATTTATATTTTGTATTAAAATGCATTATCGTACATAACTCATTTATGACAAGTGTTCGATTTCTTTCAATTTTACAAAAACATTCACACAATATGATTGTAATGTATTGAAATAGTAATATTTAATATGTGGGGTTAAATTGGAATAACACGCACACATATCACAATTAATCCATGAGTAATCAGACTATTGTGTGAAACCGATTGTTGTTAATATTTGGATAGTGAATAACAAATCCCTAAAAGGTGGCACAACTGGCATGTTCTTTTTGTCGCAACACCTATAGCTGCAATAGATAAAGATTACCAAAAAAGAATTGTAATTGGTGCCCTATAACTTAATCAAATTTTCTGAACAATGTTGTCATCTGTGTGCATAATTCAACGATTGTAATATTCATCATCAAAAACGAATGTATGAATTTAACAACAGTGTAACAGGACCAACGGTGTAAAGTGTACCTATGCACATTATGTCCAAGAAATGACTGTAAGCTTATACAGATGAACATTTACATACGTGAAATGTGCCGAGAACACGGAGTGACATTAATTGACGACACTACTGTAAGGCACTATTTCATGAAAGACTCAATACACCTTAGTGGAAATGGATCCAGAACATTAGTTTAGTATTTAAAAAATCGTGCCAAATTATCAAAAAACAACCCATCGCAAGAGAGACAAACACCATGACGTTTTCCTCTGAAACAAGAAACAATATTAAGAATAAACCACATGGAAATCAACTATATTGCAACAACTGTCAAATGACAAATCACAACATCAGAGACTGTAGAAAAAAAGCCCACAAACCAATCCTTTCGACAGAAATAAGTACCCCACCTTTAACAACAATCGAGTTATGAATATTGCTGCAGTTGATTACCGTCCGCTCAACAGACGTTCTACTAGAGACATGATGAACAATTTCTACACCTCTTACTAGGATAGTGCCGACAGACGTGCTATATATAACCAAACCAATATCTACGACTGCCTACGAAACAGTTGCTGCTTTTGTAATGAGTTTTGTAATGAGGTAATACAATTATGTGAGTGCAAAACGATAACTAAACATATTGATGTATTAAATAACAATCGATGTTTATATATAAATACTGAAATTGTTAATAATATTTATAAATTAGATAAAATTAGCGAATCAACCACTGACACTGACACAAACGACTCTAGCAGCTTGAATCACAACACCAGTCAACATCTGCCAATAATAAAAAACACAGCACATGCATGCAGCAATATTCTCCATAACAACAACGCCGCTGACATCACTTGTATAATGAAAATGCACCACATATTCTTGGAATGTGTGAAACTTTTCTTAGCGAAAATGTTTCAGATAACATTTTATGTATTAATGGATATGTGTTTGAAAGGAAAGATAGGCATGATAAAAAGGATGGTAGAATATTAGTATATATCAGAGAGGATGTATCATATAGGCGATGTTCCGATATTGAAACTAATAACATTGAATCAATTTGGATTGAAGTAGTATCTAATAATTGTAAAGCATTTCTGGTAAATTTTATTTATCGCCCGCCTAGTTCATTGCAGACATGGATAGATGATTATGAGGAGCAATTTGAAATGTCTGATCTGTTAAATATTACTTACATTGTCCTAGGTGACATGAATTTCAATTATAACTCAGACTATAACAACTTTAGCAATGCAAAACGGAATGATACTGTAAAAAATATAACCTTTATCAACTTATTAAAGCTCCTACAAGAATTACTAAACGTAGCACATCAATAATTGACCATATATATGCAAATTGTACCAAAAACATAATCAAAACATTCGTAGCAAATTTAACAATGAGTGACCATAAACCTATTTGTGTTATTCGATCATTTACAATAAAATAAAGAAAACGGCTGAAGGACAAAAATAATTAACATACAGATGTTTTAAAATCTTCGATGAATACGCTTTTCAAAATACACTTATCCATTTAGGTATTGATAATCTTGAAAGATATCATGACTCAAACGAAGCACTTAATGTCTTGTATGAGATTTTAAATTTTGCTCTAACCAAATACGCGCCTATAAAAACTAAACGTATTAAACGGAACTATCAACCAGACTGGTTTACTGATGAAATAAAGGCTATGTTATTTAAACGAGACTTGTGTCATAAAAATGGCGATTTTCCACAATACAAACAGTTGCGAAATCAAGTTACATAAAAAATAAAACATGAAAACAAATATTTCTTTAATAAAGCTATTCAGAAAAATAAAGATAGTTCATTTTTATGGAAAAATTTGAAAACAATTTCACATTTGGAGGAATCAAAGCATATCAAAATTCCAAAGAAACTTGTCATCGACAATTCTAAAATGGTAAATAATGAAATTAACATTGTTAATGAATTAAATAAATACTTCATAAATATATCAGACATCATCAAGGAAAAATCATACTCAGAAGAGGATTTTGCTAATTTACAGGAAACTCTGGATAAGCAAATGCACAAATATGAATTTGACATTGAGTTTATTAGTTCATATGAAGTTAAGAAGATAATAGAAAATCTCAACATCAATAAATCTACTGGCGTTGATGGCGTTAGCGTCAGGATATTGAAACATTATGGGGATTTTATAACTCCAGGTATTACATCAAAGAGTAATAACAGCATTTCATCTGGAGTATTCCCAGATTCACAAAAATTTGCTAGAGTTCTGCCAATATTCAAATCGGGCAACCCTGAATCACCTTGCAACTATCGCCCAATATTTTGCCAACAATTTCAAAAATATATGAAAGGCATATTTCTACACAAATACATTCATATTTTGAACAAATGAATATTGTTCATTATGCTCAATCTGGTTTTAGAAAACATCACTCATGCCATACAGCTCTTATTAAATTAATAGACACATGGCTAAAAAAACAGATAGTGGTAAATTGATTGGTTCGGTATTTTTAGACCTACGAAAGGCCTTTGACATTGTACTCAGACAATTAAAAATGTATCACTTTTCACAACGTTCAATTAAACTTTTCAATTCCTATCTAAATGACCAAAAACAAGTTGTTAAAATTGGGAACATGCAATCTGAAATGCTATCAATTAAATCTGGTGTTCCAAAGGGGTCAATACTTGGGCCGTTTCTATTTTTTTAAATATATAAACGACATCGCATTTGTATGTCCTAATATAAATATAGATCTATATGCTGATGATTCCACTTTGCATGAATCTGGAATTGATACATCCGATATACAAACTGAACTGCAATTTAAACTTAATAGTATAAATAAATGGTGTTCACTTTATAACATATCATTGAATCCAGAAAAATCCAAATGTATGCTGATCGGAACTCGTCATAAAATAAACAATTCTAGTCCACTTATTATCAATATAAATGGAAATGACTTAGGAAATGGATGTAAGAAGAAAATCGTAGGTATTTATGTTGATCAAACAGTAAAATTACATTATTAAAACTCATTATATACTTTCTCAGTGATGAAATGAAAGAAATGTTTTATATATATTTTACCTATTTTTGACTACTGTTGTACTATTTGGGGAAAACCGAACAAATCCTATATAAACAGGCTTTTTGTACTACAAAAAATAATAGCTAAAATAATTCTTAATAAACCTTTAAGGACTGCTTCTGTAGAACCTTTTAAAACATTACGTTAGATGAAATTTAATGACAGAGCAAAACACCACACTGCTATACAAATATATAAAACCGTTTGCAATTTGGTGCCATCATATATGAAAGATTAATTAACCGTTTCAAACAATGAATCCCACAATTTACGGTCAGCTATGCACACAGATCTTATTTTTCCAATAAAACCACGAACAAAATACTACAAAGATACATATACATATTATTGCATAATCGTATGGAACAATTTACCATTGGAATAAAGAAATAAATCTTCATTACCATCATTCAAACGAGCATATAAAACATATTTACTTGAACAAGTCAAATAGATGTAACACAAATATCACAATTATAATACTGATATTGATATATTTCTAGAAAATTAGAACATTTATATTGAAATTGATGTTGTTAGCAAATAATTATATTTGTTTTGTATATGGAGAATGTGTATATGAAAATATAAATTTTTTATGAGTGTATCAATGCATGGTGCATAATTTCTATTTTCTATTGATGTCTGTCGATGCTTTGTAATTGTTATTTTATTGAGAAAAATATTATTGTAATTATTATTATTATTATTATTATTATTATTATTGCCATTATCATTATTATTATCATTATTAAATTTTCCGTGTGCTTGTTTTGTGTTAAATGGGAATATATTTGAATGTTTGAATGTGTATGAAGGCCATATTAAAATAAGGTATTTTTTGTCATGATAATTATATGTCTTATATGTCATCTTCGTAAAATAAAGTTATTATTATTATTATTATCATTTATGAAGTACATCAATAACGTGTATATAGTAATACACGTTTACCAGCATATAAATATGTGTTCTGTGTCTTAAAAGTTCTCAAAAAGTGCATAGCTACACACATGACACTGATAACTACGTACACCAGTGTTCACAATTACAATGTCGATTAAGATATGTATCCTATTAGATACATATTGGTGTAAATTTCATCTTCAGCTAAGGGCAAACCGCTTTGATGGCAACATCCCTGCTTGTTTTTCGGCGTAGCTGTCTAAGATCACTTTTGACCCAGATTTTCTTGCGATAATTATGCAGCGGGAAAATTGAATGCCAATACAATTGAGCGAATTTTCTAATTCTAGGGAATGCAAACTTCAAACAATGGTTTAACGTATACCAATAACTGTTGCATACTTTTGGGGATTAAAAATTTACATAATTGTTTACATAAGCGGTTAAAATGAAGTTATCAACATATCTTTAACATAGACTCTAGAACTGAGACTAATTATGAACGTATTTTCTCATTGTATGCCATAAACAGAATGCTATATTCATTCACGTAACGAAATAACTATTTAGTTTAGCCTACATTTATATAAGCTGTACGCCCTATACATAGCAATTGTGCAATGTTCCCATTAATAAATCTCATTCACAGTGTTGCCGTTCCATGTAGCCAATTGATTCTAGCGAGTTCATCACATTCCAGAAACAGTAGTGCCATTCAAAAAATAGCGCGCGTTATTAGCAACCGTTGTATAGCTGTGTTAATATACTCGTACATGCATCAATAATAGCGTTCAGAGAATCATAAACCTAAAAATTTCAATAAATGGGGAATTTATATTTATAAACTTACTGTTAATTTGAATTAAAATTGTGGTTACGATTTATTAACGATTACTTATAATTGCATCTTTCTATCAACTTCTCCAGTAGATGTTATTTAATCTATAAAAAGATGCTACATTTTCTATAGATAAAATGTTATGAAAGAAGATTCGGAATACGTCGAATTGTTATTCGCGTAGCATGAATACACAATTTGCTATACTAATTATACACAGGAACCCCTGATATATCATATTTCTACTGATATAATTTAAAATCGTCATAGTCTAATGAATTTGTATGGTTGCGTTATCAAAAATAAAGTCTTAACATTTCAAAAATCGCTCAATGTTCCCTGACTATTGCTTTGTATTGGGATACACAGTATAAATGCTTATTTGACTTCAAATCGTTATTATATTAGATAACTAACATGAATGGTATATTACCGGTACTATAAATAACTATATAGACTCGTCTGATACATACTAATTTTAATTCATTCCCGATATTATTTTCTTACATTGTTAATTTGTTAAATTGGCTTGACAAATCTAGATAACAACTATGTTAACCTAAATTATTTTGGTTATTCATATATCACTGGTGGAAACATGGAGCTGTATGATTGGTTTATTCGTAGCATTGATATTAATTATAATTTTATTTAATTTTTAAATTAATAAATTTATCTCAAATTAACTTTTGGGTCCGAGAAGTGTTCTTATTGTGTCCGAAAAATCTGGGGTCCAATAAGTCTAATATTGGTGGGGACCAAAAAATCTGGGGTCTGAGAAGTCACGTAACCGATCATCTTGGCCGTCTGTTTAGGTAATTTTTAAATGGCATCTCAATATTAATTTCAACGCAGATTGTATTTTTTAAAAGACATTTCTTGTTTGGTACTGAACTCATATTGTTTATTTTTTCTTAAAGATCCGAGGTCCATACTTGGCTAGTACAGCTGCTCACTTTTACACACACGGGCGCGTTCTGCTGTAAAGGAAAAGTGATCCCTATGAAAAAAGTATAACATTTTCATCACACGACCTTTGGTCCTTTGTACGTTATGATGTATCGTTTAGAAGAAGCTCTAAGAAACTGTACAATGTGATTATAATGATTAAATAGTAACTGATTATATTGGAAAGTAGTTATTAGTAATAGTAATCTATATGTTTGTGTGTATATTTCTTTTATCTAGATGATATGTTTTCCTTAAATATGTTTACTTGGTAAAGACACACTGAATATGTTTTCCGTTCTGCATCAATATTCCTGAGTCACAGTGGCCGTGTCCTTTGGGTCTCTGGCTACGAAAGGAGCAGGGTAGGCGTTCTTAGTCTTTATGTGTCTATTTCTGTATTGAAGCAGAAATAGATGTATATAAGCAAAACGAAGTATGCATGCAGGCCCAATGGTTTCTAAGTCATTACACGGACAAACATTCACAAGTATTGGGGCTATTTAAAATCATTCTGTCGCTTTAACCCACGGACCCCAAAATCAACAGGGATCCTGTACTAGTTATAAATATCTTATCTACGTAGTTTTAATAATATATGGTTAAGAATTATGTTGTTATTTTACGGTCAAAGTTTGGTCTGCCGACACACCAACACACATACATACCGACGGACCGCCATTTGCAAAACAATATACCCCCTGCATACTAAAAGCTGCCTTTCAACACGGATTTTATGGAAATATCGTCGATTTACTAGGACAAATCAAATGAACTTTCGTACTTTAAACAATTTTTTCTTATCGAAAACGAGCAACGATATATTTCGATGACTCTCATTTCAAACACGTAATGAGGTACCAGGATAGTCTATGAACTGGTTGTGGTTAAACTGGTTTTATTACGAGTTTCTTCTTAGGTTTTAACTTGACATCAGCACCACAACTAGGCATTGACACCATAACAAGTGCCTCGCGACCATAACATTTTCAAAAATGAACATTTAACGCCATTCCTAGCCGAAGGTACCAGTTTTCATGTAGCAGACCATGTCAATTTGATCAGCGATGATGTTTATAGGTAAAAAACTTGTTCAAATGTACCAAACTAAACTCTTAGAAATGTGTAAAAATGTCCAAGTTTTCCTTGTCAACATTGACGCAGTTAACGTTTCGAAAGTTCTACAGGATATGAATTCGCATTTTTCCCTAGGTGGTTGTTACTAGGGTGAAGCGTATACATATTTGTGTCGAATAGCATTCTCTGATTTTTTTTATTTTCGCTCACAAGTGTCCAATAAGACAAAATACAGAGTCGTACTCACCACTGTCATCCATTTCTATGTATTGACACCACAACAGAAGCTGCATTGCGACATGTTCCACGCATAACGCGAGCGTTATGGTCGCAATGATTCCCTGGCGTGTAATTGTCACAGCCGCAGCTATTTTTGGTCAATAATCACGGAGATTATATACTCTTATTTGAACAAATACGAAGTCATGCTGCTTGGAAAATGTGTATTAAAAGGTGTTATATTTGAATCGATGTTTATCACATGCTATACCTAGTCTCCCGTGTAATACAACCATTACGAATATTTCTATCTTACACATGTGTAAGATAACATTTTGAGCGTTTTCATTGGCTACACATTATTTGACCGACCAATCGCATGATGTTATTTTGGTGAAATGACGTCGTCAACATGAAATGACGTCATGTCAATTCACAACTTTTAGGATTTATCTACATGTTTTGATAAAATTATACGTTTTTTTTGGTTTTAAAGCATGTGATAAAAAAATCTGACACTCGTTGTCTTTTGATACCATATTTTATTAAACTCGTCCAGGAAATTCGTTAGTAAGTTCGCCAAAGGCTCGCTTACTAACAAAATTCCTGAACTTCTTGAATAAAACATGGTATGAAATGACAACTCGTGTCAGATCCCATATATCTGTTATGATATTACGTATTATAACACGGTTATGAAACATTCCTTGTCACCTCATTTGGAGGTGTTAAGAAACTGTCCGTTGGTGATATACACACAAAATAACACAACAAAAGAGCAAGAACTAAACAACAACACACAATCAGACTGAAAGGATCTATAAAAACATTTTCTATTTTGATGTTCGGTGGTAATTGACAATTCTAACATGATACTCGCTCATTTTTCTATAGACAACGAACACAATTATCGTTGTTAAACTACCCGATAAACAACGCAGAATGTAAACCCGATTCTGAGCGGAGCATAGTAAACTATCATTACAATATTAATGATGACAAAAATATTTGTCAGATCATGTTAGAATCGAAATAATAATTACGTCTTTCTGATGCGTTCTAATGCTCTCGTGGTTTAATTCCTACGCAGAACTGCACAGTGTTGTTTATTGACCGATAAACAACGGTAAATCGAACATTATTTTTTTAACTAAACAATGGGTAGTAATAAGAAATAAAATCGGTAGAAATGTGGGTGCATTGAACTAATAATAATTTAGATTTGTTAACACTTGTATAGTTTTAATTTTTGCGATAACTGTCTCTTCGGGTGAATATTTTTCATCATTTCTACGAACCACATCTGACGTAAATAAGGTGACCCTGGAAGTTTACCATGAGCAATTCTTGGGAATGCATTTCATTATAAAAATATCGTTTGAACAGCCGACAAACCTATTGTAGTATTAGCTTGCAGTGGAAAGAAAATTGATAAATCATTTTTATTATAGGGGTAATACACCCCGAAGAAGAACCCCGAAAAAATGGGTCAAAGCCCGAGTGCGTTAGGGCATCTGCGGACGTTAACGACTGAAAAAAGGCGTATTGTCGCTATTATAGCGTAAAAACATACATATGGAGAAACCAATGGTTAGTTTACTACAAAATCGTTTTTATAGTATAGTGGAACCCGAAATCGCGCACCAATCGATTTTGGCAAAAAAAAGCCGGGCGTTATTGGCTCGTGACTTTACTGAATAATACACCTTTCTGACGATAACCGACCGCTTTTTGTTCGTTAACTCACTGCTATAACGGACTGAAAACGGACTTTTTATTCTATAATACCGATTTATTCAGTTGGTTATAGTACTGTTCTGTTTATAGGAGTTCACTGCGTGCCATTTTATCACATATTTCGTGTGTTATTAACAGTATATAATGACGCAGTTTAAATAACTTTGCAGACGGCGCTTACATCCAGCAGACGAAAAACGTGACCGGAACGCTTGACCGATGCCCCACGTGCCAAAATGGCGGCAACTGCATGCAGACCGGAAGAAAGAGGTTCATTTGCACGTGCCAACCGCAATTTACAGGTAGTCGATAACAATGTTTGGCGCCCAATGTATTACATTTCTTTTTTCAAAAAAAGGTTTGGTGGTGCGACTTATTGTAAAACATCACATCAGGCCCTTGTTCGCAAAACATGCTAAGCCTGATGTCCGGATTCAAGATAAACTTTCAAGAGCCAGATATTTCAGGATCAGGGGTTGTATTCCAGAAACATCTTATCCCTAAGGTCAAAACAAAAGTCCCGTTTCCGGTCTCCCGACCGACCCTTTACTTTTGCCCCCAACCCTACAACTTTTTCGTCAAAGAAAATCCGATTATTTTCTTTAATTTTCTTTCCGCCGATAAATTCTCTTTTCGCTCATTTTACTAAACAAGATTTTGATTGGCTGTCGCGTTTGTAATGGCGGCCCCCATGGCCACTGCACCAGCATCGGTTCTAGCTCTAAAATTTATAAGCTGTACGCACCGGCGAGAGCAAAATTTGCTCAAAGTTGTATTGCATAGCCACTACTGATATAGTTGTATCATACCTATTAAAGTTGGTATGATTTGTTCTACATACAACTATTTAGGGGTTTTCTCCACAGTCCGTCAGAGCTGGTTGATATGGACAAAAATTCATGCCACTGTATCAAGTTTTATCGTTTATTTATATGTTACATAAAGCCTGAACATAAAATAAAATCATATGTCAAAGTAATGTCCTGTAAAATTAAATATACTTTAATAATTAATAAAGAATGTACATGATATATTTCCTTTTTTAAAGAAATTGATACATATCAACAGCAAATTAGAATAATATATTTTTATATTAACAAAGAAGTATGTTCACCATATACATGTAAAACATTTTAAACCACTTAACATAGGTACCCTGATAAAAAGAAGTTCACACATGTATAAAACGATTAATAAATCATTAAATATGTAGCTGTGTACTATATATCTGTCAACACATTACCCTTATGTATTTTATTTTGCATCTAAATACTATAAATAGACACCTATACTGAACCCACACCATTCTTCCATTATAAAAAAAAATTCCCTACCTACCTACCTACCCTACCTACCTACCTACCCTTATTTTCTGGGGCAGGAAACCAGAAACGGAACTTTTATTTTTTGGCCTAACCTTAAAATCATCATTTTTCTTAAGCATTTTATTCCATGTGTACGTGAAATTCTGCTTAGTGTTAAAAAATTATCAACTTATTATTAACTACTATTCACTGAACCGTAATTGTTTCATTAATGTACACGTAGTTTTACAAATATACCTTACACAAATTGGAACTTCAGTGAAAATATTTTAAGATAAACTTAAGATGTTTCTGAAATATGTTCCCAGGCTCAAAACTGGCTTTCACCAAAAATCTGGATCAATTTGAAGTGTTTGTCAATTTTCATATTATGCATAACAGTGGCCATTTATTTGCGTACATCTGATGTGTTTTAATCAAAACTTAACATTAGATCTTATTATTTAATCTAGCAAATAGGTTATTTTTAAAATCGACAATGTCTGCGATTTGATCAGTTGAGCTAGAAGATCAAGATTTGTTAAGATTGATCTTGATCCTAAAGTGATCCTTTGTGAACACTGGCAAAGTTACTTTACTTCGAATTCCCTGGTGGTAAATAGTTACAACTACCATTACCAACCTATTTTAATTATTATCGCCGCCTCGGATGTTATGATTTTGTTATACACTAGTACCATTGGTGTGTATTTATGCTACCGGCATCGGGTTCCGGGATTCCGCCAGTACGAAAAGGTATTTTAACCAGATGACTGGCATTAGGGTGCATGGGCATTGGTAACTTTTCATGGTTTCAAAGAATGATTATAGTTGAGGAGTTGATTTTACCGTTTCGTTTAGCACCAATACCGCTTACTACAACACTGTGATAGTTACACAGTTGTTGCTTATGACCATTCCCGATCCACCCATATCTCTAAACCTCTCACTTTGACCTTGACCGTGACATAATTTGGGCTTAGAATAATACAAATGGGCTGTCCAGCACCAATCGGGGCATGTGTGTTGATCAAACACAGCGTCTTGTTTTTGACTGATTGCAACTTTACGCGAAAATTTATAAACAGAATTGCATCCCGTTAGGTTTGAACTGAACCAATGAAGAATATCATAAGTTGATAGTCCTATGCATACAATTAACTATAGCAATCAAGGATAAAATTTCAACTTGCGCTACGCTCTGACCACAAAATGAGCGCAACTAAATCACCGCGAAATAAAATGGGTTTACAGTATTTAGTCGTTTCTCTGAACGCATCATGATTATTACAACTTACTATACTATCAAAACAGTATATAGAGATATATCGCCTTAGATCTGGTGATAATAAAATAAGAGGGCCATAAAGCCGTATGTCGCTCACCTGAGGGGCTAAGGAACTAAACTGAGAAAGTGTGATGAAAATTCGGCTAAGAATATGGCCTCTAGAGTGTTCACAAGTTTTTTCTTCAAATTGGCCTGGTGATCTAATTTTTGACTACATATGAGCAGGTTTCGAACTGGTCATAGATATCCTTGGGACACATGTTCTGCGGAAGTTTCACTCATGATTATTGGGCTATAAATGTTGCCTCCAGAGTGTTCACAAGCTTTCTCTTCATTTTGGCCGGGGGACCTAGCTTTTGACCCAATGTGACCTACAAGTATCGAACTCGGCCGAGATATCATAACAACAAATGTTGTGAGCACGTTTCAAGAAAATTGGGCAAAAAATGCGACTTATAGTGTGTTAACAAACTTTTTCTTCAATTTGACCTAGTGACCTAGTTTTTGACCCTACATAACCCAGTTTTGAACTCGGCCGAGATATCATTGGGACAAATGTACTGAGCACGTTTCATGTGCAAAAAATGCGACCTGTAGAGTGTTAATAAGCTTTATTAAAAAGCCATGTAAGGATAACTGCCCCGCCCCTTGGCGGCCATGTTTTTCAACGGAGGGCAACTATTTTCGAACTTGGCTGAGATATTATTGGGACAAATGTTCTGAGCAAGTGTCATGAAGATTGGGGAATAAATGTGGCCTCTAGAGTGTTAACAAGCTTTTTCTTCAATTTAACCTAGTGATCTAGGTGAAACCCACATGACCCAGTTTCGAATTCGTCCGAGATATAATTGGGACAAAAGTTCTGAGCAAGTTTCATGAATATTGGGCAATAAATGTAGCCTCTAGAGTGTTAACAAGGTAAATGTTGACGACGGGCGACGCACGACGGACGACAGACAAAAGGCGATCACAAAAGCTAACCATGAGCACGTTGTGTTCAGTTGAGCTAAAAAAACAACAGAAAATATTTTCACATTTTAGATAACTTCAAAGCAATATCTCCACCAACTATCACTTTAATCTATACATTAAAATGTTATTTTTGGAAACACAGGGCTTAACTATGTTGAACACTCTTGCTGAGTTATCGAGTCCATCACTTTATGTAATGGCGGTAAATTTCACGCAGATTTCATACTAGTTTATAAAGCTTTTTATATAAGCAAATAGACGAGAAAAACATTGACAGATTTACAATGCTTTAGTGAATCTGCAAACGTAACCGTTTTCTGTCACAGTAGATCGCCATGGTAACGAACAGTGATGCTATACTTTATGGTGTTATGACTTGGATAACGATCTAACTTTCATTATAATATGACTGTCGTAGAAAATGAATGCCACTGTCGGATAAACGTGGACGTTCATTCATGATGTGTGCTAATGTGTGAAAGTTGAAACTGCCATATTGTTTTGCGCATGCGCTGTAATTGTATTCTCCAAATGTGTCATGCATTATAACTTTAATGACTTTGACACAGAGAAAAGGAACAAAAACATGTGTATATATTGAACCGATATTTGAAAGAAACGTTTGGTTAATTTAATATTTGCTTCTATAACTAATTGGAATAAACTAGTGCTAAATATTTTTGGAGTACAACTGGAGAAACGGGTAAAATCTTACGCTATGACTCTTCGATTTTGAAATTCACGAGCCATTCGACGTTTGCACGTCGACGTCAACAGGTACGTAACGTATTATGACGTTAATTTGTCGTAGTTACGTAAGCAAGGTGTACAGTGTACGAACGAAGTGGATGATAATGTGAATATAATAATAAACTATATAAAGGCAAAAATAGTAAAACATACGAGAACAATGTACAGAAATCTAAACTATATTATGTATAACAAAACAGTATGATTAAATAAACTACTTCGATAAACTATATGTATATAATATGATTAAAATAGTGAAATATATGGAAACGTATTTAAAAAAAACTGACTAATAAAAAAGAGTGAACTACTAGTATTATGCATAAATTAATAATGAAAAAACAACAACAAAAAAACAACAAACATACACAAATATAGTCTATATAGATGTGGATAAACTAAAGTATAATTGTACTGACAGGAATGAGTAAAACATTACATTATCAGTTAAAGTTATATCGTGATACCAATAAAAGACAAGAAACCATGGTTTTCATTCCAACGTGGAAAACATACATTTTTAATATTGGAAATCGCACCTTTTATAGGACCAATAAAAGGAAAGAAAATGACTGTCTGGTCATTTATATACTCAACGTTACAATAATTCGTATGGCTTCCCCCCCCCTCCCCCCCACACACTGCTGCTTGTGAGCGGCCCCATGTACCTTTTCTGATCTTAGATCTTTCCATATCACATAATGCAGCTTCGGCGCGGATGGACCTCATGAACTTCGAAACACACATAAACGCACATAGGTGACCTGGAATCCCTCGCACGTTGTGATTAATATTTTGATTTATCGTATATTAATTGTAATCTTAGATGGTGTTTATGATTACTATAACTCTTAAGATGACATATCTGGGAAAATAACTGGTATTTGAACTCAATTTAAAACCGACGTAAGTTTTCTTCGTTGACGTGAATTAAATAAAAATGCCATGTTTGTTGCATTCTCTACAAACATATATCCTCATTTAACATTTTCATATATGTTTGGTTTAAAGAACTTGTTTGACATATATCGTGATGGTGGTGGTGAAGATGATTATGATGCTGCTGCTGCTTCTTCTCCTCCTCCTCCTGTTCTACCTCCTCATTCTCCTCCTCCTATTCCTACTCCTATTCCTCCTCATCTTCCTGTTCCTGTTTCTCCTCCTCCTACTCCACCTGCTCCTCTTCCTCCTCCGCATCCCCCTCATTTTCCTCTTCCTCCTCCTCCTCTTCCTCCCATTTCTCTTTCTCCTCTTCCATCTCATTTCTTTCTCCTCTTCCCCCTACTCCTCGTCTTCCTCCTCCTCCTCCTCCTACTGCTACTACTGCTGCAACAACAACATGCCGCTGATTAAATGTCAATGTCATCATCAGTTGTAATGTTTATCTTACGGTTAGCACTTGCCTGTCGAACTGAAAATCCGTTAAACTCTATGTGCAACCAGCATCTATGAATAAATGTCATTTAATATATATTTGCTGAAACCAAATATTGATGTATATGTTTAACACGATCTCAATACCTACTGAATAGCGATTTGGTTAAAGATCATGTTTGTTACACTTCCCACATACCGCGTTTTCTAGTCACGCGTTTATATGACACCGAAATGCTCAGGCTCATATGAATATGAGAGATTACGACAGGACGTACGTATGTACATTACCATGTTTTAATTATTATCTAGACAGCATCAACAGCATCAACAACAATGTCATCATCATCATCATCATTATCATCATCGTGGTCGTCGTCGTCGTCATCATTATCATCAACAACATCATCATCTTCTTCGTCGTCGTCGTCTCTTCTTCTTCATCATGATCATAAGTAAAAGCATAATCGTCACCAGTACTACCACAAACATGGGCATACATTATGATAACAGTTGACATTAGATACCCATTAAATTTTCGTTTGAACTTTCAACGAGCTAATCGCTTGCAAGAAAGTACGTCAATAAATTAGAATATTCCACGAAGATTTGGAACAAAATTAACAACTGCAACTACTATTTGCATGATTGCACGTAATACATGTTCATTAAACGGACAAAGATCAATGAGATTATAAATCTATCTGATTATGAATCGCTGCGATTATAAATTTACGCACACTAAATCAAAGCTCTTACGGCGTTTGATGTGCCAGAACAAAAGAAGAAAACTCTCTCTTCAAAAGCATTCAAGCACTGTCTTCTCTTTGACTTTTAGTATGTTAGGTAATAGTTGTAGCATATTTTGACTGAAATATGCTCGTTGTTTAACGAGCCCGCAGGCGAGATTAAATAATTATCATATTGAGATCAAATGTTTCAACAACTGTTTTATATCATATTTACCAATCACATCGCAACTTTTTATACGATGCCGATCCCATGGACAGTTCCTTGACATCATGTGATGTCTGACATGCTTGACATCTGTGTCGTTTCTAAATTTAACGCTGTTGCAATGTTACGTGATGCGATACGAATGTGCAAGCTTACAGTGCAGTAAGCAGCGTGCGTAATTACAACTTAATTTCTATATACTGCACGCTACTTATTGCACAATAAGCTTGCATATTATGCTCCGCCAACCAGTAACCGTTCTGATATCACAGTTATTGAATACCGAAAAACAAAGAAAACTCTGGGAAATATGGTATAATTTTAATCGCAGGACAGGCTTACGATGATTGGACAGAAATTTTAGACAAACATTACCCATTGGTGGTTGGCTTTCATCTACTGATATGTACAACAGCCAACTTGAGCTCCTTTAACCAGAGTTTGCTATTCAACTGATAATCATCTTTCTCTTTTTTCCAACAATCCCGAAAGCGCTTAGCATTTCCATACCGAATGTGCAATGAAGCATCTGCAGCCAACTTCAGCCGGGAAGTTGCAGGTCTGTCACCCTCTCTGTTGGCAATGATTCAGTAGATAGTCACACCTTTTTTTCATTCTATTTGCTTTTAGACACCTTTATTCCCGTAGAACTGTGAGTTGCACACTGTCTATCTTCTCAATCTTCTAAGTTCTTGGAGCTGATCACTGTATCATGTCGCAGGTGTGTCCATGCTATGTTTGGCGGTCGGTTGTTTCCGCCAGAATTCGATCCGCATGCCACAGTCGTCTGAGTTTTGAGAAGCTGGATGGGGGCCTCTGTCATCGTGCTGCTGGCGGCCGTTCCACCTTCCTACACAAATGTGATGAACGATGGCTTTGTGTTGTGTTTTGTTGGGTTGTTTTTTTCTGGCACTCTCCAGTGCATCAGCTATTTCTCGCAGCACTTGGTCATGGCGCCACCTGTACCTGCCTTGACCCAGAGCAAGATGACAGGATGTGCTCCAAGGAGCAAGTCTTGCAGCCGCAGAAAAGGCAAGAGATGGTGCCTACTAAATGTAAATTACGGAGCGCTTTAGGAGTAAAAAAGGACATCATAAACTGACCTAAGTAGGAACTAGATATGAAAGTCACCCCTCTCTTCAAAACGTCTTTCCGTGTAATGTTTCATGTAATGACTAATGCCTTGAACATGTCTAGCAGGCACGACTTTCCATGGTTCTCCACTTGGTCCATGGTACATAGGCGATCTCGAACAAAAGACTCTGGTGTTGTTACTATTGTCATTATAAAAACAGCGCAATAGCTATACTGGCAAAACCATTGTTACGTGCATAGCTTCACCTGTATTGTACTTCACGTTAATTATCTCCCACAGCCAGTTAGTAGCCACCCAAACTGGTTTTATGAATTATGAAACATCTAGTCCACGTGACTACAAAAGTGATCTTATTGGGCTTAGTAAACATATATTTATTTTTTAAAATATTGTCCACTTAAAACTTTTGATTACAGATTCAGTCACGAAATGTGCATATGGCTGACACTTGTGTAATCGTCCATGCATTGATCGCCTGAATCATCACATAATCTGCATACGGCTAACATTTGTGGAATTGTCCATACACTGATTGGCTAAAACCCTGGCGTATTTTGCAGATGACTGACCTTTGTGGAACGGTTATTGCACTGATTGGCTAAATCCCTCACGCATTTAGCATATGGCTGACGTTTGTGCAATCGTCCTTGCACTGATTAGCTGATTCAGTAAATACATTCGCATATGGATGAATTGTTTTTTAGGAAATGTGTTTGACTGGCCTATACACGCGCGTAATTTGCTTTATGGAATCATACAGGAAGTGAGTTGCATATGACGTTTCATCTATCTGATCCAAGTATTTTATTTGCATGTGACTGGCATTTATGGAATCGTCCAAGCACTATCTTGTTAATAAACTCTTGTAATTAGCACATGACTGATAGACTGATTTTCATATGACCAACATATACACCTGTTAGAGACCCGTATACCGGATATTGTTCAAGACTAAACCCACATTGCCAGCGCTGTCCATGTGCTTCCCATAAGATGTCTGCCCAAGTCCACACACAAATGTACGGGGTCTAGAGCAAAATGTGGAGTATGTGTCATTGAAGTGACTGCTTAACAACCCAGGGTTCGCAGGTTCGAGCCCTTGCTACATCCTAACCTACTAACTCGTCTTTCGCATGAAACGTTAAACCTAAATGCAGTACATTGTATACTAGATGCTTTAAATCAGGCGGTAACAGACATAGAGTCGCCTCTGGAACGGGGCGTCTCCTGCATCTTGCTGTATCCCCCGTAACCCAACTAATAAGTCTATGTGGGCTACGGCCATACGGGAGAGAATGCCGGTGCACTCGATAAAAATTCACTACACATAATAAAGTGATGACTGACGTTTATGGAAATTGTCCAATCACAGGTTTGTTCTGCCAGACGAGCCACTGCGAGCTATCGCCGTCCTGCACGGGACATGTAGCCTTGACGACACGGAATTCTCGTGCACGTGCTACCCGGGCTACTTTGGCGAGCGTTGCCAGATGGACCTGGCGGCTTGCGGGACAACCGTCTGCTCCGGCCACGGACAGTGTCTGATAGACGCCAACGATACCATCACGTGTATGTGTATGGCGGGATATAAAGGTCAGAAAGTTATCCAGGGGCCTTATCCACAAAGCTCGTAAGGAAAATATTTACTTATAAGTTTAGGTCAAAATTAAATTGAAATTTTCCTGGTGAAATTCAATATTTTATATTTGTAATATGGTAAAATAAGAAACATCTGATGTTTTTTTAAACATATTAAAACCATTTAGTAAAACAATAAACTTCAAATTTCTTGACCGGGAAATATTAATTTACATCTTATTAAAGAAAATTTGAATTTTAGCAGTTTATTTATGGTCATTATGCTTTTGTCGAATACGCGAATACATTCTGCGTTTCTTACGGATGATTATAATCTTGTTAGATGCATTTTCTTGGAAGAATAAATAATTTATCTTTTTGTCTTTAATTTGGAAAGTAGAGAGATGCATCTTTCATAGGAGACCAGACTGGCGACATCTAAAATGCCAGTAAAGTGACGAACGACGCCAGGAGATTTTGCTATTTTACAATCGAACCCTATGGTAAATTCATTTACTGGTTTCTAACCTGTAAACATATCTTCTATTTGTCGTCTGCCAGGTGACAACTGCATGGAGGCAACGCATCACGTGACCGACGAAACGGAGCTGACGATTGGTCAGAAGTTGCTCAAAGAGCCCATATGGATTGGAATTATAGTGATCCTCAACCTCTTGCTCTTCTTTTGCCTCACCTACATCATTCGCCGGAGCCGCATCCTCAAGCTGTTGCCCAGCCGAAAGTCGCCGGCGTCGTCGCCCAGAGGTGACTACTAAAAATTCATTTAGATTCGTCGAAAAGAAATGTTATGGTTTTTCAAAATATGACACTTTCGTGGACGCTTAAATTCGTTGATTTAAAAATTCGGCTTAAACAACGAAATCGATGACAATTAAAATAACACGAACATGTTCTATTTACAGAATATGCGAAGAACATTACGAACATGGCGCGGCGTTTGGCGTATATTGTCATATATGAAGTTTCTAATGACACTTGCTGTTATTGATTTGTATTGTGTTAAAATAAAACTGTTGTCTTTAAAACGTTTAAAACATATCGTGATCACGGCACCAAAATTTCATGAAGTAAACGATTCCACGATGTATTACGAACACCGTTTATTTTAGAACCATCACTTATATTGAGCGGAGCAGACGACGTCAATAAGCACCCCGTCGTTTTCCAAACAATCCTAATTCTTATGGAGTCCGTATATCAATGATTCATTGCTAGAGCTTGCTTTCGCATGCCGATTTTGGAATTGTGTATAGGTTTGAATAAAGTTGTCAGACGGGAACAAAGATTTGCGAACCTTTCAACAACAGCAGTAGCAACAACAACACATAAAACAGCACAAACAGTTGGCAAACTAGTAGTAATCAGTTAACTGGGAATGCACGAAATAAATAATGTCAGGATAATAAAACAATGTAGAGATCGACTTTTATTTACTGACTTTCACACACTGTCAATGCCGTATGCAGAAGCAGTCATAAATCATGTCATCCCCCCAAAAATCAAAAAATATCAATGAATGAACTTATATGGATTTTGAATGAGACAGAAATTTAAATGTGTATTTTCAGTGGAGAATTCAACCCCACACTCTGGGGAACGGAGCGCTTCCGTTTCCATAGAAACGTCAAGAAACACCGGCACGCCGTTACAAGGGCGACCTTCTATCAACATCATCTCTGCGCATGTGAACAGAATCAATGTAAGGGTTGGGTCGCACCAAAAGCATGTTTAATTAGAGTTTTACAATAACCGCTGCGTTAGTATTTGCGTATCCGGTGTAAAACAATTTATTTACAAAGATAACATGCTGTCATATGCCTGATTAGGATGACGTAATTGTAGTGCTAATGACGTCATTCGTTTAAAGCACATACATCTGACGCGTTAATACGATATGATATAATAAAACATCAGTGTTAATGACTAATGCTCAAGCAATGACAAATAAAACAAGAGGGCTATGATGGCCCAAAGCGCTCACCTGAGAACTGGTACAGGTGAAGACCATACTGTTGTTACAGGTTTGAAAATTAAGGTATCTGAACAATAAACAGTGGGGGTAGGATCAATTTTGATTTAAAACATTGATAAGTGCAATGGGCTAACTCAAGTATGTTTTGGGTAGTGGATGTGCGTTTTTTTGCTTATGGTTCTAAAATCATTGAAAAATATGGAAAAGGCACAAACAGTAGATTTTAATGTGTTTTCTCGCAAACAGTTTTGGAAAACTAGTTGCAATGCGATAATTGCGATAGCTGTGCTATAAGGTAAAGTTTTGCTTTTTCTTTGATAATTTTCTTTGGAATGATGATAAATGATGTTAATGCAGGCTCTGAAGACATCAAAGTTGTTATCAATCAATGTTTATAGTCATGCGCAAACTGTGTAAGTTTGGTCAACATTGAATCAAAAATCATGTGTGCAAGCCAATCATTGATAACTTGTTGATGTTTTTTTTCACAAACAAAGGGCAATAACTTTGGTGTTTCTGGTCCAATCTTGTTTATATTCGACTTCACCTTTAATCTTATGTTCAAAGATAAACTTTGCAAGATTGGTAATGATTGGATGAAAAATGAAGTCTCTATCCTGTATAATGTCCATTTTTGCTTTTTTTTTTTTCACAAACAATGGGCAATAACGCTGGTGTTTCTGGTCCGATCTTGCTTATATTCGACTTCAACTTTAATCTCATGGTATTAGACAAACGGTGCAAGATTGGTGAAGATTGGATGAAAAATGTCTCTCTCTATCCTGAATAATATCCATTTTTGTATATTTTTTTAATAAACAAAGGGCAATAACTCTGGTGTTTGAAACACGATCTGGCCCATTTTTAATGTCTGCTGAGATCTGATAGTAATACACAAACTTTGAAAGTTTGGTTAAGATTGGATGGAAAATAAAGTCTATACGTTGGAAAAGGGCACTAACTCTGTTACTAGTGTGATCTGACCCAATTACAATCCATCCGAGATTGTATGGTCTTACACAAACTGTACACAAACTAGGTCAAGATTGAATAAAAAATGTAGTCTTTATCGCGATAACGGTCTAAATTGTTGACGGCACTTTGACGACGGACGACGGCCGATAGACGACGGACGACGCCGGAGAGGTCCCCTATACCAATAGCTCATCGAGCACCTCGTGCTCAGGTGAGCTAAAAACTTTTCTTTTTTTTCACTTTCCAACGTATATAACAAGTTATCCAACTCCAAATACCCAAATCAGAGGATGTATTGGTTTGGTAATACCTAACGTCTACAATTTTGCATCGGGTTTTAGACTGTTGGCGCAAGCCAACATAATTTAGTATGTGTATTCAGAAACCGGTCTTGAGGGAACTACCTCTTTACTTCGCATGCTACGACTCAGTAAATCGATAAATAAATGCGCTTCGCTCGTTGAGCAGTGAGGCTTCCTGTTATCGATGCTATTTTCTATGAATATATGACAAGAAATAGATCCGACTTAAAACAATAATAAACAATAATAATAATCCATTCAGTCCACATCTACAAGGGAATTCATGTTATGTCTATTCACATAGGTATGATAGCTTATCTGTTTGTGCTGTTGACTGGTTAACTGTGTATTACATCATATTGCGTATGTTTAACAAACGCTGTATTTAGTCAGTACATATAGCGGAGCGATTGTAACCAATCGATTGAAGATTGCTATTGTTTTTGACGTATGCATAAGAATTATGGAAAAGCATTGTACTTCTAACGAGAGTTTTTAATGTATTTTACAACAACTTATTTTTTTTTTAATTTTTATTTACCGAACATAGCACTTGTGATAAAAAGCACTGAATATTGATTCGAACTTATACGGTTCATTGAATAGTTTTACCCGTTGTAGATTGACGTGCTTTTTTAAATATTTGCACTAAAAAAAATATTTGCCTCCCACAAATTACAAAAAAATAATGATGAGAATGTCGTAGATAAATATCATTGAATTAAAAGCTCACTATATAAGTTTTAATTTGCAAAAAGCAGTTGCCTGGATCTCCATCTTCAATTAGGTCAAATACCAGCTTATACCAATTTATTTTATGTGGAGTGTATAGTTATGAGTTTCGAGATTTTTTATGCCTCCGTTTTAGAGGGGGGGGGGGGGCATATAGATTTGCCCTTGTGTCGGATTTTAGTGTCGCGCGTAACTCAAAAAGTATAACTGCTAGAGTGATGACACTTTATAAGCATATTCATCTGCATCGGGGCTTGTGCACCTGGGTATTTGGTGAAATTTTTTCCGACATAAGCGGAGTTATGGCTCTTTTTTACAAAAAAAATACATTTTTGGACTTGTATCGCGCGTAACTAAAAAAGTATTACTGCTAGAGTGCTGAAACTTTACATACATATTAATCAGCATGTGAACTTGTGCACCAGTGTATTTTGGTGTAGTTTTTTTCCGCCATCAGTGGAGTTATGACCCTTTTTTTCAGCAAAAAATGACATTTTTGGATTTGTGTCGCTGTAACTCAAAAAGTATAACTGCAAGACTGATGAAACTTTATAAACATATTTATCAGCATGTGAACTTGTGCATCTGGGTATTTTGGTGCATTTTTTCCGACATCAGCAGAGTTTTGTGACAACCAGTGGAATGTGGGGGCATCTGTGTCCTACGGACACATGTCTAGTTTGTAGAAATGATATAACAGACAGGTGACTTACTTCAATAAATGTTCCTTATGATAAAAATACTCGCATAATTAATTTGCTCTTAGTTTCTTTTGTCGCCAATAGTCATTCTACGCTGTCAGCGTTTTGATTGTAGAATGTTGTCGGAAGCCAACGGTCTTTTGAGAGGGTAATATCCAAAACAGGTATCGCGGAAAACTATTTCTTTTCTTTGCAAGCTATTAGTCAGTCAATCGAAACCAGAAAGGGTCCTTCTTCAAAACAGCAAATTTTACATCCGTTTTCTTACCTTTTAATTATATAAAGATAATGTATGTGATATGTTTTATAATGTGCATATCATGTGATTTATAACAATAACAGTTAGTTAAAAAAAGGTCAATTAATATATTTAAAAAAATGCAACTTTAAACTAATGACACACCTACGTTTGCTATTAATTTGCATGTAACCGAAATATTCACCTAAGTGTCCTGGAATAAGACCACCAAATTAATGCGCTACATCGGTTATTTTTGTCTCGTTGCGAAAGTGTTTTTACTAAATCTCACTCTGAATATTTTGACAAGAAATTACTGCAATTTATTTATTAATTTTAAACTGTACTATGGAAAATCGAGAGCTTGCATCGTATGACCTGCTTTCGACTACCAGTAAGTAGGCTACGAACAAAGATCTATAAATGAACATGTTTATTTATAGATATTTGGCTACGAAGCCCTAACAATCTTTGCGCCAAACTACTACGCTTCATCGGTTATTCTGGCCCGTTGCAGATGGACTTGTCAACTGGCATGTAGATAATTGCGTTTGCGTAAGATAATTACCTCGAAAAAATATTTTGTTCGTTACTTACAAATTCTTTTTTATTATGATGTCGTATATTATTGAATAAGAAGCCACATTTTAAAGTTTAAAGGTGGGAATTTGAACTTCATTCAAATAAATGTTTCCTTTTTAGCACAAGTGCACTCATAATTCACATGCTTTTAGTTTCTTTTGGCGCCAAAAGTCTTTCTACCCTGCCAGCGTTTTGATCTAAAACTCTGTCTTATTCAACAAAGAAATGAATGTTCTTAAAAGAAACGCGCAACAATCTCTTGTATTCGTAACAACACGGTCGAAGTATTAAGAAATACATTTATCACATAAAAAAGTAACATAGACGTCTTCACATTTATTTCATCGTTATTTCTGGATTTATGGGGTATTATAACAATTGTATGATTTACTTGTATTATTATAGCAACGAGTGAATTGCCTGTGGTTTCAAATGCCGTTTCTGTAAGAAGTAAACTCAAGCTCGCGGTGAAAAATGTCATTAATGGATTCTATTTTCAACCTTATGAAAACAATGTGTATATTATTTCAATATATTTCACAGCGTTTTCTGGTGGCGTTATACAATATAGGGATATGTACCTTTGTGAGGTCGTTAACGTCCGCAGAAGCCCAAACACTCGGTTAAAGCCCCAGTGCGTACAGACAAAAAGTTTATTGTCGCTATTATAAGATAAAAACATACATCTGGAGTAATTAACCCGAAACAAATTAGTAATTTACTTTAAAGTCGTATTTTTATATTAAAGAGTAACCTCAAATCGCGCACCTGTATGACGTCATCAATCGAGTAGGCAAAACAAGTTTTTAGCTCGCATGAGCACGTAGTGCTCAGTGAGCAATTGGTATAGGGGAGCTCTCCGGCGTCGTCCGTTGACCGTATGCCGTCAACATTTTGGACCGTTATCGCTACATTTTTTATTCAATCTTGACCTAACTTGCACAGTTTGTGTATGACCATTAAATCTCGGTTGGTATTGATAATGGGCCAAATCAGACTAGAAACCGTAGAGTTATGGCCTCTTGTATTTGGGGAAAAAATGCAAAAATAGATTTTATTTTTCTTCCAGTCTTTACCAGACTTTCAAAGTTTGTGTAGCAAACAGTGGGCCAGCTACAAACACCAGAGTTATGCCCCCTTTTTGTTAAAAAGTAGGCAAAAATTGCCATTTTACTTTGATTAAAATTTCATTTTTCGTCCAATAGTGACTACACTCTCCAGTTTGTGTGTGATATAAAGCTTTCAGCAGAAGCCATAAATGGGTATGGTTAGGTCACAAACACTGGAGTTATGGCCCATTGTGTGTTAAAAAAGCAAACATTGCCTTTTTTGTTCAAAGATACTTTATTTTCTTCCAATCTTGACTAAACTTCCATAGTTGGAATGTGGTCATCTGATTGCAGCAGAAGCCAACAATTGGGTCACACACATCGGAGTTATGGTCCCTTTGTTAGTGGGAAAAAAATTGAAAAAATTGCCTTTTTCGTGCACGGAGATTTCATTTTTCATTTAAGCTTGATAAAACTTCCACAGGTTTTGTATGAACAGAGGTTTCAGCACAAGCAGCAAATGAGACAGATCAGGCCACGAACACTGGAGTTATTTCCCATTAATTGTGAACATTCATGCAAAAATGAATTTGCTGCAAGACATGGACTTTATTTTCAACCAATCTGGTCCAAACTTGCGCAATTTGTCTATGACCATGCGATCTAAAGCGAATTAGAATACAGGAAGGTTAAATGGCAATACACACTACTAGTCTGAAACAAGCCGGCCAGCATTACATGACCTTTGCGCAGCCGTCGCCATTATCTTTCAGAACTGCAGCATTAACACTTTTCCTCTGAAATTGCCTGCGAAAAGTTTGATACCAGGGTAGATAAAATATATCCAGGTCCTTACTTGTTATATGTATGAGAGTTAATCAGGTAGACAAATTATTTAAGGACATTATGGCGTACATTCCCACATTTGTTCAAGCCTGTCACAACAGTAAGGCTTTCATCTTTGCCAGCTTTGCCTCTGGTGAACCATTTGGGCCATCATGGCCCTCTTGTTTAATATTACATTACCAGGGCCGCGTTCAGCCGAGCTGGTGTCGCACTAGTTAGTCGCCATTTTGTTTCAGTGTTTTCCTCGATTGGAATGTTAAAATTGGATTATATATAAAACTATTATCAATGTTGAGAAAAACTAAAGTTCAGAGATTCGTTTAAAGATTTTGAGAGAGAAATTTAAAACTAAAATAGTTTTTACTGCGCAGTAAAAAATTTAGCATATGTCTATTCAGTCAGACCGATAATTGGCGCATGCACATTTCTTATTGTCCTAAATCAAAACCGAATGTAGCAGTTGCTGTAGGATAAAATGTGTCTGTATCGACAATTTGTTTTCGAAACATACAATAGTTTTTGTCGAAGTTGGCATTCTTGTTATGTTATACAAATGTATAGAATTGTACTTATTAATAAGCCCCTCTTTAAATTCTACTGGCTCCTTTTTCGCGTTCTTTTACGATGTTTTTATATATGTGGTTAAATCTAAATGTAGCGCTTATAATTGCCGCAATTTTTTGAACCAGGGACAGTTAATAGAGTTCTATAAAGAGAATATGGGATATTTTATAGCTCTATTATCGGTAATTTGTATTGGAAAGAAACTTAGCGGATTAGTTTTCTTTCTCAGTGTCATGTAGATCTACATGTATATATATGTCTATAGTTTTCAACAACGAATGCATAGCAACACAAATAGGGTTTGCATAACAGATCCCCCAGACTTATTGTTAATGTACACACTTAATTTCACGTAAATTCATGTCTGTTGACATTTTTTTTTTCGGCTTTATGGCTAATTTATATCCAATATTCTGTACTAATACACTGTGAAATCATTATTATTCCAGGAACACTGTCAATCCCGATTACGTAATACAGGGCATACACTCGCCATCGGGATGCCTGGCAATATGTGACAGTACCTTCGTGAATTGGAACATTTCTTGACAAAAATTATTGCCAAATTTTCCACGAATTTCAGTACCAACGAAATTGCCACTTCAGAGAAATGCACTAAAATGAAATAAATAAAAGAAATGAATTCACAGTAGTAGTCGGGTTTATGACAAGTGTTTGGCTTTATAAGGGAATTGTCTTTTTTCTTGTTTGTGTAGAATAGAAATAGATTTGTTTGCTATCGCAGGGAATAGTATATAGTTATTGTATGGGCGTTTGAGAATAGTAAAAACGGTTTTCCTAAGGTGTGAGGAAAGAATTTGGAACGATTGCACGAGGCCGACAGGCTGAGAGCAACAGTTACAAATATTATCCCTAACATGGAGGGATAACCATTGAAACTGTTCCCAAACGCCCATTGAAAAAATAATTATCCACCGTTGGTTTTTTTGTTCAATTTTAACTTGATGTTTTAGTATATACTTTATAGGAATGTCTTGTATAGATAATGAATACAGTAATGACACAAATACTAACTTCTAAACCTTTCGCAAGGCTTGTATCCTTACCGATTCAGCTAGCGTCATTAACGTCGCAAGGCTTGTATCCTTACCGGTTCAGCTAGCGTCATTAACGTCGGGTCAAGGCTTGTATCCTTACCGATTCAGCTAGCGTCATTAACGTCTGGTCAAGGCTTGTATCCTTACCGATTCAGCTAGCGTCATTAACGTCGGGTCAAGGCTTGTATCCTTACCGATTCAGCTAGCGTCATTAACGTCGGGTCAAGGCTTGTATCCTTACCGATTCAGCTAGCGTCATTAACGTCGGGTCAAGGCTTGTATCCTTACCGGTTCAGCTAGCGTCATTAACGTCGCAAGGCTTGTATCCTTACCGATTCAGCTAGCGTCATTAACGTCGGGTCAAGGCTTGTATCCTTACCGATTCAGCTAGCGTCATTAACGTCGGGTCAAGGCTTGTATCCTTACCGATTCAGCTAGCGTCATTAACGTCGGGTCACAAATTTAGACTAGCGTTTTGTGTGTTTTATTCCTTCGCATGACACAGTTCATCGGACCCGGCCACAGTCGAAACATTTTCACGCCTGATTACTACATGTATGGGAAACAGTCGAACATATAGGTTATTCGTTATATAGAGAATTAGATAATAATATTATTCAATATAAATTGTTAAATAATATAAAATCATATACATTTTCGGTATGTTTTTGAAAATGCAGGAAACGCCGAAGCATACGACTCCGGTAATATGCGATGGGAACCGCGATGCCGCCCTGAAACTCTACGCCTCCTATAACTCCCGGAAGGAGCACGTGACTCCCGGGATAGCCTCCATTGAGGATTCGGACGACTCTATAGCACCCATCAAGGTTCGCGATATCACAGCGTGCGGAATTAAGGGCGGCTCGGTTTCTCTCGCCCCCGATGCGTCCCCTGGTTCCCGGCCGCAGGGGATACTTCGCTCATACACCATCGGCTCTGACTTATCGGACTTGGAAACTAAGCGACATAAGTTTAACGCCGACGAGCGCCGTGTGTCGTCTTTTGGGGGAATGCCGACGGAAAGTTCACCGACAGCTGCCCGCTATTTTGATGGCTTAAGAACTCCACAAAACGCGAAACGAAATGAGTATGAACATGTTTACCCGGAAATAAAGATTATACATGAGCATAATATTGAGCAACAAGTAAAACCGGATTTAGCGGAAGAGGCTTTGCCTGCAGACAGCGGATATCCGTCCTCTGTCAAAGAAAGCTCAAGTCACGGACCAGTCCAAGAGCCGGTCAGTCAACGCTCACGGGCTTCGGCGTCGGTGAAACGGAAGTTGTTTAGTTCCAAGAGCTTTTCTTTCTATAACATCGGCACCCTGGAGAGCGACCAGATGCCGGAAGTCGACGATGCCAAACCAGCGTCGTATTCCGGAAACAGTTACAAAACGCGGCATAGCTTCGATAGGTCAGCGTCCATAGATTCGGAGGATTGTAAGAAGTGTAGACAATTGAATTCGAAATCAAGAAATAACGTTTCATTTGATCCCCATCTTGACAGACGACCAAAACTTCGACCGAACCATTATTCAAACGAATTTATTCAAAGACATAAATCGAGACGCCGTAGAGCGCATCGATCGTGTAGCTGTTGGGTTGACAAACGACAGGTGGTGAACGACCATCAGCGGCACTTCCCGCTAGCAACGTGTTTATATACCAGCGTGGGCGATCTCAGGTTAAAACGGAACTGTCGGTCGGGTAGGTGCGCGCGCACCAGTTCGAGCGCAGAGAGCGACGGCGGGGATTGCACGTGCGACCTTGATCTTTGCCGAGGAGCGATGTTCGATACGGACAAGAGATGTTTCCACCAAGTCATGACGTCATCCCGTTGCGGCAATCGACCCTTGGAGCGACGTTTAGTGAAACCGCTCGCCTATAAATCAAACATGATGAACGCTTTTCTCAATGACGTTTGCAACGCAAGTCATATCCGTGACAATGTGAATCCGGATTCTGCGTATAGCAGATTTGAGTACGCGCTGGAAGAAATATCGTCTGTTCAATTTGGTACTAGAATTAAAAAACCAGCGAGGCGAAAACTGATCTCAAAACCGCCTCCTACGAACGTCACTATGCATTTTGGTGAAGAAGGTTTACAACACTCATCAGAACATTTGACGGCAGCACAGGAACAATTCGCCGATCCAATGTACGGTAAATGTGATTGCCAGACAGGAAACCTTGGTAACGGTAGAAAATCCAGTGACACCGACGAATCTAAGGCAAGTGCCGGCGGCATTTCCAGGTCGTCGATGAAAACGAACAAGGACCGTGACTCCGCATATCAGACGCAGCAGCAGTCCATAGACCGCTTTAAGGACGACAGAATATTCACGACTTCCGGTTCCAACCAGGATCGGAGTAACCCCGCGAATATGTACGTAACAAGAAGCATTTAGACATTTTTTCGTCCGATTAATTTGAATATTTTATTTGTTTGGACAGATTTTCTATCATTAATGTAATTTATGTCGTAGTAACGGCGAATCACAGACAACAACGAGAAATAAATTCTGAACATTTTTGTTGTTGTTAATCTTAGTTCTCCTGCTGTCTACATATTGTTTGTATTTGTTGTTGATCCAGTGGATCGTATTGTCAGAAATAAAACGCGGGATAAGTAATATATTAAAATATTTTAGTATTAGGGACTATTTTCTTGATATCTTCGAAAATAAGGACTATTTTTGTGCATTTTCAGAGCGAAAGAACGCGTGCAGCGGCACCTCGACCAGGCGGCGCTAAAATTGGCAATGATCCAACGTCTCCAATTCAAGCCCAACGTATCCAAAGACAGCGCAGTGAACATTTTTTCCGAAGACGATATATTCACGGATGACGGTGACAACACTTGGTAAGAATTATGCGTATACAGTGTGTTATACAGTGGAAACCCTCTAAACCGCAAGCGGCATCCTCTCTAAACCGGAATCCTCTCCAAACCGGACAATTTGTTATAGATATTAAATATAATTATCATAAAATAGCGTAGGTCGTATGTTGGAGTCTCTCACAGAAAGGTTTCACGTATAACATTTTAAGCTACAGTGAACGCACACTACCCTGTTTGCTTGTACAATACAGTGATGATAATCCATTTTTAAATAACTTGATATTGGCGTTTGTTGTTTTTTGTTGTTGTTGATGACGAATGTATGACTATATCCTAGTTTACAGGAGGTAAATGTATAAGTGGACGTATTTAACACAGAAATTACTCTATACGTTAGCCGTATGAGAGCATACTTGACGTGTAACAAAATGTAGCGCCATGTGCGTCACCAATGTCAAGAATTCTTTATGTGTATTGATAATTACAGCGTTCAGAAATCGGCGGTCGGCCGATGCACGAGCCTCGGCATGGCATTCCAGCTAGCGGAAATGAGTCTCTCCCAAGTGAAGGAGGAGCTATCCGGCGTATCTAAGGATTTCGATACCTGTCCGACACCCAATAACGAGCCCGCTTCAATGCCTATGACGTCACTAAATTCCAGCGCAAACAATGTGGACATTGCGTCATTGGCGATGGAAGAGACGCTCGTGTGACGTTACAAACTATCGTTAGGAAGTGATGATTTACGAAACAATTATTCTTTACTTCAGATCTTGGCCCGTATATGCCAACCTTTTCTTAGACTTACGAGAAAGAATGAAGAATAATCTTGAAACAGTTGTGTTCTAAGAGCGCTGTAAGTTTGAATCTGGCTTGGTATTCCCCGCGCATATTGTAGTTACAGCTTTCTTTATTGAGAATGATTTGTTAATGAGATAAGCAACATGGGTACCAAGCATATTTGCAAACCCATAAGTATTTGTTTTTGAGCCGAAGTCTTTCTTTATTCTTAAGTCTAAGAATGGGTTGGTGAATACGGGCCCTGAAGTGCCAATCCTACGATGTTATTTTACCGGAAACTCATCACTATCATCGACATTATTTCTGCTTTAGATACTTGAATCCGAGTGTACTTGCTCATTTGTTTTAAATCTGGAAAATTGTTTAGTGCTTATAGAACGTATTTATCATTTTTATAGGAATTATGTGCCAAAACCGTGCTTCTAAAGTATGTTTTGCAAATCAACGATAGGAATGTGATGTAATGTTATGACAATCAAAGTTTTACAGTATTTGGGCGTACAAAAAGTTGTTGGTTTCTGCTTGCCCGACCTCCCCCCCCCCCCCCCGATTTCTTTCTATCAATCATTAACGTTTTCTGACTTTCGGTAAAAAGAGCATTTTCGTTAATTGTATATGTTTCTTGCCAGAAATGTCTCTGGCCTTATTTATAATTAAGGTACAGTTTCTTTGATAGGAGACGTTTAAACATTTTACATGCAGTCCAATACACCTTAACCACATGTTAACTGTGTGGTGAATATTCCGCAGGTAGCAAAAAGTTAAAGAATTTTTGTTATCCGTCCCCTAGAATTGTTTTTGAGATGTAAGCGGAAACCAACAATTAATGTATTTGGCTTGTTTAATTACACGATTCGCATGTCGACGTAGAGGTTTGTTTCAGCATATTTAAAATAATCTTACGACAAGCGCTTTATTATATGGAGTGTCTGTCAGGATAGAGCATTGGCTAGTGCATGATGTCCCTGTGGCTGAAGAGCATTCAAATTGGCATCTCAATACCAATTAATAGTTGCTTTAAAGGGACTTGTTCACAGAATTTTGTATTTTTTAAAATATGCCTTAAGTGGAAAGACTAAAGGAGCTGAACTCGAGACCCCAACTATTATAACAAGAAACGCCTCAAAAAAGAAAAAAAAGTGCCTCCACCTACGAACCTACGACCTCTGCATCCAATTTAAGTCCGACGTTTCGCGTTACAAGCGCTTTTGAATTTCATCTATTTCAGCTGATGATTACTCATTAACGAAAAGGTATTTCCGATATCTTTGTATGTCATTTATGTCATTACAGTTTGATAAACTTTTGTTTTATTTTTAGAAATCTGTGAAATAATCTTTGGAAATTGTCAATTTGTCAATCAGTGAAGAGTTCCCGTTAAAAATACTGTATGGACAACAAAAAGTAAACGAATTGTGATATCAGAGCTGACCTCAGCTAATTTTCTGTGTCTGATAATGCATAGTTGATTTTTGACCTGAAGTCACATACTAATTTAAAGGTCTACGCATTGATCTACTTTTCAAATTCTTTTCGAGTACGTACAGGCAGTGACCTCCCTTGCTATACACTAATAGTACTAGTATTACACAACAAACTCCCCATAGTGGTCTTCCTTGCTACGTAGTAAACATTGTGTATCAGGGGAGACTACCCGATGAGTTTATATTATACATTACATTAAAGCAGGGGAGACCACAATGAGAAGTATATATGTCCTAAAAGAAGCATTGACAAGGAAGATTACTGCGAAGGGAGCACAAAGGGCACAGCACGACTTCTATTTAATGCCTTTTAAAAAATATAATTGTGATTTTATAACATTCTGATTGTATTATTGTTATTACATCTATAAAAAGAAAACAACATAGTTTGTTTTATTAATGATAGTTCCTTTTCCGCATGTGGGGCGGTAGAATTGTATATTATTGTTGTTGGAAACAACAAATCAATTTTTTTGCTAGTTTCACAAGTGTTTTGTTTAACAATAAAATTTTCATAAACAAAACAACAATCAAGTGATAATCTCGTTGAGTTATTTAAATGTATAAAATATTACTGCCACAGTAATAATTTCCTATATTATTTCACTGACATGGGTACATTTGATGTACTTACACCTACGTATGATCAGATGTTAACATATGCGGATTTTGAGGCGGCGGAAGCGGCGTACGCTCCTCTAAATTTGACCAACATTCGATGTTAAATCTTAAATTATGTTACCCGCACCTGGTTAATTCACGACGTTTCCCGTGGAATCGTAACGGTTATATTAGACTTCAAGAAAGTGTTTGGTGCCATGCAGCACACGAGGATATGTGTCAATACCTATAGCCTCTATGTTTTCGTAACGAAAAAAAAATCACACCGTTTAGATTTATACATGGAACATCGCAATCAGAAGAAAAACAACTAACGGTTATCTTTGACAACCATTTACATCATAATATGTGTAACTCAAGGCGCAGCGTTAAACCCACTTATGTTTAATTGACATATTCACTGGTCTACCCCAAAAGCCATATTTCAAGTTATTATTTTTTTATAAGACCCATGTTATTGTTAGAATACCCGAAATATCACATAGCATCTAATTCGTACAAAGTACCAGTACATTCGCCATTAATAATAAATGATAACACATTTAACGACTCTTTACAATTTCATCAAGTATAAAACAAACCGCTACTGCGACTTTTTCCTGATCATTTCTTTTGAGACCGTTTTTAGACTTCATCAAACATAAAATATGCCTTTAATAGCGAGCGTTATTCGTTCTGATCTACTAAACACTCGTCTGCGCAAACGTCTATACAAGGTTAACTGACATCGCTGCAGATCCATAATTATGTCATACACCTAAATGAGAATGGTTGTTGCAAGGCTTTTTGAAGATGATTAAATTGTTAATTAAATATTTAACCTACGAATGTATTAAATGCCATATTTATCGATCAACCAACTCTCTTATTCATTCTTTTACAAGACGGTTATAGCTCGGATAAATTAACATGACACTGTGAACGGTATGCATGAACAAATTACTTTCCTTTTGGGATCGAGTGACATCGATGTGAGAGTCATTATTCCACTGTGAAAATACAAATATGGTATTAATAAAACGATACACGCGCAGAATCAAAGCCGAGTATAAATATAGGAAATAGTGTATTCAATAATTTAAGCGTAGAACTATGCTAATAGAGTTTATGAGTTGCGGGTCAATTTGCCCGAACTATAACAACGTGTTGTGGCAGACCCGTGGTCTAGTGGTAACGCACTGGCTTCACAACCCAGGGGTCGCAGTTAAGAGCCCCCGCTACACCCTAACCAACTAACTCATCTTTCGCATGAGACGTTAAACCGAGGTGCAGTGTACTAGGTGTTACACACCGGGCACTAAAAGACCTTTGGTCGCCTCTGGAACTGGGCGTCTCCTATATGGTGCACTACCCCTTCCCCGTAACCCAACTAACGAGACTTCTGGGGGCAATGGCCATATGGGAGATGATCCCTGCTGACTCGATAAAAATGTACTATACATATAAACGAACACAGAACACTGGCTATCTTGAATGAAACGTCGAGTAAGAGCTAGGACGTGCATGCGTGTAGTGAACCGTTTTGTACAAGAGCGATTTCAGTACATTAACTACATTGATCCTAAAGACTAACTGTTTTAAAGTATAGTTTGTTACGCGCACCAAAAGTAACACTTATCAATAGTAGTTAGTAGTTGCAAACGTACGTATAGGTAGTCAATTTCAACATTCTTTTTTCAAATGTGCTACAATTAATGTAGAGTCTTTTCACCGTTTTATATACTCACTAACGCATGACACGTTCTGAGTTGTTATAATTATCAACACCTTTCTAGACTAACCCAGCAAACATGCACATAGGGGTCCTATATGGGCTGTTTCAAAAAGCCGATATGGGTACGGAAACTATGTTTATTTAAATTTGTTTTGAGTGCGCTCAGGTATGTATGCACATTTCAACATGGTATTAGATCAGTACTTGTACTTTCTGTATATATAAAGCTAATGTTAAAAAGTTAATCAAATAATGATGTTACTTCAAGTTTATGTTAGTGCCATTTCAGATAGATTTACAATATAGTATGATCGGAATAAAGTCAGTGATTTTTAACCTTGGTGTTTACTGTAGGGTAAAAATTTTCATCCAATATGGCTGCGCCCATGTTTTGGTATCTGGGTAAACAAACCAACAAGTTGCAAGATACTCAACAAGGACCTGAAAAGTAAAGAACATAGCAATGACATATGTTTACACATGTAGTGACAATGCTTTTTTTTATACAATTGTGATACTCAACAAGGACCTGAAAAGTAAAGAACATAGCAATGACATATGTTTACACATGTAGTGACAATGCTTTTTTATACAATTCAGTTTGCGTAGCTCATAACCGAAAGTTATGTATTTCCGCTATCATAATGATCATTGTGGCCTACGCATTAAGATTATGATTTTGTTTTTGAGCAGTTTTTATCACTGAAAGCGCATTGAAATTAACCGAACGCCACCTGCGTGGTAAACAGACAGTATCCCTTCCTCAAGAATGTATAGGTGGACATAAGCCCATTTCCGTGGAGGACAAAAGCTCTTTTGGTAATCCACTTTGTACTGGGACTTTATTCCATACAAAATGTTGGCGTACGTGTTTGTTTATTTATCAATATTTAAATTATTTAGTTATTGTATCATTTTATGACAATTTGTTAAGAAATGACTCGATATGTTTGATTTTTGTGTATTCCTGGTTGCTTTTAGTTAGTTTCTATGCGCTTTCAGTTAATCTAGTAACCCAATTTATTCCACGATTTGCTTACTAACTGACTTAGGTATTTTAAAGTTATACACATACCAATTGCTTCACGGAAATAGGGGAAAAGCCAACTCTTAAGCTAGGTTATAGGTCTTGTAAATGAATTTAATTACTCCACAATTTGTGATGATGAAATGACAACTTTTATATTCTTCTTCCAATACTATTCGCCTTCAAGTTACTGCAAGAGTTTCCTGCAAAGACAAAATAGGAAATAAAAGGTGATATAAAGTACAATAAAGGTTCTTTAAGTGGTTGTGAAGATTATACTTAATACTTCATGTGTTTGAGTGTTTCTTTTTAGTGAATATGCAGACAGGTAGCAGTGAAGTAGATCTTCAGTTGCTTCGGCAACTTATTTCATCCCTGCAAAAAGTGGTTGCTAGTGGATATGGCCCTCAGTGTCCCCACACCCTGCTCACATCACAGACAGGTGGCACAACAGTTTTTTTCACTTAATATTATATTTAAGAATGCTAATTGATATGCGTGATGAGTGTATTGAGTAAATATAAGTTCTCATTTCATTTAAAAATTCTTCTATATGTAAGTTTAAATTACTTTTAAAAGATTTGTTGTTTTGCAATTTATTGTGGTATATATTGTACTATGCAATGCAAACATGACTGTGTCGTTTGCCATATTTAAAGTTTTATCAATTGTTTAAGATACTTATTTCTTAAAATTGTAGTTGTATTACATGTATGTCTTCGAAATATTTGTTATCATTTATATTGTTTTAGGGAAGGCAGTGGTTACAAGCGATGGTTTGACAGTTATTGAAGCCCTTAATGCAGCTCACCCTCTGGCTCATGTTATTTTGAAGGCAAGTGACATTAATTAATTATTAGATTCACTATCAGTCAGAAAATAGGACTAGTATATGCAAAACACTAATCCTGGACCAGCATTCATTAGCTCTCTTAATTTATTCAATTGCTTAGACAAGTAATTAATCCATTATATAATTTTTACTTTGCGATTATAAGACACATATATCTTCATTGACCTATACTTTTTTAGCTCAACTTTTTAAAGAAAAGGCAAGCTATTCTACTCACCCTGGCATCAGCGTCTGGGCTATGTTAAAGTTTTTCGGTAAGCTAGTTTCTCAGGAATGGCTTGAGGTGTTTCATTCAAACTTAAACATTATTCTCCTTATTAGAATGAACCTAAAGGTAACTGTTGTTTAAAATTTGTTAAAATGAGGGGCCCCTTTACACTCACATTTTACATATAAATTATAAGTATTGGATAAGTTAATGTTTTTCTGTAAGCTAGTTTCTCAAGAATGGCTTGAGGGAATTCATTCAAACTTAGAGCACTTATTCCGTATATTAAAATAAACCCATAGGCCAATTTTGATAACTCTAGTTTGAAATGTGTCAAAATTCTGGTCCATTTTACTTTTTTACATTCCCGCCGGTAGGGTGGCGTCGTCGACTTTGCATTCCACTCTCAAACTTATGAATGAATATTCATACATAGATACCCGAAAGGAATACTTAACTTGGGATTTCATTTGGAGTGGGTTTGGTGGGGTCAAGGTCACTGTAACTATAAATAGAAAGAAAAAAAATTCTGCTTAATCACTCGAGAACTCATTGAAATATTTTAATGAAACTCAATTTATAGATACTGTATACCGAGACATTGCATGAGATTGCATATTGGGTGGGTGGGGTCAAGGTTAAGGTCACTGTTTTGAAAATTAGAAAAATGCTTTCTAATAAGGAACTAGAGAACGAAAATAACTTTGTTTAATTGGCCCCTTCTATCCATTTTGTTTTGGAAAAAATGACTGTAACTCTGACAAGTACAAAAAAGTCCAGCGCTCTGTCCTCCGACATCTCTTGTTTAATGTACCATCTGTCTTTAGTCATCTGTATAGATTTTGTTTGAAAAGCTGTTTGTTGCCTTTTGTTAGTACAATTTATCAATAAATGTGAATTTTTAGATTCAAACATTTTTAAAACAACCCATGTTTTGGCTTACTTCAGGCAATACAGACGTGCATGCGGCAGACGCAAGATGGCGCAAAGACCTTCTTAATCTACCTGGACAACCTAATAATAAATCTCGAGCATCAGGTAGAAAGAGGTTGCTTCAGTCACAGTGGACTTGGAAGCTACTCTAAGCCTAGAGTAACTCAGAATGGGAGGCTTTGTGCACGAAAGTCTTTGGGTGACTTTGAACTAGAGATACTGCCAATTGTCAAGTCCGCTGTGTATAAACATTGTGTTAAATTCTCCAGAGAGGTTTTAGGAAAGATAGATGTTTCCGAGGTTCTAAAGCGTGTCTGTAATGCAGCTATTATGCCCCATTACAGTGCTCGTGTTAGTCAGTTCATGGCGGATCTTCTGGTTGACAGCATCCTGGGAGGAAAAAACCATGCCCATTTCGAGAATGTTCAATTTGTATGTGAACATTTCCGTCAGATTGTTATAAAAGTGCCAAACAGGAGTTACAGCGAATGCACAGTTGTTGAGCCATTATTGATAAGAAATAAAATCAAAGTTCAAGTCAATGGCATTAATATTTTGGAAGGAAAAACTAAAGCACTTGTATTGAAATCAGGCGTTGATTTAACAACATCCGGTGAGGTTACCAAGGAAACAGTAAATATTAAACATGGAACACTCACATCCCTTTTGCTGCTTCGCAGAAAAACAGTTCAATCATTTGCTGAGAAGTGCCAGAGATTCAAAATATTTCTGCTTCTCTGCTCAGAAAATGTGCCTAATTACGCTGTGGAGATATTTGAGAAACAGAAGATATCTGTGATACCGTTCGTTCAAAGTGACGACATTGAGATACTTGAAATTTTGACGAATAAACTTGCATTGCATTCCATTTACGATGAAATCAGTGGTCTAAATTTAATTGACCTAGAGAAAGTTAGGGAAATGACAATTGGTGGGGAGACTTACACCCAACTGATGGTTTCTGGTTGTATGCAGTGGAAACATTTGATAGTGTGTGCTCCAACTGTGGGACTAGTAGATCAAGCTACGATCGTGCTTAGCAAGGCTCTGAACGCTTTAAACATTTGTTTTGTTGATAAAAATATGCCAGAATTTGAATCAGTGCCTGAAAGTGTCAATAACCTCGTTACAGTTTATGGCAATCTTGTAGAATTTGATGAGACAAGCAGGCCAAAGGCTCAAGCACATAAATTTGAAGCAAATAACTTTGGTAAGGACTTGAATTTCAGCGAGGTTGACTGTTGTAGTGAGGTCTTGGAACATAACGTTGAAGGTGATAATTTGAGAGATAAATGTACTTCATCTGTGATCTTGTTTATGCAAGGGGGTGGTACTTTCGAAGTTCTCATGTCAATAATACTTCAAAGACAAATAAGCAAGTGCACAGATGTCAACATGGCTGTTCTGTGCCAGGCGATGTCAGAAATGCTTAGAGACTGCGTTCACACGCTTCGTGACTGTACATCGCTACAAGGTCATGACCCTAGAGGGTTCTGTGACCTCTGGATAAACCTTCAATTGCAGCTTGAGAAAGGGGACTCATGGGGTTTAAGCCGGCGTGGCAAACCAATCCATTGGATGGAAACCAGGGTATTTGAACCTGTTGCGTCAAAACTGCATCTTTTTGAATGTGTCATAAGCCTGGCTAAACAGCTACTTGGACTGGACACAATTGTGAGTGTGCAGAAAAGATCAACCGATGATTCAACTCTGTCTGAGATTTAGTTAATGTTGTTAATATATTTATTAAAAGGACCTGTTCACAGATTGGCAAATTGAGAATTTTCAAATTTTTTGTCATAGATCCCAAAAAGAAAAATACATTATAAATAAACAAGCGAAATAACACAACTGACAAAAAAGTATATTGGAAATATAGTGTCGTTTATGAAAAATCTTTAGTTGAAATGGATAAAATTATGAAGCATTTGTAACGCGTGTTTCACTTCCATTGCGTTAATAGACTTTAATGATTGGCAGTCAGAATAGCCGAATGGTTAGAGTGATAGTTATTGATCGCGGCGGACGTGTTGACAGTTTTCAAAAATTAAAAAATCTGTGAACAAGTCCCTGTAAGGAAAATTTATGTGATTTGTTTGTCTGTCAGTTTTATTTTCACACGTAAAGCCATAATTGCTTAACTGAAAACTATCAAACAATTTTATGTTACTCACTTAAAACCCAAACTGGAAAATATCCAGTATTTGATGAATTCACAGTTGTACAGGTTTCAATAAGAACAAGCTTATTCACTACATTATAGAATTAAACTAACATTCGTATTTAGATTATGTCTCACTTAACATGTTCCCTACGCAAGCTGCTTGGTGTGTTTACAGCTTGTTGAGAATAAAACTCAAATGGCTCATCATTTGTTTGCTTTTCCTAGAAATAAGATGAATGCATCTGATGACTTTTATTTGTAGTTCTTGCCAGTTCCTATTATTGATGGTCAAATTGAATCTCTGTGACTGTGAAAGCAACTGAGAGACAGGGTGCTGCACCCTGCTGCTTTTTGTTTCCTCCTGCTGCCCCTCGGTGGTGGTCAATACAGGAATGTGAAATATCTTTTAAAATGCTATGTTTGCAATTATTCAATAATAAATGAAGAGAACAATTCACAAACTTTGATTGCAAGTGTTAAAATGATAAAACCCCTGGAATAAACAAATTACTAGAAAATGTCAAAGACATAAATGCTATGCACCAACATCTAGGATTACTTTATTTCAGTAATTTTATACATTTCCGTGGTATCTTTCACATGTCCTTTATATTTACGAACATACTGATAACAAATGTCTATTTTTTTAAACTACAAAATTCAGTCGTAACTTAACATGTCGTAAGACCTTTGATAAGACAGGGACCTTGCTCGTCTGTACTCGCCTGCACATTTTTAGACTTAAGATGAACAAATATTCTAGTAACTGTTTTATTCTAAGAACGCTGTTACTACGCAAATTTAACCTTCTTTATTCAGAATTATTTATTTATGCAATAAGCAATGTTAGAATCCGGCATACATGTATTTGCAAACAAACGTGTTCATTTCTTGAGTCTATTGTTTATTCTTGAGTCTACGTCTATTGTTTATTCTTGAGTCTAAGTCTATTGTTTATTCTTGAGTCCAAGTCTATTGTTTATTCTTGAGTCTAAGTCTATTGTTTATTCTTGAGTCTAAGTCTATTGTTTATTCTTGAGTCTACGTCTATTGTTTATTCTTGAGTCTACGTCTATTGTTTATTCTTGAGTCTAAGTCTATTGTTTATTCTTGATTCTCCGTCTATTGTTTATTCTTGAGTCTACGTCTATTGTTTATTCTTGAGTCTAAGTCGTTTGTTTATTCTTCAGTCTTAGTCTATTGGTTATTCCTGAGTCTAAGTCTATTGTTTATTCTTGAGTCTAAGTCTATTGTTTATTCTTGAGAAGTCTATTGTTTATTCCTGAGTCTAAGTCTATTGTTTATTCCCAAGTCTAAGTCGCTTGTTTATTCTTGAGTCTAAGTCTATTGTTTATTATTGAGTCTTAGTCTATTGTTTATTCTTGAGTCTAAGTCTATTGTTTATTCTTGAGTCTAAGTCTATTGTTTATTCTTGAGTCTTAGTCTATTGTTTATTCTTGAGTCTAAGTCTATTGTTTATTCTTGAATCTAAGTCGACTGTTTATTCTTGAGTCTAAGTCTATTGTTTATTCCTGAGTCTAAGTCTATTGTTTATTCCTGAGTCTAAGTCTATTGTTTATTCTTGAGTCTAAGTCTATTGTTTATTCTTGAGTCTAAGTCTATTGTTTATTCTTGAGTCTAAGTCTATTGTTTATTCTTGAGTCTAAGTCTATTGTTTATTCCTGAGTCTAAGTCTGTTGTTTATTATTGAGTCTAAGTCTATTGTTTATTCTCGAGTCTAAGAATGGGTTGGTGAATATGGGCCCTGGTACGACTTGCGCCACTCATTTGCTAATTTAAGGCAGCACCTGTTTCCTTTTTTGCCCACGGCATCTTGGTACGGGAGGCATATAGTGATTGTTCTGTCCGTCCGTCCTTCCTTCCGTCTGTCTGTGACAAGGTTAAGTAGATTTTACCATTTCGTCTAGCACCAACACAGCTTACTACAACACTTGGATACTTACACAGTTGTTGCTTATGACCATTCCCTATCCACCACTATCACCCAACCTCACTTTGACCTTGACCTAATTTGGACTTAAAATAATTCAAAAGCGCAATTTCTTGGTTAACTAGATTTTACCATTTCGTTTAGCACCAACACCGCTTACTACAACACTTCGATATTTACACAGCTGTTACTTATTAACATTCCCCGTCCACCAATATCACCCAACCATACTTTGACCTTGACCTAATTTGGACTCATAATGTGCTGTCCAACACTAACCGGGTGATGTGTGTTTATTGAACACAGTGTCTTGTTTAATACTATATCTTTCCCTACCGTTCGTATTAAAACTTCCAGTATTTATTACTTCTTGTGCTACTTAAGTTGTTGGTGTTTTAAGACACACCAGGAAACATTTAAAATATGAAAAATAGAACACTAAAATACACACACTGATAGTGGAAAACATAAATCAAATGGATGTTTTTCAGTTTATTCAAATGAAATAACATTACTTTCATCAAAATCAAACCATGAGTAACATCACTGCCACTTCTTTTGCGATCTTGAAAACCCAAACACTCGGTATGTTGTTTGAAAATTGCTTTTTACCGTGAAAAGTAGGCTACAGCTTTTACTCACAGTACACGCCACGCGAAACCCGCAAAGTTCGCGATATGCGAAGAGCCGATTTTATCGCGAAGCGCAGAGCGCTCGCCTGCGATGTTACAAATCTTCGCTAATTATCACGACGAAAATTAGCGCGTATTCACAAACTTTTGTGGCGAAGGATTTTGTCCCGCCACGAATCGCGACCAGAAAGTAATTAGTAAAAATGCACACCTGAACGCAATATTTTCACTCAACGGTCAATTAATAATTTGTTTTAAAAGAACTATCCGCAATGGTTATATAAATGTAATACACAGAATTATCTTATTTACAGTATCATTTAAACAGACATTTATGACAACACAATTACGACATTTTTGTTGAAAGAGTAATTAAGTTATATTATATCGGTTCATAAATCACAAAAAATTCTAAAAAGAAAGAATAATAAAATAGTTATTTAATACTACAAGAAATATTTTATTTTGTTGATAAAAAACGTTAAATGGATAATCGTTTATCGTGCCTTATACATTGTCAACAACAGAAACCGTTAAATCAAACGCAAATAAATGGGAAATTATACAGTGTTGAATATCTTGTTCATCAGAAACCTACGTTTTGAACGCGAATAACAAAATATCAAGTTTATAACCGGATTGCCGCCTTAATAATAAAATAACCAGTTATTCGTTGTCATCCTTTAAACAAGAGGGCCCTAGGACGCTCACCTGAGACCTTGTAACCCAATTAGAATTTGCATCTCCGAGGTGTGGCTTATTTTTATCCCAGGGGCATAATTTGAACAATCTTAACAAACCTCTGGGCCTTGCTGTTTCAGGTAAAGCTTTTTAAAGTCATTCTGCTATTTAAGTCTATGTAAACATGTTACCCCTTGGGGTGTGGCCAGATTTGACCCCAGGGGCATAACTTGAACAATATTAGAGGTCGCGGTGCGTAGTGGATATGGTGTCCGCCAAGCGATTGGGAGGTTCCGGGTTCGATCCCCACTCTGGCAGCGTACTCAAGATCTCCCCCAAAGACACCAAGTACTGGTTTTACCCAGGAAACGGACTCGAGAGTGTCTCAATTAGCCATAGGCTTTCGATGCCATCGAGCTAAAAAAAACTAGGTTTAAACTAAACTAACTTGAACAATCTTTGGAGAGGACCATTATGCAATGTTACGTACTACATATAGGAAAGCTGAGGGCCTTGCCGTTTCAGAGGAGAGGATTTTTAAAGTCATTTTGCTATTTAAGTCTATATAAACCATGTGACCCCCTGGGCGTGACCAGTTTTGACCCCAGGGGCATAATTTGAACAATAGTTGTAGAGGACCACATAAACATACCAAATATGAAACCTCTAGGCCTTGCGGTTTCAGAGGATTAGAATTTTAAAGTCATTTTACTATATAAGTTTATATAAACCATGTGACCTCTGGGATGTGGTCAGTTTTGACCCATGGGGCATAATTTGAACACTCTTTGTAGAGGACCACTATAAGATGTTACATACCAAATACGAAACCTCTGGGCTTTGCAGTTTCAGGAGAAGATTCTTAAAGACATTTTGCTATTTACGTTTATATAAACCATGTGACCCCCAGAGCGTGGCCAGTTTTTACCTCAGGGGCATAATTTGAACAATCGTTGTAGAAGACCACTATACGATGTTACATACCAAATAATAAACCTTGGGCCTTGCCGTTTCTGAGGAGAAGATTTTAAAAGTCATTTTGCTATTTAAGTGTATATAAATCATGTGACCCCCGGGGCGTGGCCAGTTTTGATCCTAGGGGCATAAATTGAATAATATTTGTAGAGGACCACTGTAGGATGTTACATACCAAATATGAAACCTCTGGGCCTTGCAGTTTCAGAGAAGAAATTTTTTAAAGACATTTTGCTATTTAAGTCTATATAAACCATGTGACCCCCAGGGTGTGGCCAGTTTTGACCCCAGGGGCATAATTTGTAGAGGACCACTAAAGGATGTTACATAGCAAATATGAAACCTCTGGGCCTTGTGGTTTCAGAGGAGAAGTTTTTTAAGGTCATTTTGCTATATATTCTATATAAACCATGTGACCCTGGGCGTGGCCCATTTTGACTCCAGGGGCATCATTTGAACAAACTTTGTAAAGGACCACTAAAGGATGTTACAAACCAAATATGAAACCTATGGGCCTTGTAATTTCAGAGGAGAAGATTTTTAAAGTCATTTTGCTATATTTTCTTTATAAAACATGTGACCCCCGGGCGTGGCCAGTTTTGACCCCAGGGGCATAATTTGAACAATCTTTGTAGAGGACCACTATAGGATGTTACATACCAAATATGAAACCTCTGGGCTTTGTGGTTTCAGAGGAGATTTTAAAGTCATTTTGCTATATATTCTATATAAACCATGTGATCCCCGGGGCGTGTCCAGTTTTGACCCCAGGGGCATAATTTGAACAAACTTTGTAGAGGACCATTTTAGGATGTTAAATACCAAATATGAAACCTCTGGGCCTTGCAGTTTCAGAGATTTTTTAAGTTTACACTTTTAAAATCTATTTTTAGCTCTGGTGACCTACATATGCAGCGGACTGTAACGATTTGAACAACTTTGAAAGAGGGTTAACCAATGATCATTCATGTGAAGTTTGGTAAAAATCTGCCAAGTGGTTTAGGAGGAGATGTCATTTGAATGAAAAGTTGAAGATGGACGCACGCACGCACGGGCGACGGACAACGGGCGATCACAAAAGCTCACCATGAGCAGTTTGAGCACTTTGTGCTCAGGTGATCTAAAAATAGTATTTTTATATAAATATTGAATAAACTATTACTATGTACTTTCATCTTATGTAGCCTGTACATATGTAACCACATCAGGGTTATGAACATTAACTATCACTGGAATATTAAACGACTATATTCGATAATCGATATCAATTTATTGTAACAACAACCTGCGATTCATAATTTAGAGTGGAGTTTGATGATTTTGTCCGAATAGCAAGTTTTAACTTAAGCGTATACGGTATGCGATATAAAATAACTGTGACCTCTCTATGCCTTATCTTAGACTAATACTGTCAAATAGTGCTTATTATATAATTATTCATTAATAAAACGTGATATTAAGGTCATAAAACTTACATTTCTACATTCAACATACACTATACAATACACAATGTAGAAAGACCGTGAAACTGAACAACTCTCAAATTGGATATTCGTCGCAAAATCTCGCAATGGGGCCGCCCGCTATCTTCCGCGAATCTTCGCGAACTTTCGTGACATCGCTTTGTGAATATTGATCGACGGCTCGTCACGATAGCGCGAATTCTGCGGGTTTCCCGGGGCGCATACTGTATCAGTACTAGGATTTTAAGTATTTTGATGAATTTCATCTGTAATGTCTTTTTTAATTTCAAATTACAGAGAGTATTATTATTGAAATATAACACTGAACCAAAATATATAAATGACAAAAGGCAATGGTGAGCAATTATTTCCAGGCTCCATACATTTCATTACGTCTCCTGATACCACAGGGTAGGAAACTTTCCCTGGACATTACCCGCGATCAACATCCAATGTCAACTTGATCTTTCTTTGTCGTACTAACAAGGTAATATGTCCATGCACTAATTATCTCTCAACTGATGACGTGTAAAACTATTCCAATAATTTTTCAACTTTGAAAGGCACATGCTCGGTTACATTTCTGTGCACGTACTTTCTCTCCAATGTTGACGCGTCAAACTATTCCATAATCCGTAAATTTTGCAAATTGGATGAACCTGATTGTTTATATCTCTTTGCCTTTCCAGTCATCCTAATGGTGATGTGTCAGACTGTTCCATTATTGCTATGACTTCGCATCCTTAATGTCTGCTCCCACGGCCTGTGACACGTTTATATCACTTTGCCTTTCCAGTCATCCTAATGGTGATGTGTCAGACTGTTCCATTATTGCTATGACTTCGCATCCTTAATGTCTGCTCCCACGGCCTGTGACACATTTGTGAAACCATCACGTCTGAAATGAAATTAAGAAATTTTTATATACACTGGTTAATTTCGCACGAATTGTTCACAGACTTTCATATGATGTTATTATACATCTTAACTGCAAAACATCACAAATCTGCATTAACCAACCTCTGTATGAAATCAAGAAAAAACAGAAAGCAAGAAGAAGTGTCACTGAAATCGACTCATACGATAGCCACTAGATCAGACAGACTTCTTGAATATTTATAAAATGTTAACAGTATGGAAGTATTTTATCCATTTCAATTGATGAATATTAATTTACTTTGCAAAGTTTCGTATTTAGGTATCAGGATTGTAATATTGCTTCTGTATGTACTTTTTTTTATGCCCCCGTCATATTGATGCGGGAGGCATATAGTGATTGTCCTGTCCATCCGTCCATCTTTGACAAGGTTAAGTAGATTTTACCGTTTTGTCTAGCACCAGCGCCGCTTACTACAACATTTGGACACTTACCTAGTTGTTGCTTATGACTATCCCGGATCCACCCACATCACCCTACCTAACTTTGACCTTGACCTAACTTGGTCTCGTAATAATTCAAAAGTGCCATTTCCTGGTTTACAAGATTTTACTGTTATGTCGAACACCAACACCACTTACTACAATACTTGGCTATTTACACATTTGTTACTCATGACCGTTCCAATCCACCCATATTACTCAACCTCACTTTTGGACAAAGAAATGGGCTATCTAGCACCAATCGGGGGCATGTGTGTTTATCAAGCACAGAATCTTGTTTCAAATCTGTTTTTGTGCGTGTGGAGAATTGTCAATTTTCAAATCTGTGAATAGGCCCTTTGGACACAACCAAGGCATTTTCTACTTTTAACTACCGAACAACATTCTAATATATAATAATAAGGATAAATTAATTTAAACATAATTATTTATATAAAACCACAGTCCATAGAGTGTAATTCAATACATCTTTAATTTGCATTAGTTCTAATGAACGTTTATGACGTTTATTCGACTGAAAGCTGTTTCTTATTCACGAAAGGCATTTTATGATGTCCATGTTCGAAGAAGCTTGGTACGAACGAAATATACACTAATGTATATGCTGATTAACTCCAGAGGAATCACCAGCTACCGCATACAGATAATTATATGATAAAAAGTTGCCAAAACATTATTATTTAACCGATTTCAATGCGGTTATCTGTAATTGTATCGGTAAGATGTCCATTAGAAACGTTTTATGCAGTTAATTTTTTTTTAACATATTTCTGGACTGGTGCTTTAAACTCAATTATGTCCAAAACCTTAGGCTGATTGAGGCACTTTTGAGTCCAATTCCTGGGTTGAAACTGTATTTGATGTCTCTGAGAAAGATGGCTGATTGAGACACTTTTGAGTCTATTTCCTGGGTTGAACCAGTATTTGATGTCTCTGAGAAAGATGGCTGATTGAGACACTTGAGTCTATTTCCTGGGTTGAACCTGTATTTGATGTCTCTGAGAAAGTTGGCTGATTGAGACACTTTTGAGTCCAATTCCTGGGTTGAACCAGTATTTGATGTCTCTGAGAAAGATGGCTGACTGAGACACTTTTGAGTCTATTTCCTGGGTTGAACCAGTATTTGATGTCTCTGAGAAAGATGGCTGATTGAGACACTTTTGAGTCCAATTCCTCGGGTTGAACAAGTATTTGATGTCTTTGAGAGATTGCTGGAACGCTCCCTGAGTAGGAATTAAACTTCCAACCTCCCGATCGCAACGCGGACACCTTATTCAGTACACCACTGTAGTGGTAAATCAAAATAGGAACACTATCTTACTGCAGCAGTTCAGCTAGCTCTCTCTTGACTCGTGTGACGACTGGAGGTCCCTGGTATACGAGCGCCGAGTACAGCTGCACCAGGCTGGCCCCCGCTCGGATCTTCTCGTACGCGTCAGCACCACTGCCCACCCCACCCGCTCCAATGATGGGGAGCTTCCCTGAAATACATGTATGGTACCTATATTAGTACATAAAACATAATTGTCCCGTGTCCAACAAATCCAATGCCTGAAGGCCAGGGGCTACCAAACATTTTTCCTATAATTTCAAACCAAAAACAGTCAGGCTACTTATGCTGCGTTAACTATCTGCAATTCATGAATATTTTAAATATTTTATAATTATTTATTATTGTTATTAAAAAGGATTATTCTTAGCATCTACATTATAACTGATTCTGCATGGTTATTTAATTTTGTGACAAGCACCAAACTATCCCCATATGACCATGTATGTAACTTACTGTTTGTTAGCCTATACATATCTGCTACTGTCTGCATTGCAAGCTGTTTCAGAGGTTCTTGAAATTTCAAACCAACCTTTCTTCCTTACAACAATCGTATGTAACGTACCCTTTGTTAGCCTATACATGTCCGCTATGGTCTGGGTGGCAAGCTGTTTCAATGGTTCCCCACTCAGCCCTCCCTGCTCTGCTCTGTTACAACTCTGAAGGCTCTCAGGCCGGGACACGGTTGTGTTGCTGACTATAAGACCGTCTACCCTACCCTAAGAAAAACATAGCTGCGATTGTATTTCATGTTCTTTGAATAGGTGTATACTTGGTTATTTCACCTGTGACACACTATTTAAATACACTGGACATAAAAAAATACAGGTATTAGATCTACCTTGAAATAACCATAGCTGTGATTTTTTTCAATTTTTGGATTTTTTTATATTTGCTTATTTTCACCAGTCAGGTACTAGATCTTTTAAAACACTGGATATTCAGAAAATAATAGCAGAAGCTTTGCATGAAAAGCTTACTCTGCAATAACCATAGCTGTGATAATTTTTCTCGTTTAAATAATGAATTGGTTTTTCCATCAGGCACTATTATAATACCTGGTACATTCACCGACACTCTACATTCAGATTTTTGTTCACATAAAAGTAACAGGAAAAAGTACTGCAGTAATATTGGTTTTAGGATTCACATCTGTAATCATTAGCAAAGGCCAAAAAAACAATTTCTGTGTTTCGGGCAACCTGACCCTACTGAGCGAAAAAAAACAAAAGTTTTTTAGTGATGACTGTCTAATCCATATTCGTCAGATGTAAGATAATTGTCAATGTTTTTAAACCAAAATGTGTCCTAAAATACAATGTGGCGCGTCCTGAGAAAACCGGTCTTAATGCATGTACGTAAAGTGTCGTCCCGGATTAGCCTGTGCAGTCCGCACAGGCTAATCCAGGTTGGCACTTTCCGCCTACAGTGGATTTATGTTAAGAAGAGACTTTCTTGAAACAGAAAATACCATAAAAGCGGAAAGTGCCATCCCGAATCAGCCTGTGCGGACTGCACAGACTGATCCGGGACGACACTTTACGCACATGCATTAAGTCTGGTTTTCCCATGACGCGCCTCCATGTTTTTTTTTTACATCATTTGGCAAATGGCAGAGTGAGCCCTGCTTAAATGGGCATCAATGGAGAATATAATTTTGGCAACTTTGACTGATTTTGTATGCATATTTGGGCCATTCTTAATCCTCTTGTATGTCAGTCCTAAATATGAACATCATCGACTTACAGGTTCTTTCAGCAGCACATCAGAAATATCCTTCTTATCAGCCTCTGTGAGATCCGGAGCAATCTTCACCAGCAGCGGAGGCTTCCGTTCACAATTCATGGAATTCCTTTCTTCGGAAACCTATTTATGCAATACAAGGTTTCACATAAGAACAGGATATAGGCAACGAAGCAAATTGTAATCGAAATTTGGTCATGTTCAAATATTTGCACAAAGACAACATTTGAAAAATCATATGCTTTTAGCTTCTTCTTGTTCTTTTACAAGATGTTCAAAATGAACATACAGGAAAAATGATAAATGTGCTTTAGGCGCAGATCAACACGGATGGATTTCATTGTTGTTGGTTTTAATTGCATTTCAAAGTGATCATTGGGTCTAACTTCCACTGATGTGGATTGAGGACCAGTTTACTACACCATCACAAACGATCAAGAAAAACAGACCTTACTGTCAATTTTGTGTGGCCTGAAAAGGCGACATATAGGGGTTACTTTTGGTGGCAGCCGCGTACCCTTCAGTTTGTGCAGACAATAATTTGTGAACTTTTAGTGCGATCATTTAAGGAAGTGTTAGTAGGCATAAAAGGAAGGTCAAGTTCTGTTTTCGGCATAATTGCTCTAATCGTATTTCAGTTATGCCCCTTTTTATAAAAAAAGTTCAAGTAAGGCTTGTGCAGACAATAACTTGAGAAGTTTTTGTGAAATCATTATGACACTTTAGGGAAGTGCTAGTAGGCATACAAGGAACTTTAAGTTTGGTTTTCAGCATAATTGCTCTCATGGTACCTAAATTATGCCCCGTCTGGTGATACATCCGACTCGCGGAGTTCTAGTTTTTTCAGGGTATAGCTCAGACAAATTAACCTGACACTGACCTGAAGTGACCTTTATGCATTAAGATGGTACAAATCTGTTACGATGAATACACTAGTTTCCATACTGCATTCAATATGTAAGAGTATTCCACAGAAAACACATTTATGGTATCACATGAACAAACAAAGCCAAGTGTTAAGATAGGAAAATATTAAAGCCTAAAGTTATGGTCATATAGTTAAGGAGTGTCAGGTCAAACTGTCAGAGCTCTATCAATTAAAGTATCAAGTGAAACCTCATCATCTAGTTACCCGAGATACCAGCTCCTCAAGCTGTTCTTTTCCCTGCATACTCCTCAAACCAGGAGTGTTTGGACTAGAAACATTGATGACGAGGTAATCTGCCAGGGGGGCGAACTCTTTCACTCCTTTTACGTAATCACCCACTGGGCTCGGTGACATCTTGTTTTTACCGAGATTAACACCCACTATACCCGGTCTACCTAAATGTAACCAAACAGCTGTCATAAAAAAATGTGAACAGATGTGAGAAGTATCTGAAAAGAATAAAAAAAAACAAGAAACATGGAAATTCCAAGAAAACCAAATTTTTCTAATGAAATGCATAAAAGTCAGCACAATAATGAAAGAAAGTTCTGGGTGCAAGGTGAAGGTCATACACCTATGGCTAGGAAATGATGACATTGACCTTGCAATCAAAAGCATGGACCAAATATAAGGTACCTACATTTGAAGTTTCATTAAAATATCTAAATTTGTTCTCAAGTTACTGGAAACCATTTTTTTTTTTTTAGTAATGGTGACCTTGACCCCCACCCACCCCATATGCAATCACAAGCGAGGTCTAGATATAAGGTATCTGCATATAAAGTTTCATTAAAATATCTCAATTCATTCTCTAGGTATTGAGCGAAATCTGTTTGTCTATATTTTGTAATGGTGACCTTGACCCCACCCACCCTATATGCAATCCCATGCGAGGTCTCAATCTGAGGTATCAACATATGAAGTTTCATTAAAATATCTCAATGGGTTCTCAATTGATTGAGCAGAAACAATTTTTCTATTTTTAGTAATGGTGACCTAGACCTTGACCCCACTCACCGCATATGCAATCCCGAGCGAGGTCTCGATATAAGGAATCTATGTATGAAGTTTCATTAAAATAGCTCAATGCGTTATCAAGTTATTGAGCAGAAACCGTTTTTCTATTTTTTGTAACAGTGACCTTGACCCCACCCACCCCATATCCAATCCGCAGCGAGGTCTCGATATAAGGAATCTATTTATGAAGTTTAATAAAAATATCTCAATGCATTCTCAAGTTATTGACCGGAAACCATTCTTCTATTTTTAGTAACAGTGACCTTGACCCCCACAGACCCTAAATGCAATCCCAAGCGAGGTCTCAATCTAAGGTATCTAAGTATGAAGTTTCATTAAAATATCTCTATGCGTTTTCAAGTTATTGAGCAGAAACCGTTTTTCTATTTTTAGTAACAGTGACCTTGACCTTGACCCCACCCACCCCATATGCAATCCCAAGCGAGGTCTCGATACAAGGTCTATGTATGAAGTTTCATTAAAATATCTCGATGCATTCCATTTTTAGTAACGGTGACCTTGACCCCACCCACCCCATATGCAATCCCAAGCGAGGTCTCGATATAAGGAATCTATGTATGACATTTCATTAAAATATCTCAATGCGTCATTAAGTGTTTGAGCGGAAACCGTTTTTCTATTTTTAGTAACAGTGACCTTGACCCCACCCACCCCATATGCAATCCCAAGCTAGGTCTCCATATAAGATATCTATGTATGAAGTTTCATTACAATAGCTTAATGCGTTCTCGAGTTAGAGTGGAACAAAAAGTTGACGCAGCCGACCCGCCCGCCCGCCTGCCCAACGACATACCCCAATCTAATAACCGAAATTTTTCTATCAAAAAATTTAATGAAGAAAAATTAGGTTAATAACAGACTTTTTAGTGAGTTAAGTTTGAAATTGTAGTACTGGTATAAAGAAAGTCTTTGAAAGTAACTTAGGTCAAAGATTAGCTGATGTGAACACATGGTCAGAGCAGTTAGGAATGTGGAAAATCCCATCCATTCAACAAAAACAGATATGCCCTGAACAATGTGTAAAATGTGGTAATGAAAATACAATTATTTACACAGTATCTAAACTAATTCGATTATAATAGAATCATACCTTTTTTAATGCAACAAATTGATTTTGTGTGGGATACTATAGAAGTCATGTGACCAACCAATATCCTAGGTTCGTCATCGACGACGTATCGTCCATGGCATAATTATTTCTCGACTTGGTTGGAGATTTCACAAAATTATGCCGATCAGATAAGCCAAAAATAATTATTTACTCTGGTACTCAAAAATTACACAATTTCAAACACAGGCAATAATTCTATAAATGAGCTCTTTCACTGAATGTACAAACAGCATGTGATGCAATATAACAATGAACATGAACGAAACATGTCATCTTGTTACCTTACTTTTGGCAAGTACCGGTGCTGTTTCGGGACTCTGTGTGTCCGTCCACATATTTATATTTAACATATTGCGCTCTTCCGATATGTAGGGTTGGTATTGGACATCTAGTAAGTACCAAAATTACTCAGTATAACGAGCAATTTTAAAATAAGCTACAAAATGTCTGTATTGTGTTGTCTGAAGATTTAACTTAAAATTTAACATGGTGTTGAACTGGATTTTTTTGGACAACCAAAAGTTACGAGTCTGTTTTGAAAAAAAAAGCCAACTTCAAGAATTAAAAGGAAAATTCCTTTAAAATTCTATATTTAAAAATTCCTTTAAAATTCTATGCTTAAAATTCCTTTAAAATTCTATGCTTAAAAATTCCTTTAAAATTCTATGCTTAAAATTCCTTTAAAATTCTATGCTTAAAATTTCTTTAAAATTCTATGTTCAAAAATTCCTTTAAAATTCTATGCTCAGCAAATATACAAAATATTGTACCACTCATTTCCCACAAAATAAGAACTGTTGCAGATCGAATATATATACAATTTACCAAACAAACTTGCAGCAAATACATCACAAATCATCCAGAGTCTATACTTATAAAGATTCTTAAGCAATTCTTAATTTGGAAATAAGTCAAATTTAGATTTTATGTTCTTTATAAACAATAGACCTAGCTCTTCCGTTATGTATTACAAAAAGGCTCAGGGCCAGATCAACTTTATTGACTACGAACCTGAGGTGGTCTGATCTTTTCTTGCTCTTAGTCTTTCGCTCACGGCTTCGAGACCTTCACTGTTGAACCCAAATCTGTAGTCAAAATTTATTTGTCATGGCAGTTCTAAATATGTAAATATGACGTCATAGATGCAGAGCAAATTCATAGGGCCGAAACCAAAATGCAAGAATATGGTAATTAAGTGGTTACCTAGGTCTCTCTTATTTTCTTTTAACTCCTTTCTCTGTCTATCTCAAATTAATCTAGAGATTATTTGGTTTTCACATACTTAACAGCCCAAGAAACGATACATGTCGAAACCAAGAAAAAATGCTTAAATGTGTAGATCTATACAGTAATATAATGCACAATGCCTATTTATCAAGTTCATTAAAGACGCAAATTAAATTGCAAGAACCTCAGTATAATATCAACTGCTACAATTTAGTTGTTTGTTAGTTGTTTGCTCAAAGAGTTTGAGTAAAATTTAACATCATTCACTGTTTTACTTGAAAACAATATTTCGTTTCGTTTAAAGTTTAAGTTCGAGTAAAGCTCACTGTTTCAGGTGCAAAAACAGAGGCCTATAGAGGCATGTATCAAGTACCTATTTATAACACCTTTGTCTTCCATCAGTCGGAAAAGTCTTGGTTTAGGATTACCGGCCTGTGGTTTCGGTGTAACACTGCCGACCTCTACGAACCCAAAACCCGTCTTCAGCATACCGTCCACTGCCACACCGTCCTTGTCAAACCCCGCTGCCACGCCAACTGGATTGCTGAACTCCCTTCCCCAGACAGTGGTGTGCTAGAAATAAATAATTGTGTCACGCCTACAGTGTATGTTTTGTATAATGTATAAAATTGCAGAAATGAAAACCTGCAGTGTTTAAATTTGCAATGCTAATGTCATATTTATGGAATATATACCCACATCTATCAGTCTGAAAATAAAACATTTCTAAGTGCACATGAACAACAGTTTGTGTTCAGGTGCTTTTAAATAATTTTTTTTAATCTACTGGTGTCCAAGATACATACTGAAAAGGTGAAGATGTTTAGACCTACTGAAAATTTATTAAATAATTGAATGAATAACCTGAAACATTTTCAATGAAGTTGAACCAAAATTGGATACACGTACACCAAACCAAACAGAATCCATAAAATACATTATGGCATCATAAATGTATTTTGTTTAAATGTTTTAATCATACCTAATGATGATGTATTACAGACGAATCGCGTTGTGATTTAGAGTTTGTTCTTTTTCTATTTATTTTAATATAAATCATGTGATTTCATAAACAATGAAAACTATTACACATACCAAACATGGTGGGTCTGGTGCTTTCTGTTTTGGAACTAGGCCATGTTTGGCCACAAGCACTGCAAGATTGTGAGCCCTCTCTGGATCCAGACAGCGCGACAGACACGGCATCATGTAGTCCCTGTAGAATCGTTCGTTGCCGATATAGATCTGGGAGCCTGCAAAGACCCCCAAGCCTCCACCCACTATCAGTATCACTTCTTTAAGTTGTTTCTAAAATACAGAAGCGACATCAGAGTTACAATATTGGCATGAAACAAACATATTTTGTGAATAGCTGAGTTTGGGCGATCAAGTTCGAGTTAGAGTAGACATGTGTATTGTGTGATATATCACAGAGTTAAATTACTTCGCACCACTCAACATCAGCTCTCAGTCGTACACGCCCGTGCAGTGACTCAATGTGATTTTCTTGTATCAGCATCTTATGATAATACAAGGCAGCAAGTGAAATATTTGTTCTGTTTGAGCTGTATTTAAGTATGAGATGACATTGTATCATGCTATGATTTTGGTAAATTAAATATTTAATAAAGTATGAAGCATCATAAAGTGTTCAAAATTTAATGCAATTTACATATTTTATTTATAAAATTAATGCAGGCATATTATGTTTGTTTGTTTGCTTGGATTTTTTGCAGTTTTTAACAGTATTTCAGTCATATCACGGCGGTCTGTTAACCTACTCACACTTTCCAGGGCAAGCTTAGCTGATCTAAGCGGTTTACCAGTACTAAGTGCACAAACTTGCGCCAGTATCTGACAACTGCCCTACTTGAATCAGAGGTAGGGGGAGAATGGCCGTAGAAAAAATTTAATGACCAATCCCCACACAAGTTATGTGGCCGGGCTGGGGTTCAAACTCACGATACCCAGATTGACAGTCCAGCGCTCTACCAACTGCATATTATGAGTGTTGTTCCAAAAAAAGATGTCTCAATACATACAAATTGATAACATTCTCCAAACATATGTTTTATTAAGTAAACTGTATATTTTATTTATATTGTGTAATTGATTTTACCTTGATTTTAATCATCAATGGTGTTGCAATTCTTGGAAATTCTTTTCAGGCTGTACTGGTTTTGGGAATGCAAACTGATCAGATTTATTGACAAATAGTTAACTGAAGGTCCTGAGTTATTAGGTCCCAATGATTAACATGTGTGTTGTGTAAAAACACACTCCTAGTTATTATGGTATGCCACTTAATTAGCAGTTTTATTAAAATGAAGTTAAACACAATTTGTACGTTAACACCATTTGTACGTTAAGGGCTTCTGTAAGCATCCACATTTAATGGTCTCTGTATACATTTGAATCACAAAATTCAATGCAAAATAATTATAAATTCTTCAATTCGACCACTGGCAGAAAAGTTATATAACTTAATGACAGAAGTCACATTACTGATGTCAACAAACTTGTAAGCATCATTTTCAGTTGCCAAAAAAATTCTAATTGCACAAGAGATGAGATGTTGCCAGTTGGGAACCATTTGGATAAAGCAAGCTTACCATAAATATTGACTGCTGACCGGGTGCCATTTCTGCTAAAAAATTCAATTAACCACAGGTGCCCTTTTGGCTTTGCTTGTCAAGTTTGCTGTAACACAACCTTCACCTTGTTGTATAATTAGTTTCGAAGAAAAATGCCTTTTATTAAATAATCATTCTTACCAAATATTATAATAATCTACGTATATAAATAAATTTACATTGCATAAGATAATTATATTAATTTTAAACAAAACGCAAACAATAAATTTTGGTCAAATTGTTGAATTCGAATGCACGTGCTAGTTTGGTCCACATCGGAGAGAAAATTGCAGACAGAGCAAAATGACCGCTTTTGAAGGTAAAACGAAATTTAAATAAGTGTGAGATAAATAAATATGTGCATTTTATAAGTCGTAACATCTTAGAGTACAGGATGTGCTTTTGTTTTAGATGTCATGTCATGAATAATTATGTTTGCCGGTTTGCGATCTGTAATTCGGATAAAATAAATTCGGACGTTATCACTTGTAGTGGCAACATACAACTTGCTCGAATGGTATTTGTCCCAACCAATTGATTATACAATATAACATTCTTTATAAAAGCATTCAGAAAATGTTAATTTGCAAAAACATTTAATCATTAAATTTAGCAAACATTCAGACTTCCCAAAGCTCAAAAAGTGTTGGACATTTGGTCTGACAACCTGTCAAAAGTTGCCTGACCAAACTAAAACTTGCCGGACCGAAACATTCTTTTAAGTAAGTATACATGTATACACTAAGGTATTTCGAGATTTAAAAAGCAAACATATTTTACCACCATTGTTGTTTTAATTAATATCACACAACGATATGACAGCGCGCCTAATAAAAACGAAATCCGCACCGCCCGTCCAAAGTAACTGTTCATGAGACATGCACACAAATTCTATATACATTTAGTATGCGCATGTTTGTTATGTCAAACCCATGGTTTGCTAAAAAACCGCGAAAAGTATGCTGACAATCACAATGTTATGCTGTCCGCATGGAAATCGTGCTCATATTGACCATGATATAAAAAGTTTGTAAAATCATAACTTTTGTATAAGAGCTTTGTAGCACAAAACAACACTATTAGTTGTCTGTATGTATGCCGCATATTTTTACTCAATCTTATGTTGACACCATTATATTACCTCTAAAACACGAAAGCAGTTACGTGGTATCAAGAATATTGTTGTCGTTTAGCTCTATGACATATTGTTACTTTTAACATCCACCACGTGGACGGCGTGCAGCACGTTTTTCACGACGAAGTTTAACTGAAAAAAAGTAGCAATGAAGGCATGAAAATCCAGACCAAACGGCAGTTATTTACAACAGTTGGGACAATAAGAACATTATTAACGAACATGAAAAAAATCAAATTTCATGGCCAATTCGCGATGTATTGGAAATCGAAGCTGTATTCAATTTGGTATTTTGTTATCCAGTAATATATAGGAATGAGTCTTGAAAAAGCTGTCAGACGGTTGGATCGATTCTTAGGAATTAAATATAGGACCCATTCAAAATTTGCCTGTCGCTTCCGTCGGACCGATAATTTTTCGGAGTCTGAACATTGCATTGAATGATATTTTAGCATATTTGTTGGAGGTCCTCAATTCGTTTCCGTCCTTCACTTGTGCCCTTTTTGTTTTGGTCTCATTTGGCAGGAGATTTTCACTGCACATGCTAAGACCGTGTGCCAAAGTTTAATTGTACCTGATTACATCATTACCCAAATAAAATGCTGGAAGGAAATAATACTCATTTATTTAAAGTAAACAGTTATAAATTTAGTAAAAAAATAATAAACTACCAAAATATTAACCCAATTGTACACCAAAATTACCTTAGTTTGAATGTTATTTCCTGCGCTATTATTGCTGTGTATGTATGTAGGAATGTGGGTCACTTGACAAACAGTTGATGTGTACCAGGAAGCAAAAATTAACATTAGGTTTTCAGAGTGGTAGTGCTCTGATAAGCAAAGACCATAACACACATGCAGTCTTCGCATTAAATGTTTTAGTCCACTAGTACTCGTACATTTATGAATTTCATTTTACTAGCCACGGGCTGTTGGGCCAGTGGTTAGCTTGAAGACTGAAGCGTGAAGCGTGAAGACTGCACATGCACATAACTTAACAACTTGGCATTTAATTTTATTAATGTAGCAGATTCAAGATGGAAATACATTCCTTGAATTAACCAATATACATGACTATGCAATAAATGCTGTCACGTAATATATACTGTACCAAGAAGGAAACTTTCGTAAAGAGATCAGGGCTTTCATTAACTTTTGAAAACTGTAAGTTTGATTTTCCTGGCCTCTGATTTTGGAAGTTTTGCTCATAATATTTGAAAGTTTTGACAGTATTGCGCTACATAAGTCCTGAGTATTTCAGAAATGAAATTAAGTAATGTATAAAATTCAAGGTGTTTTTTAAGGCCAGTTCTTTTTGATCAAGTGTTTATATGCCAATTTATTCAGTGGAAGAGGTTAACATTTAGATAAATTACTTAATTTTTCTTCTAACTTGTTCATCCTTACATGATGGAACTTCCATGACTGAAATTTTGGAAGTTCTGCAACTTCCATGGCTGCAATTTTGGAAGTCCTGTGACAAAAACTGGGAGTAAATTACTCCCAAACTTCCCTTAATGAAAGCCCTGAGAGATGTTCACACATAAATACATGTTGTTGCTGTAAAAGCGTTCTACTTTGCAAAATCGACCAGTTAATCCTAGTAGATTCATAAGACAAACTTAAACCACAAACAGAAGATTCAAACGTGTAAAACTTAAAGTCTGCTCTACATTCAAACTTCCAGAAAGTTTCTTTTTTGGTTCAGTGTAGTTTATGTGCTGTACACCAATGATTTTTAACAAGTTGGGTTATATACAATTTGCAACAATTGTCAAAGTGGATGGTCATTAATTAACTATTGAAAATATTAACAATAAAGACAACTTCCAAACAATTTTTCAAGTTCTCAATGATTTTTAAGTAATTATAATAATAATGTTTTCAGAAACTTTTTGTTATTTGTGTGGCTTTGAAATGTGTCGTCATGATTCTATGAATATTTCTGACATGCCTTAAAGAGTGTATGTACGATCTTTGGTAGCAATTATTTGTAAAATAAGCAGATGGAAGTGACAATAAACCTTGAAAACAAACAGAAAAACATAAACATGACGAAGGAAATTTATTTGAAATGAATCAACAAGTACTAGTGTTGATTTTTGCATTGTTTATTAGTGTTGTGTTACCTAAATCAGGTGAACATATGTACATGTATTTGAGATTCCGCTTGTACAGATGAAAACTATTTGGTGATTCAAAAAAAGCATTAGCTCACACCATAAGGTGTGTTTAAAAATAATGTTTGTTCTTAACTTTTATTCCATTTTAAATAGAAATATATGTTTATTAACTTTAATTGGTTAATTGTATTTATGCCACTATATCTGTTGTAGGATTGTACACTAAGGTAACAAAATGTGGACCTTCGAGGATAAATGATTAAATAAGAACACTGGTCAGGTATTTGAGCACAATCTGTCAGCAGCTCAAACTTTCATTTTCAAGTGATGCATTAATGTTTCGATTTACTGATTCAGTAGTTAATCTTGTTTAGGTGTTGGGAAACAATGTCACACTTAATTAACAGTCCAAAAATTACTTTAATTTAGACCTGCTGGGCATGTTTCTAAATTAGTATTTCTAGATGCTAAATACATTCCACTTGCAGTTTCAATTCTTGGTACGTTTGGCAATTTAGATTATAATTTAAATAAATGATTGACATATACATCATCATTTACTTTTAGAAATGGGTGTTATGCCTGAAATTGCACGGGCAGTGGAAGAAATGGACTGGAGGTAAAGTTATAATAAATCCTTGAGCATTTACAGTTGCTTCGAAAAGGCAAGAACATTTATTAATGGTTTGTTAACATTATTCATCTGTTTTTAAAGTTTCTTTTTTTGTCATATTATTTGTGCTCTTGAAAGTTATAAATCTTATCTTAAAATGAGTACCAGAGCTTTGAATTTCTACATGTTCTGTAGAGGTGTCACGATATTAGTAATCCATATTGCAATACATTGTGGTATTTTTAAATTTATCACGATATTTATTGCAATATATTGCGACATTCGTATTTATGTATTTCATAAGCTTAAGACTGATAAATTCACTATTAACTATGCAGTATCTTTTAGTATGTTGTTTACTATCGCCAAGTGGATGACATGCGCACAATTAGCAACATATAAACAGCAGATAGAAAAGCAAAACAAATATGAGCAACACTCACAAACCACCTGTCACTGTCATGGCTGACACTTGTATTTATTATATAACATATATTGTACAAATATTGACTTCCTTGAGGAAGACAGTGCGTCTCGTCAACCCGAGGCAACACTGTCGACCGAGGCTTTAGCCGAGGTCGACAGCGTCTGTCGAGGGTTGACGAGATGCACTGTCACCCTCACGGAAGTCAATATATATTTTATTATACCGATCAATCCCGTATCAGGCGACATTGCGGTAGCGGGCGACATTGCCGGGCGACATATCAAATTGTTGCCCGCTGCAGTTTATATGCATTATATAGAGAAATAATCCAGTGAGGTATAATACAGTGATTTGTTACATGTGCAGGTACTCCAGTCATGTTGTATGTATAAATGTTTTGTGTTTAAGCCATAAACTATGTATGTATTTCTAATTGGAAAAAAAGTCTGGTTTAATGTATATTAAGCATAAACATTTTAAGAGAATACGTGTTTACCAAAGTTACCATAAATGGAAAATTATTGGTCGCCGGTATAATCTATTATTGTCAGGCCTTTGACTCATCCCAACAAAACTATCAATTTTACAAATAGTACTGGCTTCCAGTTGTTTATCACTGACAATGAGTGTGTTTTAATTAAGTCTAAAGTTGTGGAATTTAGTTATTAACAGGAAAGAACACAAGCCGGAAAAAAACATAATGATGCAATATATCGGTATGGACATTCATATTGCAATATTTTATTGCATAATCAAATATTGCAATATACCAATATACCGGTATATTGCGACATCCCTAATGTTCTGGGTATGCATGTATTTTGTATTAAATTACTGCCCACATGTGATGAATTGTTTAAGTTTTTTGTACATAAGTTATTAGTGTAAATGTTACTTTACAAAGCTAGATTCATGTTTGTTTTTGTCTAGTTTACCAACCGATGTGCAGGCTGAGGCTATACCCATGATTCTGGGTGGCGGAGATGTGCTTATGGTAAGAAGAGGGAACTGTTTGTTACATGGCTCATATAATTATTTTAGTGTCAAATATTCCCCATTACCCTTATTAAAGTAATTCATTCTGCCAACATGTGTGTGTGTAGTACATTTTTATCGAGTGAAGCGGGATTCTCTCCCATATGGCCATTACCCCCAGAAGACTTGTTAGTTGGGTTATGGGGGTTAGGGGTAGTGCATGATACAGGAGATGCCCCGTTCCAGAGGTGACCCTATGTCTTTCAGTGCCCGGTGTTAAGCATCTAGTAACACTGCACCTGGGTTTAAGTTTCATGCAAAAGACGAGTAAGTAGGACAGGGTGTAGATGGGGCTTGAACCTGCGACCCCCAGGTTGTGAAGCCAGAGCGTTACTTTTAGACCAACTTAGTTATAAGTTTTGTTTGTATGGTTACAATGTACAGTGGCTTGATTACACAGTTGCTTGGTTTTTATATGGTTAATCATTATAAAAAAAACAAACAACATCTTCATACATTTTTAGCTCACCTGAGCACAAAGTGCTCATGGTAAGCTTTTGTGATCGCCCGTTGTCTGTCGTGCGTGCGTGCGTGTGTGCTTCATCAACTTTTCATTCAAACAACATCTCCTAAACCGCTTGGCAGATTTTCACCAAACTTCCCAGGAATGATCCTTGGGTGGACCTCTTTCAAAGTTGTTCAAATCTTTCCGGTCCTCTGAATATTTAGGTCACCCGAGCTAAAAATAGATTTAAAAAGTGAAAGCTTTAAAAATCTTCTTCTATGAAACCGCAAGGCTCAGACCTTTCATATTTGATATGTAACATCCTCTAGAGGTCCTCTACAAAGATTGTTCAAATTATATCCCTGGGGTCAAAACCGGCCACGCCCCGGCAGTCACATGGTTTGTATAGAATATATAGCAAAATGACTTTAAAAATCTTTTCCTCTGAAACCACAAGGCCCAGAGGTTTCATATTTGGTATGTAACATCCTATAGTGGTCCTCTACAAAGATTATTCAAATTATGCCCCTGGGGTCAAAACGGGCCACGCCCCGGTGGTCTCATGGTTTATATAGAATATATACAAAATGACTTTAAAAATCTTCTCTTCTGAAACTGCAAGGCCCAGAGGTTTCATATTTGGTATGTAACATCCTTTAGTTGTCCTATACAAAGTTTGTTCAAATTATGCCCCTGGAGTCAAAATGGGCCACGCCCCGGGGGTCACATGGTTTATATAGAATATATAGCAAAATGACTTTAAAACTATTCTCCTCTGAAACCACAAGGCCCAGAGGTTTCATATTTGGTACGTAACATCCTATAGTGGTCCTCTACAAAGATTGTTCAAATTATGCCCCTGGGGTCAAAACTGGCCACGCCCCGGGGGCTCATGGTTTATATAGAATTTATACAAAATGACTTTTAAAATCTTCTCCGCTGAAATTGCAAGGCCCAGAGGTTTCATATTTGGTATGTAACATCCTTTAGTGGTCCTATACAAAGTTTGTTCAAATTATGCCCCTGGGGTCAAAACGGGCCACACCCCGGGGGCCACATGGTTTATATAGAATATATAGCAAAATGACTTTTAAAATCTTCTCTTCTGAAACTGCAAGGCCCAGAGGTTTCATATTTGGTATGTAACATCCTATAGTGGTCCTATACAAAGTTTGTTTCTCCTCTGAAACCGCAAGGCCTAGAGGTTTCATATTTGGTATGTAACATTGTATAGTGGTCCTCTGCAAAGAGTGTTCAAATTATGCCCCTGGGGTCAAAACTGGTAACGCCCGGGGGGGTCAAATGGTTTATATAGACTCAAATAGCAAAATGACTTTAAAAATCTTCTCCTCCGAAACGGCAAGGCCCACAGCTTTCCTATATTTGTAACGTAACATTGCATAGTGGTCCTCTCCAAATATTGTTCAAATTATGCCCCTGGGGTCAAATCTGGCCACCCCCCGAGGGGTGACATGGTTTATATAGACTTAAATAGCAAAATGACTTAAAAAATCTTTACCTGAAACCGCAAGGCCCAGAGGTTTGTTCAAGGTTGTTCAGCTTATGCCCCTGGGATAAAAATAAGCCACGCCTCGCGATGCAAATTGCAATTGGGTTACAAGGTTTCAGGTGAGCGTCCTACGGCCCTCAGGCCCTCTTGTTTGGTGTTTTGGTGAAAATAAAGCTTTTTTTCTAGAGTTAATAAGCAGTTCATTATATGGCAAAGGTTTCCCTTTTTTCGCAACAATGTCTTTTCTTTCTGCAAACAGGCAGCGGAGACGGGTAGTGGTAAAACTGGAGCATTCTGTCTGCCCATCCTGCAGATTGTGTTTGAGACCCTCAAAGACCAGCAAGAGGGCAAGGCCAGCAAGATATCCATCAAGCATAAAGGTAGGCACCCGTCTTAATCTGTTTTTCTTTCTGACTGCTGTTTAAAATCCTGGTATAATGGTTATGCTGTAATTTGTGTCACTGTTTTATTATTTTGTTACAAATGTCTTATTTCACAGATTCTGTATTTCATTTCGAAATCTGTTTTCAGCTATTACAAATACTGTTAATATTCATGAATTTTGAATGTAAAGCAATTCTATAAGAAATTCCTCTCTTAGTGTGGACAAACAATACATTTAATAATATAAAATGTGTTATGTTTATGTTACTGTGCATGTCATAAATTTTTAAACATACATTAAAAAGCTGGTTAAATTAATTTACGAATGAGGTGTTAATTTATGCTGTATGTTCTATGTTGATGGCACTGTGAATTTTGGTGACTTTTGTCTTTCCATTTTTCTAGTGAGCAATACATGGAAGCTCAACGTCTATGATCGTGGTGATGCGATGGGTAATTGTCTTTGTTACTTATTCATATTGGTTAAGAGTTCTTCCGTAGAGCCATAAGTCATGTAAGTTATGCTGTTTACAGTGGTATAATCTAAGACTTCGTTTACAAAATATACAACATATTCTGTGTCAACTGTTATGACATTGATAAATTTTGATATTAGTCCTTTGGTGTGTGTATTAAAAATCCATTATTAAATATGGTTTGTGTGAAGATTGTCTTTAAATTTGTAGTTATAATTAAAGAAGAAAAGTTATTATTATCATATATATTGATCCAGGTGATATGACATGGTGCTTATCCCTGTTCCTTTATCACTATGGTTCCCACCTGCTACCCCTATGCTTGTAAAATACATGATTTTACATGATTTTATACCATACTAATTAATGTAAACAAATGGTCCAACTTTCCCCCTGCTACTTTTGAACAGCGCCTGTACCTTATTATCTTAGATTATTCCCTAATATACTTGTACATCTTGAAAAGATTATGTTTTTTTGTTGTTTTCACACTTATCATACATTGCCTTGTGTCTGTTCTAGCCATCGACCCAGATGGCCTGCTGTGTCAGAGCAGAGATCAGCAGAAGTGGCACGGAACTCGTACCAACAAGGCTGTTGTAGGGCAAGGTCAGTGGAAAAGAATTTAGCCATATTTTCCTTCTTTAGGCAATTTTAATGACAGGACACAGAACTATGAGCTATGACTTAAAAGTTATTGGACATTGAAAACAGTCTTGGAAAAAAACAGTTTCCCAAAGCAAGGGGCAAGTAATACTAATACAAGCAAGTTTCAGTTTTAGATCGTCAGCCCGACAGGGCAAGAAAAGAAAGGTTTGATGATTAACGGCATCAGAAAGTTTTTCCAATGATCATTATAAGAAAAACAAGTTGCTAGTAAAGATTTTACAATATAACAGATTGGACCTGTCTTGTTCGGGCTGAAGACCGGGATTTAGCGATATTTTCCTTAATTAGAACGAACTGTTCACAATGACTAAAAGATGTTGAGTTTTCTCCTAAATTTACTTAAAAATTTACAGTTCTTAAACATACGAAACTTAAAAGCGTTAAAAACGTTCACAACAATTTCATTTTTTTTCCAACGACAGATTTTCTTAAAACTTGGCACAAACATGTATCAATGTATCCTTAAACTAAAACAGTCTTAAAAAATAGGGGTCACCGGCCTTTTTCCGGAAATATTGAATTTTGAATACGGTACCTGTCGAAGTCTTTTTTCAGTTTGTGTTACTTAGAATGTTGAATAATATAAAGCGTTTATATTCAAACAAAGATGGAGATTTTTAAAAGCATCTTTTTTTTAATGTTTCGTTTGGTAATATACAAGTGCAGTTTAATGATAAAACGCGCTTTATATACAGTTATCATTTACCAAATGATGACTTGTAATGGACGCTTAACGAGGTGAATTTTGCATTAAATTTGCCTGTTAAAACATCAATAATTTATCAAATATAGGAATATCTTTTGTTCCAAACTACAGAGTTTGTTAAGAGATCCCACATACATGCGTCATTGTATACTGTAACTAAAACAGTCTTAAAAAATAGGGGTCAGCGGCCTTGTTCTGGAAATATTGGGTTTTTAATACGGTACCTGTTGAAGCCCCTTTTTCAGTTTGGATTTTTCTCAATGTTTTAAATATATAGGATAGTTATTTTTCAAACAAGGTTATGGTTCTTTCAACAAATATGTTTGTACATGCTTTGTTTGGCAATATACATGTGTTGATAATAAAAACGTTTTACCTACATTTACTGCTTAAATAATGAATTTGACTGGACATTTAGGTGTGTCAAATGGGAACTAATAATGCTTTCTGAAACTTAATTTTTATCAAATGCATATTTTGTTCCAAACGACAGATTTTCTTAAAATTTTGCACATACATGCATCAATGTATACTTACACCAAAACGTAAAAAAAAAGAATGGCTCACTGAACTTGTTTGAGAAATATTGGATTTCATATAGGGTACCTGTGTGGCCTTTTTCCTGTTTCATTTTAAAATACATAACAACGTATCAATAGAATCAAGATATTAAATGGATCATTTCTGAACTGAATTTGTGTGGAAAATACATTCCATAGTGTGTTTTTAATTATTATATATGCTTTATGAACTTTGACTATTAAAAATATTTATTGTGAATGGACATTAGAGATGAAATTAGTATATTGTAACCTATATACAATAAAGAAAAAATGAGGCAAAAGGAGAAATTAACCCAATTATTTTCTTTTTGTTGCGAACGTCTTTAAGTACAATTTTGTATGTAGTATTTAGTTTGTGTATATTAACATAATAATTATGCAGTTTTTATTTTGATTTGCCCTGTATGGAATAGAGGATATTTGTTCATTTTAATGTAATATCATATTTATTTCATGAGCGGTCATATAAAATATATTGTCACAAGTGGCGGAGCCATGAGTGAAAATACCAGTTTTCTATGACAACGAGGAAAAATGGGGGGAATGACAGCGGCAACTTTCCACTCTCTAACTTGAGAATCAATCTTCATAACTAAATACCCTAAAGCTACACTTACTCAGGATTGCATTTGTGGTGGGTTAGGTGGGGTCGAGGTCACTGTTACTTAAAATAGAAAAAAATACTGCTTTATAACTTGAGAACAAATTGGAATATTTTAATAACATTCAATTTATAGATACTGTATAACGAGACTTTGCATGAGATTGCATATGGGGTTAGTTTGGTCAAGGTCAAGGTCACAGTTTAGAAATTTAGAAAAATGCTTCTACTCAGTAACTTGAGAAAGAAATGTGGCGCGTCGTGAGAAAACCGGTCTTAATGCATGTGCGTAAATTGTCGTCCCGGATTAGCCTGTGCACATTCCGCTTTTATAGTATTTTCTGTTTCAAGGAAGTCTCTTCTAAACGTATATACACTGTAGGCAGAAAGTGCCGTCTTGGATTAGCCTGTGCGGGCTGTACAGGCTAATCCGGGACGACACTTTTCTTTCATGCATTAAGCTCAGTTTTCCCAGGACGCGCCTTAAATTAATTTTGTTTAATTGGCCCGTACTATACAGTTTGTTTAAGAAAAAATGCCAGAAACTCTGACAAGCACAAGAAAAGCTCTTGTTACTTGGACAAGTGACATTTACTTGCGGACAAGTAGATTTTTGCAATGAACTTGCCCGTGGATAAGTGAATAATTGTATTGAATTTTATTAATTGTTTTCTGTTGTTTAGAAAGGATGATGTTTACACTGACAAATTAAGTTATTCACATTATTAAAAAAAAAAAAGAATTGAAAACAAAATAAATTTGTTCCTTGTTTGTTTGTTTATTTTGATTTTTTCGCCGTTTTTTAACAGTATTCAGTCATATCACGGTGGTCAGTTAACCTACTTACACTTTTCATGGGCAAGCTTAGCTGATCTAAGCGGTTTACCAGTACTAAGTGCACATACTTATGCCAGTAACTGACAACTGCCCTACTTGAATCAGAGGTAGGGGGAGAATGGCCGTTGAAATAATTTCATGACCAATCTCCACACAAGTTACGTGGCCGGGCTGGGATTCGAACTCACGATCCCCGGATTGACAGTCTAGCGCTCTAACAACTGAGCTAGCTGGGCCATATAACCCAGAATGGAGTTATCAAATGTTATCATTTCAATAGACCCAGAGTGAAATGATCGGGATATCATTCACTGGTATTCTCCACTCATTCACCGCATATCTTGAAATAAAACCTGTTATTGAGAGATATATTGCTCAGAAAGTGTGAATATATGCTTATTTTAATTTTTTTTCCGAAAATTTGGTAGCCAATTAGAAATGTTAGTAGCCATTAGGCTTCCATTAAGGGAAGTTTGGGAGTAATTCACTCCAGGTTTTGTCACAGGACTTCCAAAATTGCTGCCATGGAAGTTGCAGAACTTCCAAAATTTCAGCCATGGAAGTTCCATCATGTAAGAATGAACAAGTTAGAAGAAAAACTAAGTAATTTATCTAAATGTCTACCCCTTTCACTGAATAAATTGGCATAAAAACACTTGATGAAAAAGAACTGGCCTTAAAAACACCTAGAATTTTATACAGTACTTAATTTCATTTCTGAAATAATCAGGTCTTATGTAGCACAATACTCTTAAAACTTTAAAATATTATGTGGAAAACTTTCAAAGTCAGAGGCCAGGAAGTTCAAACTTCTAGTTTTCAAAAGTTAATGAAAGCCCTGTGGCAATGGCTATTTTGGCTACTGGTAGTGCTAACATAGCATTCTACTTTTCCAGGGAGGTACTACTACGAGGCGACGGTGACAGACGAGGGACTGTGTCGGGTGGGCTGGTCCACAGACAAGGCCAGTCTGGACCTGGGGACGGACCAATGGGGGTGGGGGTTTGGGGGCACGGGCAAGAAGTCCAACAGCAAGCAGTTTGACAGCTATGGGGAGGTAGGTTACACTGCAGCGTTTTGATATGTATTAGAAATGCATGGGTTTAAGTTTTGAGTATCGATGCTGATTTCTGTATTTTTAAAAGTATTTATCCAACATGACACAAAAGTATGTATTCAGTATTTTGGAAACCTGATTTAAGTATTTGTATAATGGTGTACTTTCACCCATGGAAATGTAACAGTTGTAAGGGACTTTGATATATAATGCTTTCTTAATAAATTAATTGCAAATAGAAAATAACATTGTATCATTGGATCTTTATTTTTATATCTGTGGAAATAAAGTAAATTAAGGGTTGTAAAAACCTGTAACACTGTATCATTTGTTTTTTTCATATTTGCACGCAATAAAGTAATTTAAGTGTTATTTTACTTTGAAGGTATTCGTTCACCAACATTACATTTTCACAACAATTTCCTGAATGGGTATATGTCTTCTTTCATATACCAATCATATATGGTAAAACAGTCACTGATGTTTTTGTCTTGGAATTTGCATCTGCACAATTTCTGTAACGGCTTTTGAATGGCATCTCTTTTCACTTAAGCCATATTCAAACCATGATGGCATCTTTCAATTCAGCCTTTTGGAATCAACGATACAATGGGTTGCTACCTAGACCTGATGAAACATGAGGTGCGATGGTCAAAGAACGGAGTGGACCTTGGCAAGGCGTACGACATTCCTGCTAAGGCTGCCAATGAGAAGTTTTTCGCAGCTGTTGTCTTGAAGGTATGGGGGCTGTGTATATATCAGAAATAATTGCATACAGTCATGGTTTTTATATAGCCCACACAACAAAGTTGTAAGGGGGGTATACTGGATTCAGCTTATCTGTCTCGCCGTCTGTCCGGTCGTCTGTCTGTCTGCCTTTTCAAACCCTTTTTGATATCAAGTTCAAACTTCATAAATGGATAAATGGTTGTTAGAAGGAGTGCAATGCACATGATTTATTACTCTGGTTGCATTAATGACAGAGTTATTCCCTTTTATCGATTTTCCTTGGCCGGCCATTTTCTCAAAAACTACTGAAGGAATTGAACTCAAACTTTTTAAATGGACAGATGTTTTTTAGGTGGAGTGCCTGTGCACAAGAATTATAACTTGAGATGTTTGTTAGATGGAGTGCAGTGCACAAGAATTACAACTGTAACTGCATTATTTTTTCAGAGCTATTCGCGTTTGTCATTTTAACTAATACATTTTTGTGACAAAGCAGCACGCGGGGGTATTCGAGCCATGACAGTGGCAGTTGTAATTTTGAGAGGGTGGGATAGAGCCTAGTTTTTTTTGTTCAGGAAAAATATTGAAAAACGATTTTTGCTTAAGGGGAAGCACAGTATCTCACCATTGTTTTTAACATTATTAAAAGGATTATGCTTTGAAAATACATGTTGCAGATGATTTGATTTGGTGTTTGTTTTTATGCAATGGCACACTCCATGCAAGTCCCAAATCCATTACTGGCCACAAAATGTGATATTTAGTTAGTTATTACTGGCGAGAACTCCATATAACTGGCCACTCCAAGTCATTTAGCTTGCGTGTATTAAACTGGCTAAACCAGTGTGGTGATACATTTATTTTGATCTTATACAGTTTTCTGAATCCGTTTTTAACCAGCCATGAGTGCCAGTATTTTGACTATTTTTTCTGGACCTGGTACAGTTGTACTGGCTATGTCCAAGGTCTCACAGACTTGCACAAAGACTGTATGATACACATGTAATTTCAGAATGCAGAAATGACCTTCAACTTCGGGGGTACTCCGTTCAAGTATCCCCCACTGCAAGGTTTCACCTCCCTGTCCGGGGCGTCCAAGGAAAGCACCGTCGAATCAACCCAGTCGGGTGGTCAGGCCAGCAGTTCTAAGGCGGCTACAAATGCTCCCCAGGCAATCATCATAGAACCTTCTAGGGAACTTGCCGAGCAGGTATGACACAAGGCAACCCTTCCTTTCTTTGCATGATTAAAGTCTTTCTAACATTCGACTTTTCCCTTGATTATTTATTGATTATTTATTCCCTATTACACATTTTATAAAGGGTTTCCCAATACAATTATGGCATGGGTCCTGTCCAAAATTCTTATAAGCTCAGAATGGTTTTAACCGGATTTAGCAATATTAAAAATCCCAAACTTTTCTTTTGAATGTGTATCTTATTCTAAAAGGCGTGTAACATGTGTCTGTTTATGATTTGTCACTTATAGTTCTCAAATGTAAGTTTCTTGACATTTGGTTAATTGGAGTGATACTGGGCACAACATGATTTTAAATAATTTAGTTTAGAAATATTGTTGTTGATGTTTGTATGACAAACAAAAGGTATGGAGCTTTAATTTCTGTTTTCAGACCTTAGTGCAGATTCAAAAGTTCAAGAAGTTCATGGAGAGTCCAGTGCCAAGGTAGGCCACCACGCTGTTTTATGTAACCTCCATAAATGCTTTTAAATGCCCTTATTCACTGATTTTCATATATATTTTTTTATAATTTCATAAAATGTTTTACAAATTAAAAAAGTGGCAGTAATTTTGACATTAGCTTATGGTGGGATAATTCCAGGATTTTCTCCATTGTATGATTGTAATTAATGTTTATAGTCATCGTATTTCCTTTGTTTTAGAATTTCGGTAAAGAAAGTCCTAAATTCCAAAAGATATTGATTATTCTGAGGTTGACCAGCTCAGACGGGCAGCAGGGGAAACTATTTTGCTCTGAAACTTTGTCTAAATTACAATACATGTGGGAAACAAAGTGTTTATACTGTTCCTTTGTTATCTGCAGGGAACTGTTGGTGGTAGGTGGAGTGAATGTCAAAGAGCAAGTGGATGTTTTAATGCAAGGGGTAAGCGGTATGGGACTAGCATTTATAGAACACTGGCTTACCTTTCCTGTACTTTAGATTATCTCCCTTGTACTTTGTAATGCCTTCTGCTTTATAATTGCTTCCCTTTATACCTTGAATTACCTCCTTTGTACTGTGTATTGCATGTTGCTTTATAATTGCTTCCCTTTATACTTTGAATTACCTCCCTTGTACCGTGTATTGCCTTCTGCTTTATAATTGAACAGTAAATATACTTGTCAATCAGGAATTGAGTTGACCGATTATGGGTTTATATTTCAGTGGTAAATAATATAGCTCATGGTTTGCATAATCCAATCGCTTAACTTCCAATCCTTGGACAAACAACCTTGGACAAACAGAAAGGCGGAGCGATCTATGTTCGTCTACCTCCCTTGTACTGTGTATTGCTTCTGCTTCTTTATTGTTTTTCTTTATACTTTGGTTTACATCCCTTGTACTATGGATTCTTTGAATTATCTCTCCTGTTCATTTTTTTTTTTTTTGGGGGGGATTTTTCTCTGTTTTCACAGTACTTCAGTCATATCACATCGGTCAGTTAACCTACTTACACTTTTCCTGGGCAAGCTAGCCGATCTAAGCAGTTTACCAGTACTAAGTGCACATACTTATGCCAGTAACTGACAACTGCCGTACTTGAATCAGAGGTAGGGGGGAGAATGGCCGTAGAAATAATTTCATGACCAGTCCCCACACAAGTTAAACAGCGACAAATCCAAACAAACAAACAAACAAATTATCACAGAGTGATTATAAAGCATTGTTCGACATCAGCTGTTAGTTGTGGTCACCATACCGGACAGTTTGGGTTTCCTCCCATAGCACAAGACCAAAATTAAAAATATTTCAGTAAAAAGATAAATAGCTGAAACTTGCAGCTATGATTCTAAATTTGTCCCAGCTTTTGACGAGTCAAAAAGTAAATTAGGCTGGGGTGCTGGGAGAAAACCCGGGTCCGCACATAATGCAGCTTCGACGCGGATGACCTCATAAAAAAACTTCGAAATACACACACACAATTGTCAGTTGTACCCGCAGCGTTATTTCTTGGCATTTTCTGCGATCACTCTGCGTAGCTCATAGATTTGCCATGTCATTACTTGCAAAGAATATTCTGACTATGTGCGGGTGAGTAAAATATTGGTTTCACTGGTGTACTTTACTTTGGATTACTGCCGTATAATTTATAATAATACGTTTGCATCCTTTGTACTTTGTATTATCCTTTTGTGTTTGGGATTGCATTCTTTGTGCATTGAAATACATTCTTGGTAAGTTATATAAGTACATACTTTGTCCTTTTCCATAATTTAATTTGAATTATTTCCCGTATACTGCGAAACTCCCTTAGGCTTGGGATAACCTCCCATGTGTTTCAGATTAACTCTTTTATTGTACTTCCCTTCCATCTCTGGTGCATGTATATTGCCCAATTGATCAAAATCCTCATTGTTCAAAAACACTGTCTATTCCTTTATTCAGACATCATGAAATCGAAATTTGTCGTCACAAAAATCTGTTATAAAATTGATTGCAATCTTTTTAAGATTGTATAAAGTACATGTTCCATAGTTTCTACTAGTTGTTGTTGAATATAATTGAACCATTATGCATTTAGTCATGTTGATGTCAATATTACTCTCACATTAAGTTCTTATCAAAACCTTTCAAATTGTCTTATCCAAAACTTTAAAGCTAATATTATATTTGTATCTAGTATTGTTATATAAAAATTGCCAGGACCGTATCCAGAAATGAAAAAGCATCCAGGCAAATATTTGGTATTGTTGCGATTTGGCATACATTTGGGGTGTTTTTTTTTTTTTCAAAAAGGCATGCTTCAAATGTTACTAATTTATTGTAATAAACTGATGAAATCTAGTATGGACATTAAGCAAAATTATTTGAGACTTTTAATATAAGTGATGTGACAGTTTAATAAACACCCCAATTTAGACAGACATTCACAGTGATGTGACAGTTTAATAAACATCTCAATTTAGACAGACATTCACAGTGATGTGACAGTTTAATAAACACCTCAATTTAGACAGACATTCACAGTGATGTGACAGTTTAATAAACATCTCAATTTAGACAGACATTCACAGTGATGTGACAGTTTAATAAACACCTCAATTTAGACAGACATTCACAGTGATGTGACAGTTTAATAAACACCCTCAATTTAGACAGACATTCACAGTGATGTGACAGTTTAATAAACACCTCAATTTAGACAGACATTCACATGCATATTGATGTCAATACAAGTAGATTGTCTATTAGACATTTATTTTACCTATAAGGGTCGATTGATCATTTTATTTTCAAAACATGCTAAATTTTGTTTTGGTAATTTCTCAAATTTTCGCCTCGGCAAGTGCCTCGTTGTGCCTCAGCATGTGGTACCCCTCAGCGTGGCCTCAGCAAGGGCCTCTGTGTGCCTCAGCATGGGGTACCCCTCAGCGTGGCCTCGGCAAGTGCCTCGTTGTGCCTCATCGTGGGGTACCCCTCAGCGTGGCAACCTGCTTGCGGTTGAGTAAACTCTTCAAGGGACAGTGTCACAGTTTTTGGCTCTAAGAAACAATTTACTACACCTGATTTTTTCCTGTTGTATTATACATTTATTGTTCATTTTTCAAGGTTTGAAAAGCACATTGCTTGTGCTAAGGTAAACTTTTGATGAATATCAGTATTTCTTTTTAGAAAAAGTTGCTACCTCGTAGACATACTATAGTAGATTTTTAGCAGATAGACACAATAATTAATGAAATAATTATGTTTTGCAACCTTAACAGCATATCAGACAAATTTTTTTCAATAGATTCTACAAATTCCTGTTTTAAAATTACATTTTTAAGGAAATGTTTTTCAATAGATTCTACAAATTCCTGTTTTAAAATTACATTTTTAAGGTAATGTTTTTCCAACCCCAAACTGTAAAACTGTCCATTTAAAGTGAAAAAAAACGTTCTGTGGTTTTGATATATTCAGATAAAGAAGTTAACGTGGAAACCGTGTTTAATATTCAGACTGCGTGACTAAAAAAGAAAAGATGGAGAACGCTTTTTCATGATAAAACTTGTGCTATTTTAGAACATCTTATTAGAACCAAAGAGTTGGTCTCGATATTGATTCGATTTCTTACAGTAATTCCATGCCGTGTGATGTCTGTATATCTCGGTGCATTCTGCAACAGACTTGTGCTAACAGGACACAATACTTTCCAAGGGTTTTTGCATCTCGGAACCTTTTATGAAATCCTGCTGGGATGAGATGCTATTTTTGGTAACAAATGATTACAATGCAAAACCTGTAAGATCAAGATAATAACTTAGCCTGACAGGTTGTGGAATTGGAAATCAACAACATATGCTGTCAGTAGTACATCTTGTGTCTTATTATGGCCTAAATATGCGATGAAAGGAACATAAATGTCAGTTAATCTTTGACTTTCGTCTGTAGATTTGGAATGCAGTTGATTACCTTCCTGCAGACATTATCAAATGTACCGGGTAGTTTTATTTGCAGTGTATATTTAGTTTAAGAAAAAATGTTGTAGATTTTATAGTAAGATGTTGTACACAGACATTATCAAATGTACGGGGTAGTTTTATTTGCAGTGTATATTTATTTTAAGAAAAAATGTTGTAGATTTTATTGTAAGATGTTGTACACCATCAATTCCTTTTGTTTACAAACCTGTTTTTAAAGCCGCAGTCCATAGAATATAATTCAAGACGTCTTAAATTGGCATTTGTTTTAATGAACCTTAATGACGTTTATTCGACTGAAAACTGTTTCTTATTTACGAAAGGCATTTATTACGTCTATGTTCGAAAACACTTGGTGATCTGATTTACATAATAATGAACTGTAGACTGGAATAAAATGATATGCCTAAACCCTAACTGGAGAATCGTTGTGTTAAGTTATTTGCAATGTGTGACAAACTTGGACTGTGACTAAATTTGACTCAATACAAGCATCAACTCTTTGATATTTAAACTAATTGAAATGAGCGTCAACATACTAATTAGGCTTGACACTATTTCCACATTACCAGAAAAATTAGTTTAAGATTTAATAAATAATTTTCCATTTATCATTGTTTATTGGGCAATAAACAATGATTTGGAGTTCTGATGTGTAGGAATTAAGCCACGAGGGCGCCACCCCGAGTTGTCTAATAGCCACGCATCAGCATGAGAAAGACTTGTTTATTGGCCGCTAAACAACGATGATGCAAGTTTTTTTAGATTCTAACATGATTTGACATATATTTTTGCATTTGTAATTTGAACTTCTTTTTATTATGCTGCGCTCAGCACTACTTTTTGCATTGGTTATTGGGTAGTTTAACAACGATAATTTTGTTCTTTGTCTACAGATAAAGTAGCAAGTATCGTGTTAGAATTTTAGATAATTATACACACTTTATATTAAATAAGAACAAATTTTAAGAATTACTGTACACTTTGGCATATCTGAAACTTTGAACTCAGCGAGCTTGCGATAATGAAATTTAGTTGTAAAGGTCTGAGTGAGACACATTACATTCTTACTTAGAGCCCATAGCCATTATCCATTAGGGTTACTCACATGTCAATTTCTGAAGATTCCTGTACTTTCACCAATGAGGGATGTTGTGGGAAAACTGGGCTTAATGCACGTGCATAGTGTCGTCCCAAATTTTTGCAATCTTTCCTATGAACAACTTACTATTTCAGAAAGAATAAAATAAAACTCCGCCAAATAAGAGTCCACACAGGCTAACCCGGGACGGCACTTTACGCCTACAGTGGATTTATGTTTAGAAGAGACCTCTTTGAAACAGAAAATACCATAGAAGGGGAAAATGCTGTCCCAGATTAGCCTGTGCGAACGCGCCACATATGTTTGTCAAAATAAAAAAAATGAATAAACAAGTAAATGTAAAAATGGAATGCAGTTAACAGTTCAGACAATTGTGCTCACTAAATTAAACATGTAAACATTTTCAGGTATTGGCCATGAAAATTTGAAACTTATGAACAAATTTTGTAATTGGTTTTTGTTGACGTCTTAAACACATAAACAGTTCATCCAATTGTTTCGTTATACTTTTAATATCTGTGGGGCATTTTGTTATTTGTAAGGTTATACTCGATGCATTTGTCCATAATACGTTATCATTATAAGTAGCCGAAGTAGCAAATGACTTTCTAGAATTTCTTAAATGATTTGAAAATGATGCTTATTTGGACTTTTTCAGGAAAAAAATTTCAGCTATTTTTTTGCAAAAATGAATAAAAGCAACTATTTTTTATTTATTTTTGTCAGTCTAGCGATGGTTCTCATTATTTATTTATTGTATATTTCTCCAATTTATGACTATGGAACTTAAAATGTAATGATAAACACGCTCTGAGATCGGTGTAATATGAGCTCATTTGTTACTTTGATGGACATAAATAACGTTAATTGGATGACAAATGCTGTTCATTAGAATCTAAATTACGAAATTTCTTTGAAATTGTTTCGTTATATTTTGGTATAGAAAGTCATATGTTATAATATTCCCATTATGCCATCGTTATATTTTGGTATAGAAAGTCATATGTTATAATATTCCCATTATGCCATCGTTATATTTTGGTATAGAAAGTCATATGTTATAATATTCCCATTATGCCATCGTTATATTTTGGTATAGAAAGTCATATGTTATAATATTCCCATTATGCCATCGTTATATTTTGGTATAGAAAGTCATATGTTATAATATTCCCATTATGCCATCGTTATATTTTGGTATAGAAAGTCATATGTTATAATATTCCCATTATGCCATCGTTATATTTTGGTATAGAAAGTCATATGTTATAATATTCCCATTATGCCATCGTTATATTTTGGTATAGAAAGTCATATGTTATAATATTCCCATTATGCCATCGTTATATTTTGGTATAGAAAGTCATATGTTATAATATTCCCATTATGCCATCGTTATATTTTGGTATAGAAAGTCATATTATAATATTCCCATTATGCCATCGTTATATTTTGGTATAGAAAGTCATATTATAATATTCCCATTATGCCATCGTTATATTTTGGTATAGAAAGTCATATTATAATATTCCCATTATGCCATCGTTATATTTTGGTATAGAAAGTCATATGTTATAATATTCCCATTATGCCATCGTTATATTTTGGTATAGAAAGTCATATGTTATAATATTCCCATTATGCCATCGTTATATTTTGGTATAGAAAGTCATATGTTATAATATTCCCATTATGCCATCGTTATATTTTGGTATAGAAAGTCATATGTTATAATATTCCCATTATGCCATCGTTATATTTTGGTATAGAAAGTCATATGTTATAATATTCCCATTATGCCATCGTTATATTTTGGTATAGAAAGTCATATGTTATAATATTCCCATTATGCCATCGTTATATTTTGGTATAGAAAGTCATATGTTATAATATTCCCATTATGCCATCGTTATATCTGACATGCATTGCTGTTTATCTGCTGTTGGAAAATGACGATGGTTGCCTTGTGAATTTTTCATTGAGTACCAAATTAATAGATATACCAATTTACAGCTATTTGTTCTTCCATTGTACCAATTAATGTCACAGAATTGCTACAGGTTCTTAACCACATAATGTATTGCCAATTTCTTAGAGTAGATTGCTTTGATCTGGTGTCATCTTCAGTAATCAAAGACATTAAATGGAATCCCGGCATAGGAGAAATTGATTTTGCTGATGTCCACTCAGTAGTGCAAATAGTTGAATATTTAAAATAGGGCTATCAGCATGTGTGCATTGGTTGGCTTTCTGTTGATGTCCATGGAAATGCTGTCTGTGAAAAGTTTTGTATGCTGGCATTGAAAGAAAGATGTTACATAATTGCTTTTTCCAGATGTATTTTATAAAAGCTGCCTGTAGGCTATCAAGTTTTATGTGTGGAATATAGCCTTGCTACGAGTTTGTATCAGTATATGTCTTAGCATGATGAACAAGTTGAAGACAATTAATTTTTCTACAAATAGTTGGCACAAAACCAATTCATTCCTTTCTACAATTAATCGTCACTTAACAAAAATAATGCTTTTCTATGAATAATTAGTGCTATACAAATTAATTATTCTATAATAATTGCCACTATAGAAATTTCATTTATTTCTATGAAAAGTCGGTACTTTAAATATAACCAAAAATGGTGATTTATTTTCACATTTATATGCATAACTGGTAGATATTGTGCGTGTGTTATACTCGTCCCTTCATATGAAGAGGCTCTAAAAATTCATTAAGCCACCATCCTTATATGTCTAGCAATCAACAAAATTTCATTATATTAGATGATTTATAACCCAGATTGACAATTGATTTTCACCATTGTATTGTTACAGGTGGATATTGTGTGCGGTACTCCAGGTCGTCTGGAGGATCTGATCTCCACTGGCAAGTTGGCTCTGTCAGCATGCAGGTTTTTCGTGCTTGATGAAGCAGTAAGTGAACTTTTTCTTCCTCTTTTTTTCTTTTTTGTTATTCCATTTTTTTATTTCCATCGTAAACATAACATATTTTGCATATAACATATTCTTTTCAAAATACACAAAATGAGTATATTTGTTTCACGAAATTTTTGTACGGTACATATTATAAATGAAGACAATTGTTAGTGTGAGAAAAATTGTGTTTAAATTGATGTCGATTTCATACCAGATTTTAAGATTAACAACAATGGAGTGGCATTACACAAGTAAATGTACATTTAGACAACGAAAAAAACAACAAAAATAGCCAAAAAAAAAAAAAAAAAGAGTGTGTGTTGCTTTAAGGTAGGTTAACTTATGGTAGATAGTATATGTAAAGACTATAGTTGGTGTCTGAAAAATATTTTTAAGTTAATAAGGATTTCATACATAATGTAAAGGTTAACAACATGGAATAGCATTACAATTTAAAGTAGTTGTGGATAAAGAAACACAAGCATCAAGAAAGAAACAAAATAATAACACAAAGGAAGTGTGTATTACCTTAAGGTAGGTGTATTAATTGAGAATAAAATGCGTCCAGAGTGATTGAAATATATGTAATTTATTTTGTGTTGTCGCGATTATTTCCTCAAGTTTAATTCTATTATTAAAAAAGGATACAAAAGCATCTATTTGTGGAATTGCTTTTTCCTGTTTGCACTTAAATATAAAATATTTAGCCAATAACATTATGGAGTTTATAACATGTGCATGTTTGAATTCAGTTTTGGCTAAATGACAGAATGATATAATCGCAAAATTTAGTTCAATGTTTTCTACCCCTTCTAACTTGTTGTAAATAAAGTTTTTAATGCCCATCCAAAAGTTTTGGATGTAGTGACATTCCCAGAATACGTGAATGTTCGTTTCTGAGTGCATATAACAAAAGTCACATAAAGTTGAAGGAACTATATTGCATTTGTGGAGGTAAGTATTATTTGGTAAAATGTGCATGAGGTATTTATATTGAAAGTTTCTAAGTTTGGTGTCAATTGTTAATTTGACTGGTTGACTAAAGATGGCTCTTTGGTTAATGTCTGGATTATTTAGCATGCTTTTCCATTTATCAAATTGTTTAAAATCTTCAGGTTTGTGATTTAATGTTAGTGATTTATACACTAGTTTGCAGACTTTTGTATGTTCTGTTATTTTGTTAAGCATGTATTGTGGTATGGAAGAATTTATATCATTTTCTTTTAGTTTACTTTTCCATTCAACAGGTATACTTTTAACAATTTTATGGTATTTCATAAAGTCTGCTTTATCTATTTCATAAATATTTATTATATCTTGAAAACTGTAAAATTCTCTTTTTCTAAAGTCATATAAATGTTCAATATATTGAATACCTCTTTCGAACCATGTTTTAATAAAGAAAGTTCTATTATCGTTTTTTATAAATGAATTATTCCAAATAATTTGTTTCTGTATTGGAATTTCGTTTTTTTCCAGAGCGACACTGAGCCATCCACACAAAATGTTTTTTAAGAACTCAGATTTTATGTTAAGGTCTTTTACCTCTTTTTCATGATAAGTTGATTTAAAAATTAACATTCCGCCATAATTACTTAGCATATTGTTATATATTTTCATTAATTTTGAATCTGGTTGAAATATAAATCTTTTTACCCAACTGGCTTTGAGGGATTTTAAGAATAGGTCAATATCCAACATTTTTAAGCCACCCTCGACATAGTCTTGTATAATTCGCTTTCTGGCAATTTTGTCTGGTTTTTCGTCCCAAAGAAATTTAAAACATAGCGATTTTATTTTTGAAATAATATCTTGAGATGGGTTTGGTAAAACTGTTAATGGATATACAAGCTTGGGTATTGCAAAATTTTTCAAAACTGTAATTTTGCCGATTAACGATAACTTCCAACGCTTCCATTTATTTAAACAAGTTTCAAAAGCATGAATTTTTTCAGGAATGTTTAATGACATTATTTCTACTGGATCGTTGCTGAATTCTATCCCTAAAGCTGAGGCATGGTTAGAGCTCCAGATGAATTGTTTATGTTTGCAAAACTCAGTTTGGCTTTGTTTAGATGCACCCAACTTAAGGATTTTACATTTATTTCTGTTTAATGATAGTCCGGATATCAATGCAAACTCTTCTATGATTTTTATTAATGTTTCGAACGATATACGCGAACCGTCTAGTATGAAAGAGGCGTCATCAGCGAAAAGTGACTGTTTTATTTCTACATTATTAATTTTTTTCCCCTTAACTTGAGTGTTAAGCTCTATGTCTATCGACATTAATTCAATGCAGATAATAAAAAGATAAGGTGATAAAGGGCAGCCTTGTCTGACACCCTTCTGTATACTAAAAAAATCCGAAAAATGCCCATTATTTGTAACGCATGATTTTGCATCTTTATAGAATAACATGACCCACTGTATAGTGTGTTCATTAAAACCGAAATGGCGTAGGCATTTAAACATAAATTCATGATTGATACTGTCAAAAGCTTTATTAAAATCCGTAAAAAATATGAGACCGGTTTCATTAGTTTCATCAATTATTTCTTGCAAAAGTCTTACGTTTTCGCCAATGTACCTTCCATTGATAAATCCGGTTTGATTTGTACTTATTATACTTCTTAAGAATGGTTTTATGCGATTGGCAATAGATTTTGTAGCTATTTTATAATCAACGTTTAAAAGTGAGACAGGCCTCCAGTTATCGATCAAATGGGTGTCTTTTCCTGTCTTGGGTAGTAAAGTAATTATACTTTGTTTTTGCAATTCTTTTTTTCTTGCATAGTTCGTTCTTTCTCATATAATTCTCTTGATTTTTTTTCTTTCCCTTGTAGTACATGTCGCTTTTTTTCTCTTACTTTCTCTTTCTTTCTCTTAAACATCTGACTTTCTTTCTCGTACACTTCTTGCCTTCTCTCTTTTCTTTTTTTTTGTCATTTGTCTGACACAATTTGGTTGTGCGACGCCTGATTGCACCAATTTGGAAGTCACTTAATGGTCAGAGAAACTTGTCAATGTCACAATTACATTTCCTGGCATACAATTCCGATGTCGTCTACCGCTTGAGTACTGGACATGCATCTAATTTTCTTATTTTCTTATTCAGTGGCAAGATGGTTATAGGTAGTTTGAAATAGGACTTTTTAGCTCACCTGAGCACGAAGCTATAATACTGGAAAATAAAAATTTGTTAATACGGGTATATCTAATTTGACTTAAAAATCATCAAACAGATAAAATGAATCAGTCAGTAATACTTCATAAGTTTTTTTTTAAACCTAATGTGCCCTTTTTAACAGTGTCACCATGCACAAAATGTCCGTTTTCCGTTTCCCAAGTCAAACGCCATGCCCCCCTGTATGTCTAGATTAAACACTATGGACGTTCATGTAATTTTTTTTGTTCTTTAAACTAATTCAACTGAAAGATGTTTGTTGGATCATGGATGCTGGACATAGTTTGTTGTTTTTTTGATTTGATGTGAACTCTCGTAATTTTTAGCTCACCTGAGCACAACGTGCTCACAGTGAGCTTTTGTGATCGCCTTGTGTCCGTCGTGCGTCGTCCATCGTGCGTCGTCAACATTTACCGTGTGAACGCTCTAGAGGCCACATTTATTGGCCAATCTTCATGAAACTTGGTCAGAACATTGGTCCCAATGATATCTCGGACGAGATCAAAACTGGGTCATGTGGGGTTAAAAACTAGGTCACTAGGTCAATTGAAGAAAAAGCTTGTGAACACTCGAGAAGTCACATTTTTTGCCCAATCAACATGAAACTTGCTCAGAACATTTATTCTAATGATATCTCGGCCGAGTTCGAAAATGGTTCCGGTCCGTTGAAAAACATGGCTGCCAGTAGGTGGGGCAGTTTTCCTTACATGGCTTTACAAAAAGCTTGTGAACACTCTAGAAGTCACATTGTTTGCCCAATCAACATAAAACTTGCTCAGAAGCTTTGTTCTTATGATATCTCGGCCGAGTTTGAAAATGATTCTGGTCCGTTGAAAAACATGGCCGCCAGGGGGCGGGGGTGTCAGTTTTCCTATATGGCTATAGGAAAAGCTTATGTACACTCTAGAAATCACATTTTTTTGCCCAATCTTCATGAAACTTGCTCAGAACCTTTGTTCTGATGATATCTCGTCCAAGTTCAAAAATGGTTCCAGTCTGGTGAAAAACATGGCCGCCAGGGGGGGTGTCAGTTCCTTTTATGGCTATTATGAAAAGCTTGTGAAAAACTCTAGAAGTCACATTTTTTGCTCAATCTTCATGAAACTTAGTCAAAACATTTGTCCAAATGATATCTCAGCCGAGTTAGAATCTGGGTCATGTGGGGTCTAAAACTAGGTCACTAGGTCAAATTGAAGAAAAAGCTTGTTAACACTCTGGAAGTCACATTTTTGCCCAATCTTCATGAAACTTGGTGAGAACATTCGTCTTAATGATATCTCGGCAGAGTTTGAATAAGGGCCATGTGGGGTGAAAAACTAGGTCACTAGGTCAAATCGCATAAAAAGCTTGTTAACACTCTAGAAGTCACATTTTTTGCCCAATCTTCATGAAACTTGGTCAGAACATTTGTCCCAATGATATCTCGACCGAGTTTGAAACTGGGTCATGTGGGGTGAAACACTAGGTCACTAGGTCAAATTGAAGAAAAAGCTTGTTAACACTCTAGAAATCACTTTGTTTTGCCCAATCTTCATAAAACTTGGTCAGAACATTTGTCTCAATGGTATCTCGGCCCAATTTGAATCTGGGTCATGAGGGGTCAAAAACTAGGTCAAAATGAAGAAAAAGATTGTTAACACTCTAGAAGTTACATTATTTGCCCAATTGTCATGAAACTTGGTCAGGACATTTGTTCCAATAGTATCTCGGCCGAGTTCAAATCTGGGTCATGCGGGGTTAAAAACTAGGTCACTAGGTCAAATTGAAGAAAAAGCTTCAATTACAATATGTATTCCAAAATTTTGAATGTCTGTTGTCACTTAAGTTTTTCAAACCATGATGATTAGACCGCCCTTCCATCAGTCCGTATCAGTATATCCATATCCGTAAAAAAATCTTACACATGGAAAACTGTTCGACTATTGAAACACATGTGAGCGACCCAGGGCCATTTGGCCCTATTGTTTGCCACAAATTGCTTGGCGAGCTTACTCTATAGTGTTTACATCACTATTTTTGGTTTTAATCATACTGAAATATATTCGTTCATAACGTTCTGTTGATTAATATTACACTGCATTCTTAAATACCTTATAACCTTGCATTATTAATTTTAATTTGAACAAACAATTAAATGAAACCGGTTAAAACTACAAAGTGTAACAGTGTTACATCATCAATTAGCCGGGCTTCCAAACCTGTAAGCCGTTAGCAACACTCATAGCAACGGTGTTGGTAATTCGACTTCAAAAGTCTTTGATGTTTCTGCCGAAATGCGGCTGTCGTCCAGCAGTTTATCGCTGAAAAGCGTGTTTCACGCTTAGCATGTGGACCGCGTGTACAATTATCGATTGATACTACTGTATCTGAATTGTTCAAGGGCTGCCGATAAAGCGTTAATAAATTAGTGTTCTAATGAAAAAATTGGTTTTAAATTGACGTCACGATTAACGGTATAAATTTTACTACATACGCCGAATGATTTACTTGTAAATTGTGTGCGCCCGTGGACCCGCTTACGAAAATTTGGTGGGGACAAATGATTTATTTTTGCGCCAATGGCGCAAGGCCGCATCCGCAGCAGAACACTGCAACAGTCTAAAAATCAATTGTCATGTAGCACTTAGTGCACTGGAAAAAATGCATAATGTTTCGTGTTGAGTTGTCCATAATGGTAAAGAGCTCTGCGGAGCTTCATTATCTTCAGGCAGATTTGGTTTTATGTTACAGAGTAACGGACACTGATTGAATGAATGTTCATTAATATATCTTGGATGGCAGTTGTCATTCAGAGTAAGATTACTTCTCCGGTACCATTGTTCTTCAAATAAATCATCACAGTTGGATTGTTCTTCAGCCTTTTGCACTTTTGGAGCAAATGGGCTTACTTTCAAGTCGTGTGTACTGGAATGTTTGAGAAAATCATTGTCACACGCTAATCACTAAGTAACTATACAAGCACAGGACTCCAATATGAATAATCTTTGTATTTGGACATAATCAACATTACTGGGTGGTAAGAAAGTCATTACCACACTCTAAGCACTAAGTAACCATACATGCACTGTGCTGCAATATCTCTTTATTTAAACATAACTGGGTGTTGAGACAATTATTGCCACACTCGACTCCAATATGTATCTCTGTATTTAATCTCTGTATTTGGACATAACTGCATGGCCACTGACACTGGAAAACAGGGAAAAAGTGCGAGAAAAAAGTCCCTGCAGTGAAAAAACAGGGATTTGACAAATTTGCAAAAGTCAGACAAAATTCAGGGAATTTGACCAAATGTGACTGAAAAAGTGAAATCTAGAATAAATGAATTAACAATAATACAATAAAATTATCATATTTGTGTAAAATACGATGTTCAAAGTAGTAAACTTGTTGAAGAATGGTGGTCATATATTTTTTTTACACTTTTACCACTTTGCACTAATTTTACAGGTAATTTGACAATAAAAATCAGGGAAAAACACATTCTGGTCAGGGAAAATGCAGGGAAGCATCAGGGAATTTTGCTTTGGAAATTCACTGGCCACTCTGTATAATGATACACACATATATATAGTTTTAAAGATAAATTTGTATATTTTTAAAGAAAAAAACCCAACAACAACTGGGATTTCAATAGATAAAAAATCCTGCGTTTTAATGGAATCAAATTGCAATTTTCATGTTTTTAGCTTATGCCAACTATCTAACTTGCATTGCTTTGATGCACTTGTTATCCATTTGCCAACTTTAAAAGCTCTAGAAACTTTTTTTTTATCAAACAAATGGTGCTTTTCAAATTTTGTTTTTTTTCGTTCTTAACCTTTTTACACAAATTATTATTTGCATAGAACAATTTAACAATCATGCAGTAACACAATTCCTATGTGTACAGTATTTTAACCCCTGGTATTTTCAGTTTGACCCTTCCAAATTTCAAGCCAGTGGTCATGCTACTGAAACCCCTGAACATGTCATGAAAGCAGTCAAAGATATGAAAAAAGTTTCATCTTTATTTTTCAACATGCCAACGTTTGTAAATGCTTTCTAACATAGTAACATTTGCATTTTCATTGCAACACAATAAATGTGAACATTTTTCTTACCGTCATTTTAGATCCGAAATTTCTTTGAGGACGATTTCTTCTGTCAAAGCAAATTTATTTGTCGAGCTTGATTAGCAATTCAGAGGAGCAACTAATCCAGAAATAACCGCCCCGTCAAAGCTAAAGACCTTCTCTCAAGCACAATTGTCATTTGTCGGACACAATTTTGGATGTACGACGCCTGATTGTCCCACTTTGGAAGCCACATAATGGTCAAAGGAACTTGTCAATGTTACAATTATGTTTCCTGGCAAACAATTTCGTTTTCGTCGACCGCTTGAGTGCTGGACGTGCATCTAATATTTTCTTTTGGATACTAATTGAACAGAAAGATGTTTGTTTGATGCTGGAAATAGTTTGTTGGCTTTTTGAATGATGTGAACTCTCGTTTTTTTTTTAATCACGAATTGCATGGCGAGCTAACTAATTGACTTTCAAAATAACCGACTCTAAAGTATTTACATCACTTTTTTTGGTTTTAATCATACTGAAATATAAAGTGTGAAATTTAAATTAATATATTTTCTTTTTCAAAAGAGATTTATAATCCAATAATGGCAATGAATGCTATCAAAAATATATGAAAACAAGTTACATGTATATTTTTATTCTTGCCAACTTTTGTGAATGACTCTTAACTGTTCCAAAGCAACACATTTTTATTTCAAACCCAAAAGGCTAAATATTTTTGGCATTTGAAATTCCTTGGAGGATGTTGTCTACCCTCAGAGCGATTTATTTGTCCAGATTGATAGACATTTTAGAGGAGCAACTAATCCAGCCACTATAGCCCAGTCAAATCAAATGGCATGCTTGCAAATACATTTGTCATTCGTAGGACACAATTTTGGGATGCTGATTGCACCACTTTGGAAGTCACTTAATGGTCAGAGGCACTTGTCAATGTGACAATTATGTTTCCTGGCAAACAATTTCGATGTCATCTACCCCTTGAGTACTGGATTTGCATCTGATTTTCTGTTCTATAATCTAATTCAATGGAAAGATGTTTGTTGGAAGCTGGAAATAGTTATATCGATGTCAATTCAATATACAATTTAGAGGAGCAACTAATCCAGCCACTATAGCCCGGTCAAATCAAATGGCATGCTTGCAAATACATTTGTAATTAATCGGACACAATTTTGGGATGCTGATTGCACCACTTTGGAAGTCACTTAATGGTCAGGGGCACTTGTCAATGTGAAAATGATGTTTCTTGGCAAATAATTTAGATGTCGTCTACTGCTTGAGTACTGGACATGCATCTGATTTTCTAAATCAGGGGCAAGATGGTGGTAGGTAGTTGGAAAATGATTTTTGTTGTATTTATTTGTATTTAATTTGATGTGAACTTTGAAATTCGAGTTTTTGTGATTATTTTGTCCACATTGCAATAAGATTTAATGCTTTCAGTAGTGACGGTTTTATTGAACATAATCACACACAAATCTCTGAGTACCTAACCAAGAAACCAGATTGTATTAATCACCGAATTTTTACTTCAATATACTAAAAATATAGTTGAAAGACTGAAAGTTTAAACAATTTTTTTTTTTTTTTTTTGAAAATAATTGTATTGCGTCTTCTTTTAAGCACTTACATTGAATACTTATGCATATTACAACGGCAAAATGGCTAAATTGTACTACCTTTAAATATTCATTATGTGCATTAGAATTGTACAGGCGTCGGTTCTTCGGACCTGAAGGTCTTTTAATGGAATGCAAGTATTTAAAAAAATCCAATGTCATGTAGCACTTAGTGCATTGGAAACATGCATAATGTTTCGTGCTGAGGTGTCCATAATTGTAAAGAGCTATGTGGAGCTTCATTATCTTCAGACAGATTTGGTTTTATGTTACGGAGTCACGGACTCGGATTGAATGAATGTTCATTAATATATCTTGCATGGCAGTTGTCATTCAGAGTAAGATTACTTCTCCGGTACCATTGTTCTTCAAATAAATCATCACAGTTGGATTGTTTTTCAGCCTTTTGCACTACTGAAGCTAATTGGCTTACTTTAAAGTCGTGTGTACTGGAATGTTTGAGAAAATCATTGTCACACTCTAAGCACTAAGTAATTATACAAGCACAGGACTCCAATATGAATAATCTTTGTATTTGGACATAATCAACATTACTGGGTGGTAAGAAAGTCATTACCACACTCTAAGCACTAAGTAACTATACAAGCACAGGACTCCAATATGAATAATCTTTGTATTTGGACATAATCAACATTACTGGGTGGTAAGAAAGTCATTACCACACTCTAAGCAATAAGTAACCATACATGCACCGTGCTGCAATATGTATAATCTCTTTATTTAAACATAACTGGGTGTTGAGATAATTATTGCCACACTCGACTCCAATATATATCTCTTTATTTAATCTCTGTATTTGAATATAACTGGGTGGCCACTTACACTGGAAAACAGGGAAAAAAGATGGAAAAAAAGTCCCTGCAATGATTATTTGACAAATTTGCATAAGTTAGAGAAAATTCAGGGAATAAAAATCAGGGAAGAACACATTCTGGTCGGGGAAAATGCAGGGAAACATCATGGAATTTTACTTTGGATAATCAGTGGCCACTCTGCATAATCATACATATATATATATATATATATATATAGTTTTAAGGATAAATTAATATATTTTTAAAGAAAAAAGATAACAAAAACTGGGATTTCAATAGATACAAAATCCTGCTTTTGAATGGAAGCAAATTGCAATTTTCATGTTTTTAGCTTATGCAAACTATCTAACTTGCATTGCTTTGATGCACTTGTTTTCCATTTGCCAACTTTAAATGCTCTAAAAAACTTTTTTTTATCAAACAAAATGGTGCTTTTCTACCATTTGTTTTTATGTTCTGAACTTTTTTACAATCATGCAGTAACACAATTCCTGTATCTACAGTATTTTAACCCCTGGAATTTTCACTTTGACCCTTCCAAATTTCAAGCCAGTGGTCATGCTACTGAAATCCCTGAAAATGTCATGAAAGCAGTCAAAAATATGAAAAAAGTTTCATCTTTATTTTTCAACATGCCAACGTTTGTAAATGCTTTCTAACATTGTAAAATTTGCATGTTTACTGCTAACACAAAAAACTCTCTGCCACACTCTCAGTTACTCTTGGACACAATTTTGTTGTGCAATGCCTGATTGCACCACTTTGGAAGCCACATAATGGTCAAACGCACTTGTCAATGTTACAATTATGTTTCCTGGGAAACAATTTTGATTTCGTCTACCGCTTGAGTGCTGGACGTGCATCTTATATTTTGTTATGTAAAATAGTTCAACAGAAAGATGTTTGTTTGATGCTAGAAATAGTTTGGTGTATTTTTGATTTGATGTGAACTCTCGTTTGTTTTATCACGAATTGCATGGCGAGCTAACTAACTGACTTTCTAAATAACCGACTCTAGAGTGTTTACATCACTTTTTTGGTTTCAATCATACTGAAATATATAGTTCGAAATTTGAATTAATATATTTTCTTTTTCAAAACAGATTAATAAAATCTAAAAATGGCAAGGAACGCTATCAAAAATATATGAAAACGAGTTTCATGTATATTTTCCATCTTGCCAACGTTGGTGAATGACATTTATTTTAAACACTGTTCCAAAGCAAAACATTTTTATTTCAAACCCAAAAGGCTAAACATTTGGCATTTGAAATTCTTTGGAGGATGTTTTCTACCCTCAGAGCGATTTATTTGTCCAGGTTGATAGACAATTTAGAGGAGCAACTAATCCAGCCGCAATAGCCCGGTCAAATCAAATGGCATGCTTGCAAATACATTTGTCATTCGTAGGACACAATTTTGGGATGCTGATTGCACCACTTTGGAAGTCACTTAATGGTCAGAGGCACTTGCCAATGTGACAATTATGTTTCCTGGCAAACAATTTCGATGTCATCTACCCCTTGAGTACTGGATTTGCATCTGATTTTCTGTTCTATAATCTAATTCAATGGAAAGATGTTTGTTGGAAGCTGGAAATAGTTTTTTGTCTTTTCATTTTGATGTGAACTCTCATTTTTTTTACCACGAATTGCTTGGCGAGCTAACTAACTGAGTTTCCAAGAAACATATTGTAGAGTGTTTACATCACTATATTTGACTCTAGAGTGTTTACATCACTATATTTGGATTTAATCATACTGAAATATATAGTTTGAAATTTAAATTAATATATGTTCTTTTTCAAAGAGATTTATAATCAAAAAATGGCAATGAACGCAATAAAAAATATATGAAAACAATTTTATGTATATTTTTCATCTTGCCAACGTTCGCTAATGACTCTTAACACTGTTCCCAAGCAACACATTTTTATTTCACACCTGAGAGGCTTAACAATTTTGGCAGTCTTATTGTATTTGATATTAATTTGATGATGTTTTCTGAGCTATTTATTTGTCCAGATTGATAGGCAATTGAGAGGAGCAACTCATCCAGCCACTATAGCCAAGTTGATTCAAATGACATGCTCGCAAATACAATTGTCATTCGTCGGACACAATTTTGGTTGTGCGACGCGTGATTGCACCAATTTGGAAGTCACTTAATGGTCAGAGGCAATTGTTAGAGTGACAATTATGTTTCCTGGCAAACAATTTCGATGTCATCTACCGCTTGAGTACTGGACGTGCATCTAATTTTCTGTTCTGAAAACTGATCTAATTTACAGATGGTTGTCGGAAGCTTTAAGTTGTTTTTCTGCAAATTGCCGTGAACTCTGGCTTTCTTCAGGATTTGTGTGTTATTATTTTGTCAACATAGTACTACCAGGAAGGTATTTGTAAAAAGATTTCGAGGCAATTTACTGATATTCATATATTTTGTGATTGTGATACTAAAAGTGTTGAATTTTACTTCCTTATATCATACTTTTGGTTTGGAATCAGAGACAAATAGTTTGGAAATTGTTATAGAAAACAGATAGATTCTAATTATGTATTATGATTCTACCATATGCTGTGTACACATGCAAATGTACTGCTGTTGCTGTTCGCAATTTCCAGAAAACAGGCATGATACATTTTCACGATCTGTCAATGAAGTCTTTATAACAGACTTTCAGAATAAGACATCAAACATAGAATACACTCTTTTATTACACCAATATTTTATATGCAGTTTATACTTTTTAATTTAACATTTTGTAGCGCATTAAGTGTAATAGACACATGCACTCATAATTTGCATTATGCAGTAATTATGGGTATACCACAAAACTGTTTACTTGTATGAATTTTCAAAATTTTCACAATGAAATGGAATCTGTGTGACAGTGTCCATGCATGCATGGACACAGGTGTTAAATACAGTAAAGCAATCAATGACAAAAAATAACTTTACCAAAAATTGATAAATGAAACTTATAACGTTAGTATTGACTGAATATATAACACATATTTAAACGACATTAAATCCTCAGATTAATGTGAAAAAAACAACAACAACATTTTAGGTCCGTTATATATTTGACATCGTATTCTAACTTAACATAATAGTGTGTTTAATATGTATTATGATAATAATGCACTGGCCTTGAGTCAGAAATGGATATTCTGACACTCAGCATATGTTGTGTTTTATCCTATTGGTTATATCATCCAGTGTTGATATTTAAAAAATCATTTTTACCAGTGAATTACGTATTTACAATTTTCAAAATACTGTACTTGTACAAATGCGTTTTTAATAAAAAAAATCTCTATTTCATTAACAATGATTATTTTACTTAATAGAGAGAATGGTTTATTTTAATACATTTGCTCAGTCATTTGCTTAAATCCTTCATTTTAGTCATTTATATGGAATTAGGTATCACATTTTACATGCTGGCATTGTATAAGCATCAGACCTTTGGCGTTGAGACTTCTATGGAATTTAGGTATAAAAACAAAAATCAAATGTCATGTACCAACCAATTTATTTTCTAAAGTGCATTTACAAAAATTTTTAATGTTCCAAGAGCCATTCTTAACGATCTCTGCAGAGATTCATTATCTCCAGACAGATTTGGTTTTATGTTTCTGAGTATAGTATATTGCGTTGAGTGAATGAATGCTCAATAGAATTTCTTGGATGGCAGTTTTCATTCAAAATAAGATTACTTCTCCTTGTACTTCAATTAAATCATCAATGTTGGATAGTTCTTCACTCGGCATTTTGCACTTTAGTAGCAAATTAGCTTACATTCTTTCTGTTGCATGGTTACATGATTAGGTTTAGGAACTGTTGCAATGACATTAGTTGTAACCATAACATATTGTCAGAAATTCTTCTGAAAATTGCAAGTATTAATGAATGGAAAAAAGGAGAGAAATCGTTCCTTTGGTGCTGTTCATATTTTTTTTTATCTTAGTGTGACTTCAATGCTTAATGTATGCTTTTCTTTAAGTTACTACAATGCTTGTTAAGAAAATGTTATGTCGTTTGATACTGTTTTCACATGGTTTTGGGTGTAACTTCTGGAAAAGTTGCCTGTACATTGCAAGATGTGTTAAATTATCCATTCAGACTCTTCCTATTTCTTTGCATAGACATGCTGTGTCTGCTAAGTCAGGTCTTTGGAGACCCTACCAATCCTCTGCACCAATTTCACCCCACCAAAACAACTTCAACAACAACAAAACTATTACATGTTTGCCTTCCAGGTACAACAACAAAAACAAACTCAAATGCATGCATCTTTCTTGCAGGATGGTCTGCTAAGTCAGGGCTACGGGGATCTGATCAATCGGCTGCACGGCCAGATACCGAAGGTGACCAACGACGGCAAGAGGCTACAGATGGTCGTCTGCTCGGCCACACTCCACTCCTTCGATGTCAAGAAGATGGCGGTAGGCTTGATGTTGTAGTAATCATAGCAATGATATTCTGCCATCTTTCATATTTTGAATGCAAGGTCCCCCAAACGCAATGTTAGTGTTGAATATAAGGTTATTAATACCCCACTAAATATTGAAGAAGGTATATTGAAATCATTTTGTAGTGTGAAGGTAGGATGGTATGCCCCATGAAAGGTTATGTAATGTTATGTTTATGAAATGGACTAATGATACGTTTCGGAAATATTTTCTTATTAAGAAAAAGTATGTGGGCCCCTTTCGTTTTATTTCCATTTGACTAGTTAGCCCAAAAACAATGAACATATTGAATTTATGTACTGATATAGAGTATTCAATAAATCAAAATTATAACGCATTAGGTATCTACTGTTAGATCACAATTTTTCGCGCATTTCGCGGTCCCACCAGTGCCAGAATTCATAACCACAGCAAATAATTGCTGATTTAATAATTTATTAAACTTAAAGCTCAGGAGAATATACATTTGCTCATCTGTACGTATAGTAATAAACAGCTGTCATAATAGGACCTACTACTAGCTTTCTGCTCAGTTGATACATATTTTTATATATAAACAGCTAACTGTTTATGTCAGAATCAGGTTTGCACGAATTTATGACCACGTGAATATATCCGTGATAACATTTGCGCAAAATTTGTACCCCGCGAAATCAAGCGATTTCACAGTATCGTGTACAAATGTACCTTACATGTTTTTGTGAAATTTAACCAAGGCATTACAGGGTTACATTCTGTTGTAGGAGCGCCTCATGTACTTCCCTACCTGGATTGACTTGAAGGGTCAGGACTCTGTACCAGAGACTGTCCACCATTGTGTAAGTATCTATCAAGTTTCTGTTGTTGTTTTGTTTATCATTTGAAATATTAAGGGACCGCCCGTCTTCATATAACTTACAAGTACTGGTCAAGTTTATTATGTATATGCCCCCGAAGGAGGGCATATTAAAATCGAACCGTCCGTGCGTCCGTCCGTCTGTTAGTCTGGTCTGGCTAAGGCTAAAGTTTGTTATTATGTAAACTATCTGGAATACTATCAAAGGCATTTACTTGAAACTTAAAATACTTCTTAACAATCAATGTCTCCACCAGGGAAAGCAACCCCCATTACTCTGTTTTGTATTTTGACACAATTATGCTAGGCATGAACCTTTCACAATCCGAAAGTCTAATTAAAATAAAGCACACATTCATGTACACGAAAAAAGTTTTTAGCTAAAAGAATTTTCGACTGCTGCTTGTTTGAGTCCCTATATTTAAATGGTGTTGGGGTTTTATTGCCATATATTTTCAATTAGTTATGGCAATGCATGTATATACAACGTTGATGTAAAATTGTGTTTAAATTGAATTATTTTACATATGTATGTGGATGAAAAAGTAAGTCTACAAACTAATGTAAAACTTTTCATCGCCTAAAGAGGGTGTATAGCTGAAAAGTGCTACCAATTACAATTTCATGTTTTAGCTTCAAACCATGATTTCATTATTGTTCAGATGTTATTTTTTTATTGAATGTCGTCAACAGGTATGTCGTAATGAAAACTGCTATGCATATAAGTATTGAAATAATACCTCTTTAAATTCAGCAGTAGTAATTATGTTGAATACTCCGTTCTCTTTTCCATAGCTCTATATCTTTCTGTACAAGAATAGATGTCATGCATCATCATTACTAATGCAGATATTAAAATAGAATTCTTCATCTGTCAAAAGCATGACATGCATTTCCCAATAACATTGGGAAGTGTAGTTCAAATAATGTGCGCTTTTTGTGCTGCAACAAATGTTGGACTCATGCATGTAATATCCCTTTGCCAAAGGCATGACAGCTGGATTAATTGGGATAAAATTTGATAGATTGCATTCTACTTCATATGTTAGCAGAGAATTTTCAGGTCGATGTTCTACAAACATCGGCTACATGCTTTGACTTTTCAGTAAGGCTGACCAGTTTTATTTAAATAGATTTTCGAATGACAAAAAGAGGATACATTGTTCAGTGTCTGAATACTGTGCATTGAATGTCCAAAATGTATATTTTAGTTGCAGTGTTGTTTTCCCTATGCATTGTGTTTCCTTGCTCTTTTCCGGATATGCATTGCTGACTGTGTATTGATCTCACGTATGCATGTTTGTTACTTGCTCTTTTTCAGGTTTGCATTGTTGACCCGTTGAAAGACACAGCCTGGAAAGGCCTCCATCAGCACATTGAAACTGATGGAGTGCACTTTGAAGACCACATCCAGCCACATGGAACCAGTCAAGGTATGACAATTATTCAGCCGCATGTAACCAGTTCAAGTGTGTAATGTTAGTTTTGAAACCGCATGGAACTAGTCAAGTGAAGTTATTTCAAATCATGTCACTCATGATACAAGGGGAAAGTTTAAACTGTTGCAAATATTAATTTCACAATATAAATATTTGTTAAAATATGCAATATGTACCACGCTTATTTATGATATGTTCTTGTTCCTTATTGCCAATAATTTAAACAAACATACTATTTCGTACATTATTCTGACGAATTTGTATACATGTTTGTTTCTATGTCACGGTTTTGAAATTTTATTTCATTTCAGAGACATACTCTGAGGCAGTAAAAATTCTCAAAGGAGAGTACACGATCCGCGCTATCGAAGAGCACAAGATGGATCGAGCACTGATCTTCTGTAGAACCAAAGTGGACTGTGACAATATGGAGAAATATCTCCGACAGCGTGGGCAAGGTAGGTTCAGTTCGACCATTCATTGTCAGGTGGCAGTTTTCAACAAAAACTCGGTTGTGTTTTTTTTCAAAAGACATCCGATTTTGGTTCATGTTTTAACTTAATACGCTGAAAATAAGGTAGCCTCAGCCATTGTATTGTTTTAACGTATTATCAATATAATTTTAATACATTTCTTGTGGAATAACATTATTTCCAGTATTGAAACATGCATGCACGTACAAAGTCTACACCCAATCGAAACGTCAATACTTTTTTCAGTTGTGCATTTTCCATTTCAGACAATAATAGTTATTAAGTAAATATAGATTTTATTACCTGGACCTAATGTAATCAAACGTAATTTATACGATGTAATTTCGTTTCTTTACAAGTATTCCTTGCATAATAATATAAAAACAGAGCTCGGGAAAATAAACAACATTTTGTTCAAATATTGTTTTTCCTAGTCATTTCAAATGTAAGAATTCGATAAAAAGTGATCTTACACATAACAAATTACCATTACTATAGAAACAATATACAATGTATTGAATAATCAGCATATGAAAATATTCTCTATTATGTTGGTAAAAATATATAATCACGTATTTGAAGAAAGTAAAATGAAGTCCGCATTTGAGAAAAGCTATTTTTATGGTTTGGTGTCACAAACTCTTTGAAAAAAATGCATGTATGTAAAAATAAATTGTAAAGTTATCTTACGATATGTCGCATGTTCAGTGTAATAAACACACACTTAAGCAGTAATGTTTGGTTTTCATATTTATTTTGCAAAGCTTCCAAAGTGATCATTTCGTGTTTGTTTTGTATTAATTTTCACTTTAGTTTAAACGAAGATAATGATTACAAGATTTGTCGCTGTATTATACAGTGCAGAGAAAAAACGTTTTGCTTAGTTATAGATAATAAAAAGCAATGTGACATTTTGCCCATTCGTTGGGTGCCAGAAAACTTATTACTAGGTCAGATACATGCTGCATATATTTGTCATTCATGTAAAAAACAGTTTGTTTGCGTGCGTTTTAACTAACAAACTGTCTTAATTCGTAATAATTCAATTCTGACAGTGCCATTTATAATGCAATCGACAATGTATTTAAAGAATTTCCAAAGTGAGGTGAAACACCTCTCCATTAACCCGTTTAAAATGTCATGATGATGTATTTTCTTTGCATACAAAGGGCTCTCTGACAGCAAAGACCTTTGCACTTCTTTGTTGTGACAGTTGTGTCGCTTATTTGATCGGACGATGCTCGTTAGCACTTGTGATAGAGTGGCACTGCGTTGCCTGTGATTTGGCAATAACTCTCAGTAACAAATTAATGTTCTCCACGCAACACAGTGATGGAACTATAATGAAGTTAACTGCAAATGGCAAAAAACTTAAGCCGTTCTTTAATGATAAACGTGTGTCACTTGTGCACAAGATGCATTATGAAAGTATTGGTAAACTGATTGTAATCACAACGACACATGTTTGTCTCGAATGACAAATGTGCTACACATACATGTACACACGTGCCTATTTGGCAGTTAAATTCCGCATTTCCTCGCCAGTTAATTCCACGTTGCCAGTTTATTTCGAATTATCAAGACATTGCTGCAAAGGTTATTTGGTAATTCAAACATGCTTAATAACACCATACAAAAGGATCAAGAGGATTTACATGAACAATGGTTAAGATATTAAATGAACTTTGCTTGGTAGAAGATATATATGCAAATGTTGTTTTCAGGAAATTTTTCTTGTGTCTGTCTTCATGGTGATCGCAAACCCCAGGAGAGGAAAGATAATCTTCAAAAGTTTAAGGTATGCGCTGGGGATCTTAGTCATTAAAACCTGGCAGTTGATAGTTGTTTATGTGAGACAGTCGGCGCCAATCCCAGTACGAGTAATTATTATGGCAACGAACAGCTTGATAATGCCAAATTAAAAAGAAAGAACACAACAGTCATGCGGGTTACGGCGGGCATTCTTGGAGCTGTTGCGTTATTTTGATATTAAAAGAAGAACTGAAAAATAAAAATATAACAAAATTTTAATATCGAGTTATAGCAAATTTTAGTGTTCCGTTCGTGTTATTAACTTATTGAAATTCGAACGTTAGAATTGTATAAAAATTGTCTAAAACATATATTTACTTGTATTTAATATACAATGTAACAAGGAAACACCCGCATGACTCAAAATACAGCTTGCATTTATCTTAGTTTAATTTTGTCTATCTTAATCTATTTGTTGTGCTTAAATGAAAATAATTTTAACAGTTAATGTGACTGTTTTTGATAATCAGGATGGTAAGGTCAAGTTTCTAATCTGCACCGATGTGGCGGCACGTGGAATTGATGTCTCTGGACTTCCATTCGGTAACTATAACAATTTATTGTTTGCAACAAAATGTAGGCACTATAGATGTGGCACAAATCAAGAAAGTTCTCAATTGTCAAATCTACATGTATAACAGCAAAACATATAGCCCATTCAGCGTCTGATATTTGACTCTAGAAAAGACAAAACGTATTTTACATGTGTGAAAATAATTATTTCTGTTTACATCATTGTTCACATGTCAAAATCTTGTTAATGTGTTTAGCTTTTCGTTTTTTAAACATCATATTAATTATTCACAGTTAAATAGTAAATCTAATAATAATTTATATGCAGTGAAACCTGTCCAAACCGAGCCCTGTGAAAACCGAATCCCTGTGAAAACCGAACGGCTGTGTCGGTCCAGATTTGTTTTATATATAAAAAAAACCTTGATAAATCGAACCCTGTCCAAACCGAATACCGAACGATTTTATCACGAATTTGATCTCATTCAGCCTTAAAAAACCTGAATAAACCGAACGGTGTATCCTGTCAGGTGTCATTTCGCGATACCGCCGAGGCGTAAACCCGATAATTGGTGACACACCTACACACAATGGGCATAATTGCCATGGTGATAACGAGGCAGTGGTGCAATTAGCGATCAGCTACAGTCCGTAAAAATGCACGTGAGAACCGTTATAAACATGGACTAATCGATACAAGTAAAATAAACGATTTAAATTGCAGACGATTACAGCGTGTTTGTTAACAGAAAACCATGATTCCCCTTATTTACAATAAATGGTTTATTCCCTCGTTATCAACAAAATTTAAACTGACTAAAGGTGGTGCACACGACAATAGTGATTAGTCGGTCGTGTTTTATATTGAAATTTACCTACAGCGTAAATTTTTTAATGTTTCACAATATTGTAAATAATTTATACATATAGACAATTCTGGCAATATTTCGATCACTGGTCTCTATAAGCCTAAACGCTTGCGATACCATCAATCTTAAATAAATCTGTTTAAACTAATGAAAGCAGTCAACAATTTGTGATTTCTTTGAACATATGTAAATAAGTTGTACGTTGAATACATGAACTTGTTTTATGTACAAATACACATTTTTAATTGCAAATAACAAAAATAATAAACTCTAATAAAAGTGTAAACATTAACATGGTGTTGTCTTATTATGTACTCAACTAACATAAAATAGAACGTACATTTTTAAAGGTAAATGACATTTAATAAAAAAAAACCCGGGTAAACCGAACACCTCTGAAAACCGTACGATCGGCCCGGTCCCGATGTTGTTCGGTTTAGACAGGTTCTACTGTACCATTTTTGCGACGAAAACCAATATATGATATTGTCAATTAAAATCGTCTTTCTTCTAAGTCATCAACGTGACGTTGCCTGACGAGAAACAAAACTATATCCACAGGATTGGTCGTGTTGGACGAGCAGAAAGGTAACTATAGAAACACACACAACTGCATTACACATACCCATTCAGAGCATTGATGGCTGATGTTATACCATAAAACATATGAATTCGCCTGATGATTTTCATGTTAAGTAATTTTCATTGTTAAGAATAAAATACATAAAAACTGTGGGTTTATAATACTGTCAGATTTTTATCTGATATAAAAGTTATTTTAGTAAAAGCACACACATAGAACACAAATACGTTATCAAAAGTAAGCTAGACGTGGTTACATACATGCAGTATACACAACTTGATAATCTTCTTGTAACCGTGCATTCATTTTGTTCACAAAAGCGTCTATCAACTCCTACCTTATACAGTAAATTAGAAAGCAGAATAATAAAACAACACTCTACTCCTGTTTACCCGTCTTTTGTGTCGGCAAGAGTCGAAAAACAATATTTTATTATACTTTTGTTGAGTGATACAAGCTGTCTTACCTCTTTAACACTATTTTACTCTCTTGTAACGACTGCTATTTAAAATCTATTTAATGTTACCATATTTTGCAGAATGGGTCTTGCAATTTCATTGGTTGCCTCTGTGAAGGAAAAGGTAGGTTGTAATAAATTATTTTTTTTTAATCCATTTATCTACTGTTAAGTTTCAGTTTTACCCAACAACATAAAATTATATTGTCTATGAAATGCATTTTTCAAGGCGTCATTGTTATGACAACATGTAGTAAATATGCTTTATTGTATTGTTGTTTGGAGTTCTTAGTTCTTACTTTGGTTATTTGGTTTGAATGTTATAGCTAAGGAATATTTAGTAGTATGTCATAAACAAGAGATGTTTGTAAAACATGTATGCCCCCCGACTTGCAGCAAAGTTGTGAATATGTGCACTTGTTAAGAATTTTTTTTAACTTGCAATCCCAAGCGATGTCTCAATATATGGTATCTATGTATGAAGTTTAATTAAAATATCTCGATGCGTTTTCAAGTTATTGAACGGAAACCGTTTTTCTATTTTATAGTAATGGTGACCTTGACCATGACACCACCCACCCCATATGAAATCCCAAGAGAAGTCTCAATATAAGGTATCTTTGTATGAAGTTTCATTAAAATATCTCGATGCATTCTCAAGTTATTGAGCTGAAACCGCTTTTCTATTTTTAGCAACAGTGACCTTGACCCCACCCACCCCATATGCAATCCCAAGCGAGGTCTCGATATAGTGTATCTATGTATAGGTATCTATGTATGAAGTTTCATTAAAATATCTAAATGCTTGTCAAGTTATTGAGCGAAAAGCGTTTTTCTATTTTTAGTAACGGTGACCTTGACCTTGACCCCACCCACCCCATATGCAATCCCAAGAGAGGTCTCAATATAAGATATCTATGTATGAGGTTTCATTAAAATATCTTGATGCGTTCTCAAGTTATTAAGCGGAAACCTTTTTCTATTTTTAGTAACTGTCACCTTGACCTTGATCACACCCACCCCATATGCAATCTCAAGCAAGGCTTCGATATAAGGTATATATGTATGAAGTTTCATTAAAATATATCGATGCGTTCTCAAGTTATTGAGCAGAAACCGTTTTTCTATTTTTAGTTATGGTGACCTTGATCTTGACCCTACCCACCCCATATGCAATCCCAAGCGAGGTCTCGATATATGGTATCTACATATGAAGTTTCATCAAAATATCTTTATGGATTCTAAAGTTATTGAGCGGAAACCGTTTATATATTTTTAGTAACGGTGATCTTGACCCCACCCACCTTGTATGCAATCCCAAGCGAGGTCTCGATATAAGATATGTATGTATGAAGTTTCATTAAAATATCTAGATGCGTTCTCTAGTTATTGAGCGGAAACCGTTTTTGTAATTTTAGTAACGGTGACCTTGACCCCACCCACCCTATATGCAATCCCAAGCGAGGTCTCAATGTAAGGTATCTATGTATGAAGTTTCATTAAAACATCTCGATGCGTTCTCAAGTTATTCAGCGGAGAGCGTTTTTCTATTTTTAGTAACGGAGACCTTGACCTTGACCCCACCCACCCCATATGCAGTCCCAAGCGAGGTCTCAATATAAGGTATCGATGTATAAAGTTTCATTAAAATATCTCGATGCGTTTTCAAGTTATTGAGCGTAAACCGTTTTTCTATTTTTAGCAACGGTGACCTTGACCTATGACCTGTTGACCTCAAAATGTATAGGCGTCTTCCTTTCCTCCCAAGTAACCAGCATACCAACTTTCATGATCGTAGGTCAAAGCGTTCTCTAGATATCGTGCGGGAACGAAATGGTCTACGGATAGACCGACCATCCGACCGACCGACAGGAGCAAGAGATACCCCCCACTTCATCGAAGGGGGGGGGGGGGGCATGATAAAGTGCTTTGGAAGTTATAGAATCTAACAATTCATCAATTTCAATGAAAACAATTTTAATTTCGATTGGTAAAATGTCTGTTGCTTGCTGTAAAATTATTGAATTTAAATTTGTTTACGTATTCAATTGCTGTATTTGATATTTGCATTAAATATGTATCATGTTATTGAATATTAATTGGTTTACATATTTGAATGCTGTATTTGATATTTGCATTAAATATGTGTCCTATTATTTAATATTAATTGTTTTACATATTCCAAAGCAGTATTTGATATTGCATTAAGTATGTGTCATATGATTGAATATTAATTGGTTTACTCGTTCGAAAGCTGTATTTGATATTTGCATTAAACATGTGTCCTATTATTGAATATTAATTGGTTTGCGTATTCGAATGCTGTATTTGACATTTTGCATTTAATATGTGTCATATTATTAAATATTAATTGGTTTACGTATTTGAATGTTGTATAGAATATTGGCATTCAATATGTGTCATATTATTGAATATTAATTGAGTTACGTAATCAAATGCTGTATTTGATATTAATTTGTATTAAATATGTGTCATATTATTGAATATAAATTGGTTTACGTATTCAAATACTGGATTTGGTATTCGTATAAATTTGTGTCCTATTATTGAATATTAATTGGTTTGCATATTTGTATCTGTATGCAGTAGGAAATTATGAAAAATAATCACTGGCTCAGACTAAAATTTCAGATGTTTATACATGACCAGTTAAAACTGCTGCTGTATACCATGCGCTCTATTTATTCCGATTCATCTCTCATTGGTGAAGGAAATAATCTTTACTCATTGATTGTTTATTTATATATGTGCATTCAATATGTGTACGTGTGTCAATGCTTGTTTTCAAAGGTCTGGTTCCACTCGAACTGCCAGTCGAAAGGCCGTGGATGTTACAACACCAACCTCACTGACAGGGGCGGCTGCTGTATCTGGTATAATGAACATCAGGTGCGTTTAAACTAAATATGACGTCGGATTCGATCGTGACGTTAATAAGTGTAGCTCGAAGTCTATTGTACATCTGTGGATAATCAGGTGGTCAATTAAAAGTTACGTTGGGGTCGCATCTGTTTGTGAGATTTATTATGGCTAATCACAAATGAATAGCAATGAGCGTCAGAAGAGCCAAGTAGTGTCAGAATATTGCGAATAATTAACCATTTCACCAAATAAATTTAAAAACATAATTATACGTTTCCATATATTGTACTAGTACTACTATTTCAAAAAGTATTAAAAGATACGTACTGTGGGAAAAATCAAAAGAATAATGAATTTTTTTTTTAGTTGCTTGCGGACGTGGAAGACCATCTGGACATTACCATCGATCAAGTCGAACCTGACTTTAAAGTCCCTATTAACGAATTTGATGGTAAAGTCACGTATGGACAAAAACGCAAAAATACAGGTATGTTACTGTTTTCGTATTTGTAATATGCTGTTACATATTACACAATTTGTAATCGACATGTTATCAAATAAGGGCACATTTCTTAAACCATAGTATTTATTGTTGTTTCAACAGAACAGATAGTCTTACTCCATTTAGAAACTTACTCAATGGTAGACATGTGAACACATTACGTACTTAGTCTTCACATTATTATCACACACTTGTTGACGATGAATATTTTACTCAAATCTTACTTACGTATTGGATAGTTTTTGGCTTTTGAAAGTATTCATTTGTTGATGTATTAGATATTATGTTCATACTTGGTGCATTATTTTTCAACGGATTCATTTAGTATTTTACGATAGCTATCAACACCTGAATAAAAAAAAAACGCGCCATTTTCAGGGAGTGGTTACGAAGGTCACGTGGCCACATTGGCCCCGGCCGTCATGGAATTGGCCCGGCTGGAGAAGCACGCTCAGACCTCGTACATAAACCTGAAGTACAAGAAGACCTTCTGGTCCAGATAGAAGGTGTCAGGTGGTGGAATTTACCTGATTTGCTTGGAATATGACAGTGCTCTTAGTAGTGCATTACCTGTGTGCGACTGTAAAGAACCATGTTCCATTTCAATGCTTATCCCAATGTATAAGACATATTGGATTCTTGGTAGCTTTAAAAGTAGGTTTGTTCTTATTGTAAGGAAAATCTATGGCATTGGTTCGAATATCTGTAAATGGGTTGTTTTGATAATTACAAACAGCTCAAGAAGTTCATCTCTTGCATGCCTTTTTGTGACATTCGTTTATTTTAAAACACGCCATCCAACGTTTTGTTTTGATTTATTGCAATAAATAATTGCTATTTTGTTTGTGCTAAAATAAAACATCACCAAACCTATTCTCTATTTCATTTGCAAATGATTGTTGTCGCAGTCCTATTCCACTTAATATTGTATGTTTTGTGGTTTGATTCATAGATAAGGAGGAGGTGGAACAAAAACAATTAATACCAAGCAAAATAATAAGGAATATATTTTAATTGCCGTAAATCTGTCTGACAAACATTCTCATGTACAATGTATATTTTATAATAAAGGACACGGTGTGCGGTTATTTAGAACATCTCTAGCTGGAAAAATACCAAGTTGCGGCAGTATCAGTCGTTTATAAGAAGGATGTTTATTACCAATATAATTGTGTTGTGTTTCCTTTGCTGATTTTACTTGCATCTCAAAAATAATAATACGGATATCTGCCCAAATTATAATCTTCAATGATGCTGAATAATTTGATTGAAATTATTTCTTAAGTCTAAACATATTTGATATATTCCTAATTTTATAATTATAACTTCTCAGCCTTTCCGTAAACGTCGGTCATTTTTTCCATTTTCTCTTTATTGTATAACACGTGTTTTTTCAAATAAATGGGTCGATTGTTTTCTTGATGGAATATAATAATCGATATATAACTGAAATATAGAATAGGAATAGGGAGACGAAAAATTTATTTAAACGTATTTGAAAATGGTGTATTATGCGCATACTGGACCGAAAAATAAATATTGTGAAAGCTTATTTCTGTTTTAAATAAACACTTTCTACAAACAAAACATAGCGCAACCAATATGCATAGAACAAGGGCATTTGCTTAGTAAGCATACATTTCCATCTCAATACTATTATGGAGGCTAGGAAATTTACTTTCTATTCAAGGATCTATTCAAGGATCTTAGTGTATTCAGCGAAATCCCTTGTATGATATTATTAGATTTGCTGGTATATGTTCGCTATAAGTCATAAGGCACGGTGTTTGTAAAATAAAAAAGTTAACTACTGAAACCAGAAAAGTAATTTATTGAAATAATTGTGCGCATATGATATATATACATATTTTGAAATTTACAAATAGGATTAATGTTTTATATAATTTAAAACGATTGGCTTCGTTATGAATGGTAGGTGTGTTGGATACCTCACCTATATGTAAATACAGTCTTATTGAACAATTGTTTAAAGTAAAAGATTTTTCGGAAGTTAGCATTTTCTGACTGGCTTTTGTATATATGTTTGTATTTGTGAGAAAATACAATACTAGTTGCAAGATTGTTATCTGCATAGAAAAGAGCTGCCCGAACCATTAATGGTAAGATTTCTCTGTTCTAGATGATAATACTTCATAACAATATAACATTCAGACCATAAGTTTCTATTACGCGTTCTACGTGTTTACTGATATCATAACTATATTCTAAATGAACGACGCTTTCATTGATTGTAGTCAATGCCAGTTCGGTAGCAAATATATACATCCGCATTTGTATTCATGCATAAAGGTCAGTGTCAGGTTAATGTGTCCAAGCTATAATCGTCGTCGTCAGCAATGGTACAAGTTGCGACATTTCCAGGTTAAAGACGTGGTACAGATTGTAACAAATGTCTTTTTTTGCACAGAAGAACACCTAAAATAAAATGGATCTACTTACTGATAGTTCACTTCTAAGAGTCTCACTTATTCTTGAGAAAGAGTCGTTTAAAATGCATTTCAATGTAGGGAATTCACACAAGCGGTATATAAATTATATACTACAATTTATTTAAGGAACTTCCGAAGTCAGGTGATAGAATTACTCCATTAACCCGTTTAAAATGTCATGACGATGCCTTTTCTGTGCATACAAATTGCTCTCTACTTCTTTGTTGTGTCAGTTGTGTCGCTTTGATTTGAATCATCGATGCTCGTTAGCACGAATGATAAGAGCGGCACTGCGTGGCATGCGAATTGACAATACAAATTAATGTTCTCCACGCAATACGTTAATGGAACTATTATGAGGTTAACTGAAAACGGCAATGTATCAGTGAAATGATTGAAATCAAAATGACACATATTTTTCTCGAATGACGACACACGGGCCTATTTTGCCAGTTAATTTCACACTGCCGGATAATTTCACAAATGCATTCTCGTCTTGTGTATGACATGAATGTTAAAACGCAGATACTTCTTTTTCGAATAAGTCCAAAGAAATAGTGTTAGATTAAACGCATTCAAATTCCCAAGACATTAATGCAAAGGTTGTTTGTTAATTTCAACAGGAACTAAATGACATCTTACAAAAAGAACAGGAGGATTTATAAAGGTTTAGTCACTGTACTTAGTAGAAGATTTATAAACAGGTCTGCTGTTTTCAGGGAAATTTTCCTGCCTCAGTCTACACAGAGTTCATTTAAAAACGTCTTGTAAGTCATCAACTTGACTGTCGACGAGAAACAAAATTATATCCATACAATTGGCCGTGATCAACGAACAGAAAGGTAACTATTGCAACCAACATATCCAACTGCAATACACCTAAAATCAATGGTTACCGATGTTATTTCACGAAACTATAAATTTGACCGATGATTGTTATTTTAAGTAATGTTTAGTGTTTACAATAAAATACACTCATATAATCTATGGATTCACAATACTGTATGATATTTCCCGGTTATAAATAGTTATTTTTGTAAACGCACACGCATCGAAGACAAATAATGCATCAAATATAAGCTAGACATGGAAACAGATATGCATTAGACGCTACTCGACCGTGCATGCACTCTGTACATAAAACGTCTCACCAACTCCCACACTATACAATAAATCAGACAGCAGAATAATGTAAAATAATACAACGAATTTCTTTTCCTGTTTCCGTAGTATTGAGTTTTAATTGGTTTACATATTTGTATTCGATATTTGCTTAAAATATTTGTCATATTATTGAGTATTAATTGGTTTGCGTATTCGTATTTGATATTTGCATTAAATATTTGCTTATGTACCTATGTCTGTCTCCAAACTATTTCAAATATAATTTTCTCCGTGCATATTGAACCAAAACAATAACGTTTTAAATATATTTTTCTTTACTAAACTATTTTCTAAAAACAATGCATAAACGATTCTTACTTTAAGTACATTTGCTTAGTATGCATTAATTTTCACCACAGTTTAATGTTGTTGTCTAGACGTATGCTTTTTATTCAGACATCACCCGGCAACAGTACAATCAAATCACAGGAGTCATTTGCCAGATATTATACGATCAGTAGTGTTGTCTCTCAGGAATAAATTGCTGCGCTGTTTAACATATATATCGTATCCACCGGCAGCAATGTTCGTAATTTTGAATTTAGTATGATGCTAAATAATATGTTAATATATAGTTCATATGTATACATGACAAATATATTCCACAACACTTTGAACATTTATTTACCGGCTGTTTTGGCTTATTTTTTGCATTCATCAGAAATAAAATATTTACAAGATTGTTCTGTGCATTGTTTAATACTTAACAAACAAAACGTCAGAACAATAGATTATATGCTTTTCTCCGTTCTACTAGCAAATAATAAATAAAACAATCAACACATTTGTTTTCCATATCAATATTAGAGAAAAATATATTTATTTGTACTAGCTGCCGTCGGAAAGTCGCGAGCTGGAAAACGAGGTCAAACACATAGTACAGATGTGAAATTATTTTAACAAATTGTTTGTTTGCACAGACAAACACTTAAAGTAAGACATTGTATCGACCTCCTGATAATTCACTTCTAACAGTGTCCGTTATTCTTGTGAAAATATCGTTTAAAATGCATTGGGCTGCCAGGCCTTCACACAAACGGTATATAAATTATACAAAACACAATTGATTTTAAGAAAGTCGATTAACCTGTTTAAATGTCACGATGATGCATTTTCTATGCTAACAAATTGCTCTGAAGCAGCAGAGACCCCGTGATATTGCTTTGTAATGACAATTGTGATGCTTATTTGATTCATTGTGATGCTTATTTGATTCATTGTGATGCTTATTTGATTCATTGTGATGCTTATTTGATTCATTGCGATGCTTATTTGATTCATTGTGATGCTTATTTGATTCATCGATGCTCGTTAGCACTTGGGGTTAGTGGCGCTGAACGGCATGCGAATTGGCAATAACTCTTGATAACACATTAATGCTCCGCACGCAATACGTGTATGGAACCATTATTGGGTTAACTAAACAAATAATAGAAGATCTAAACCCTCTGATAAATAATTTCTGAAGCTATATGGAGCTATATGGAATTTTACAGACCATGCATTATGGATGCATCAGTTAAATCACATGACGGGTCACTTGTGTTTCCGGCAACACTTCTGCTTTAAATACACCCGTTGTTTTCCACTTTATTTCACAAAGAAGCTGTCATTGTTGTATTAAATGAATGCAAAAATTAAACGTTGATCGAAGAAACAAATATTCAAACCCACGTGCATAATATGATAATATTATTAATATAGTTTGTTCAGTATTTAAACACACAACGAATTGACAGCGTTCACATGGATCAAGAAGATTAACACAGGTTCAGTTAGTAAGATAAGATTTATTGGAAGAAGATATATATAAAGGTCTGCTGTTTGAAGTGAGATATTCATGCGCCTGTCTTCATGGTGATCGCAGACCCCATGAGAGGAAAGCTAATCTTCAGATGTTTAAGGTGAGAGCTGGGGATCAGCATAATTATTCCTCTTATGTTCCTAAATAGAGGAATGTCGCCGAAGTTATGGTCCAAAATTATGACTTAACCTGATAATAGTATATTTTTTTATCTAAAATTTACGTTATTGTACGTACCATGTATACTAACCATGGCCTCACGATACTGCATGTTTTCAAATGTATAATGGTTATTTTAAACAAAAACACACGCAAGCATGTAAAAGAAAATTCACTGTAAAATGTATGCTAGAAGTAGTAACAGTGCGCTTTGTCCATAAATCTCATAAACCCCAAAATTCAGAATGCACAATAGTGCAAGAAAACGTTCCTAAGTGTTATTCCGTCTGTCTCGTGTAGGCAAGAGCCTACTAATCTTTTTTAAGTGTGCTTTTATTTGGTTTAAAAAATTTTTACGAGAACATCTTGAATTTGCTAATACTACTTGTTTGTAAAACCTATTGAATTAGAACCTATTTTATAAAAATTCGAATTATGTGTTTGCTTTTTGTAGTACCAATTGTGTTCGTCTCTGGGGAATATTTGTTTTCAAAGGTCTGGTTCCACTCGAACTGTCCGCAAACGTTACAACACCAGCCTCACTGACAGGGGCGGCTGCTGTGTCTGGTATAACGAGACTCAGGTTCGAACAAAATTAAATATATAGACCATCCGAGGTCATAGAGATTTCAATGCGTATAACTCCTAGTGTACGGTACATATGTGGCCACTTGGGGTTAATACGAAGTAACCTTCCGACTGCATCAGTTGGCGCCTGTGATTTGTCTTATAGTTTATCAGCGAGTATTAGCAATGAACTTCAGATGACCGAATTAAAAGCGCTGTTCTTTACAGTGAGGACTATTGCAGTCAATGAAAATGTTTGTTTTTGTTTGTAAGGTTATTGATTTGACCGATAGTCTTGTTACACATACTTGTGTGCGTGATATATATCCACTCCGTTTACAAATGTTGAGTTTGAGAAAAAATAGAGTTGTGTAAGTTTACACGTGTGTTTGGCGTATTTGTTAGAACAATATGTATATCTTTATCTATGTTTTTAATGACAGAAAGTAACGTTTTGTTCCAAATAATAAATTCAAGGTAACCATTTACAGCACGGAGTTGTTAAATTGTTTTAAATTGGGTTACAATGTAAACACACATGAACCACCGAGGATCCAGTAAAAATGCTTAGAACTGAGTTGGATACTTTTAAAGTTTGAGTTAGAATTTTTCATACAAAATGCGCCTGTGCTTGTTTAATAACCTAAAAGTGTAACAATTTGCTTATGTTTACACGTGTTTCAGGTGCTTGCGGACGTGGAAGACCATCTGGACATTACCATCGATCAAGTCAAACCTGAGTCCAAAGTACCCGTTAACGAGTTTGATGGTAAAGTAATGTACTGACAAACACGCAAACATACAGGTATAGAAATGTCCGTAAAATCGAAAAGCCAGTAGCATATTGCGAGGTTTGTAATCCATATCACATTTAAAATTTAATAATCTGGTATTAACCCTCGTTATTTCCATCTTTCTTAGTAATTTGCAATTTGTAATTAGCAAAATGGTTGAGTTACAAACAGGCAGTGAACCGCTGGCAAAAACGCAACCTCCTTGGCGGAGGTACAAACAAACCAGAAGAAGCGGCGATAAGTGTAGAGGTACAAACAAACCAGATGAAGCGGCGATAAGTCTATTTGACCACCTGGATACCAATTATCTCAGCAGGAATCCTTGGCGGAGGTACAAACAAACCAGAAGAAGCGGCGATAAGTCTATTTGACTACCTGGATACCAATTCTCTCAGCAGAAAACGAAATTACCGCAGCGTTCTTCCTAAATATTTCCTACAAGATGTGTGCTGACTGAAATAGGTCAACCTTTTTTTTATTTGGAATTTTAACATAATGGTTTACATGTTTAAAAAAATAACGAATTTCTATAGCATTGTTAAGAAAAAGGCGCACAGACTGGTTCTACAAAAAGTAAATTATATGCTAATTTCTGTTGTAATATCGCGAGGGATAATGGGCTGTATTTGGTTATGTAAATGTCTTGTCAATTTGCTACAGTTAAAGGGCTTTTCCGTTTTTTTCTTACATATCTTTCAAAACACAACACCGACAAATGGTAAAGGATAAAAAGCCTGTCTGTTAATTGGGCTGATATGTGCACGGTCACATATACCGAAACACATTGTCGTATACACTAAGGATAAATTACGTGAGTACTTTACACAGTGAGAAAATGCCATTGAAATAAATGCTCTCAATAACCCAATAGTGACATATATCCTGCGTGGAATTATTTATCCAGAACAAAATTACGTAAGCACCAATAACCGACGACAAGTATACGCCTAAGCATCATGCTTACACACACTAATATAAATTTGAACCTCACATAAGTGCGATTCAAATTAAATAGTAATAAAAGATGATATTTATTTAATTGAATTACAATTTAATTACTCAATGGTTTTATAGTCTTCGTATAAATATGCTGTGGATACGATTATCTTTTCGAAGAGGAAATATAAACCATGATTTACATGTAAACTTTATAAAGATACATGTATTTTTATATCTCGTTACCATCTACAGCTAGTGTTTATTCAGTTGGCGCATGTTGTCATGTTGTAACCATTTCTTACGTTTTGATAATGTTTATTTTAAACGTTTTTTTAAATACTAAATTGGATACCATATGAGTACTAAAGAGGCATAACAATTGAAGATATATCGTTTTCCAGAAAATGGCATGACCTTTGACGGTGTATCTTTTCCCAGCATAGACGATGTTTTGCAGCAATTAAATGTGCCATTGTGTTGAAAAATTAGTGAAACGAAAAAAGCGGAAATGTGATGTTAATAAGATGAAAAACATTGAAAGCTTACGACATTCCAAACCTAAAGATTTTTGGAAACATTTTAGAAAGAATAAAAATAATTGTAATAATAATATAAGCAATGAAGACTTTTTTGAAATTTTTTCAAATTTAAGCCAAAACTTTCCAAATGTATTTAATGAAGACGCAGAACATTTCTGTAGCAATACTAATAATACCAATACTAATAATACTAATAATAAGGCAAATACTACTACTACTACTACTAATAATAATAATAATAATAATAAAAATGACGATGATTGTATTTTTGATGAATTGGATGTACCAGTTACAATCCGAGAAGTAGAATCCGTTATACATAACCTGAAAAGGAATAAATCATTTGCAGCGGATCAACTCTTAAATGAATACTTTATTGAATCATGTGATATTTTAGCTTCGCATTTAGTCGATATTTATACAATCCTAGCATTTCTCACGAGCAATTAAACGAAAAGTTAGCTAGAGTACTCAATTATTGCTAGTTCATGTTTGCGTTTTGAGCAAGGTCAATGATTAATAGGATAATTAGTTTCTGCCGTATAACGAACACTGACCTATTCGAAAAGGCGACTGACCGTGCAGGGCACTATGTGTACTGACAACATTTACATTTTTACATTGTTTGTCATTACAAAGTTAAAAGGGTGTTTTACACAGGTGATGCTAGTAAAGTACTGTAAAGTTTACGATACACGTTTTAACAAAATTGCATATCACATGAGCACGAAAAAGGCATGACCTTTGAAGGCATATTCTTTCCCAGAATATACTGTGTTGTGCAGCAATAAAATGTGCCATTTTATTGAATAAACGTTAGTAATATAATCAATGAATTATCTCAAGGAATTGAAAATAAAGCTATTCCGAGTACTTTGTCATTTCTGTTTCATGTATCCGTGGAGAATTTATTTGCCCTTTATTTAACACTGACATATTCAAAATAGGCGACTGACCGTGCCTGGCACAATGTAACTTTTGTGCCTACAAACAAATTTACTTTTTAACACCGGTTGTCATTTCGAGTAACAAAGGTGTTTTAACACAGGTGAGAATAGTAGGACTATTGAAAAAATGATGAGACTAAAAAAAATCTTGCGATGAAAAAATCTAAATGCGGATTGTTACATACATTTTACATTTGATATATTTCCTAAACTATTTAAGTATTTGCAATCATATGAAATGTTAGGGCATCGTAAGTTTTACATTTTTGCAATGTTTGATTTGATGTAGCTTTAAAAGTAGCTGTTGTAAGAGCAAATAAAATCTATAAAAGCGTTTTTCACATTTTTTAACATGCTGTCAATGAGTTATGTTGTGTTGTGCAAAATATGAAGTACGTCGTATGTATGACGTACATTTATGAAACACAACACCCAACTTTGTTGTGATTATTTCAATAAAACAATAGCTGTTTTCCCATGCTGTGTAAGCGAAAATAAAACATCAAATGATTCGACATTTTGGTGTTTGAACCACTAAGGACACTAGTAGATGTCGCAGCGATATTCAATCCATTTAGTGTAATGTTTTTTTTTTTTCATGTCAACACTAAGGAGGAGGTAGAATACAAGAATACAACCGCAAACATTCACACCTTTACCAACAATAACGACATTTTTACAATAGTTCAAATAACTCAGAATTTTACTGTACATTTGTTGGCATAACTTATTTCTGAAACTTACATACTTGCCTGTTTGTGTCGAAAAATATCAACATTTAAATTGTTTGGTACCACTGCCTCCATACAACTTTGAAGGCAGTATAGTCACATGGATAGCTGACTAGACTTCAGGTAAATTCTTTACAAGCAGCGAATCTTGGAACTAACATTTCTTCGTTTGGAAACATGACTGTAATGTCATTTTTCTATGTCAATTAAGTACATATTACTCTGCTAATGACCTGAAGCTGTAGATGAACTCAAAAGGAGCTATTTTGTACGCAGTGTTCTTCTTCAGATGACAGTAATTTATACTTTATCAATTCAAAAGCGATATTTAAATCCGGATGAGGAATATACCATACCAGCTTTTGTCGCATATTTTCCATCATATTCCAGCTATTGTTAGAGGTTTTACCTGGCTTTAGTGCATGACAAGAACGCTCACAAATCCTATAAAAATGATTGGATGCAAGGTGATACACCTTTCGCAAATTATTATATATCAGTTGTTAACATATTACACTTATTAGATATATGGTGATGTACTATTGCAATGCTTTAATTTAAGGTTGGCTCGTCGTAATTTTTCTTGTACATTGTATTGCATGGCGAACATCATTGTGCTTGAAAACAGTTCAGGGGCGTAACTAGCCATACTTCTATTCGCCCTTGCGTAAAAAATGTTCTTGCAGTTAGAAAGTGCTGCATGCTAAAAACATTAATAAGAAACCTTATGAGGGTTCTACAGTGTAATATACGCTGCGTATACTCAAATTCGACCTAGTTACGCCCCTGCAGTTAGTTAATTGTAGTTATCTTGTTCTTAAACGGCTTTTATATTTCCTTTGCAATGGATAATAGTATGGTATTCGGTACCCCAAATGGCATATGTTGTTGCACGCTTCAGTTGTTTTATGAGACGTTTAGTTTCCTAGATTCCTGTCTTGCTACTGATTTTGCGTTTTTTGTCTTTCTTTGGAAATAATAAACCTAAATATAAATTGGGCTTCACGTTTTGGCCTTTAGTTTGATGCAATGTTTTTATGACCATCGGCCTTACACAAAAGTTGATACAGATGCACATAAATCAGACACCAATCGCTTTCTTTACGGAACCCACGATATAACAACGACAAGACTATTTACTATGATCGAAGTGCACACCCTTAGAAGGGTATGTTCAATCAATGTGTTTGCGGAAGTATGGACCTAAACTGCTCAGATGTCTATTATCATTCTTGAATATGTGTTTTGTAAGTTAACTGAAAATATAAGATAGTCCCTGTATACCTGTAGAAACATGCTAGATGTAAATACAATTTTGTTGTTTTATTATACACGTATAATATCTTCCATTAGACGAACTGATCATGTAGTTAATACGAACAAGAAATCGCAGTGTGTCTATATGTTAATTTAATCATAACCACACCTAAAGTAATGTCTCCGTATGGCTTACGTACTGTCAACAAAAATGTAAATCACAAACAAGAAAACACAGTTATAATAAGCATGTCGGAAAGTGAACTGTGTTCCAATTATATTCCATGGAAACTAAATTACCACAGTGTCGCGGGTTTTTATTGACATTCGCCGTTTCTTTAGGTCCAATTTCCTGCCCCATTGTGAGTTGAAAGAAGTACTTCATTACTTTTCTCCTGACATAAAATCAGTTGGTAACATATGGGTTTTCAACGGAAAATGAAGCTTATATTTCCGTCGTTAATCTAAGACGGATGCTGTTTTACATGAAGAAACGATCGTTTGTGTTAAAAAGCAAAGCACGAAGCAAAAGGATTGTTTTATCAATTTATTTGTCATTGCAACGCTATTCAGTTGACCACACACAAAATAGGATTTATTAGACGTTTCAAACATTTAGTTTAGTATTAGTATTTCATGAATATTGATTGCTTTCATTAGACAGTTGACATGTTCTAGAAGAAGAAATATATAGCATTATATATTTTCTTGAAATAGTATAGATAATGCTACACATTTCAGATTATATATTTATGCTTAGTTGAGTTAAAACAAAGTTTTGATAAATAATTAGCATAACATTCCATTCCAGTTAATTTTATCCTTAAGAAACGATAAGCAGAATAAATGTTTAACAAATATAAGAATCGAAATAATTTTCAGTTTACCGTAACAAAAAACTGACCTTAACCGCGAAACAATAAATGTACACTTCAAGAGCATTTAATCGCACCATAATTGATTAAATAATAAGTAAACCATGAGGCTAATTCCCCCCTATGTGATCTGTCCACGCTGTTTAGTGAATTCTTATGAAAAAAGACCCTTCCAACAACTTCAATTGTACAAAGGAATGTCGTATAGGGATCGAAGACACACCAATTGTAGAAACACCATTTTGAACATCTATGTCAGGCACGTGACCAAATGCGTGTACCAAACTTTTAGAATAACAAAAAGAAAACGGCAAAAAACCAAACACCAAACAAACAGAAAACTGGGATCTCCGCCTTGAATAGGTCATTGCAAAGCATTGGTGGTTTAAATAAGATTATAAGTGCGTCCAACTATATACTATGACTAGAATGCATCACAATAAGTGCAGATGTAAATAAAATATAATCTCAGTGCAATTAAATTAAAGATTAAATTAAATTCATCATTCCATGAAATGACTATTTATTTACTCAAAGTTTGAACATTTATAAAAGCAACATAATAGCAACATTCTGAGGCATGGTGACAGTTTAAGCTTCTTCTTTTGCAGACTTCAATCCATAGCTACATGGGCTATAAGTACAGCCTTACAAAGTCCATTTCACTTTCTGCAAGTAATTTATTTAGTTTAGACAATTTATCAAATTGTAACATAAATAACAATTCGCATTCAGGTTTTTTAAATTACCTGAATTTCTAAAATGAAAAAAGAAGTTTTTTTGCTACATTTTGTCGTATTTTCAGCCCGATCGACTATTCATACCGCTTTGTCAGAGTTATGGACCTTGGTTTGTGACCTTACATTATGGCCCCGAAGACATGTGTGAAGTTTCAATTGAATATCTGTAGTAGTTACAGATGAACTTGTTGCACGCGAATTTTAACCTGAGCATTACGGCGACGCCGACGCCGACGAAAGGGTGAGTAGAATAGCTCGGACTCTTTGGTGTAAAGTCGAGATAAAAAGGCAATGTTAAAGTAAATGTGACAGAAATGCTACCGAATACTTCCTGTCTTACATAGTGTCAGTACATATAGTTTTTTGCACGGTCCTTGTTTGACATTTTTAGATATGTCACAAATCAATTAGCCTGAAGGCCTTTGAAATTTGATCACAACGAAAACATGAACTAGCAATTATATTACTCTGTATTGCTCACTTCTCGTAATTGCTACTGAGAAATGATTGGATCGGATTGCTAACGCTAATTCAACACAATGACACATTTTATTGCTGCAAAACGATGAATGTTCTTGAAAACTATATGTCTTCAAATGTCATGCATTGTTGTACTCCAATAGTATTCGATATTGTAAAAAAAACAATTATACATACTAAACATTCTCCAAAGGTAAAAAATGATACAACTTGCGCCAACTGAAAATTGGAAATAAGCATTAGCTGCATTTGGGAATAATATATAAATATATATGTTTATACACGTTTAAATGGAACTCATGGTTATTAATACCTATTAATACAATCCTCGTATTTACAGCCTATTCCAAAGAAATGCGCATTATATGACATCAGTTCTTCATTTGTTTGAGCTTGTCGTTATTATAAGCTGATGTTTTTGTGTATTTATCCTTGCTTTCAAAAATACGAGGCTCGAAGCATTGATGCGAACATGTTGTCCACCTACAAAACCATACAATATTAATTTAATTCACTAATTTGAATAAAAACTATTATAATATACACGTATTTTTTTATTTTTTCTAATATAACCCAAATTTTGATACCAAATTCATAAATATTTAATTCTAACAACATATACAAATATGAAATGAAAAAATGTCAAATTTCTTTTTACTATTAGTATATAAAACATTTATCATCACTTCCCAAGATATCTCTCGGGCAGTCAGACTGTAAGCGTCTTAAATGATTTGTCAAACAAATTCCATTTGAATGCTACCAGATTCTACTTATAGATTGTAATTTGACGGTTGTTCTATGATATGTCTCTGTCTTACAGACCTTCTCCATGAGAAACCGGTTTAATATTCAGTATGTATGTTTCTGTGAATAGAAGTGCATAAAGCGTAAACAATACTTCGGTTATTGGTGCTTAATTTCTGTCTGAATATATCATTCATGTGAGGAAATATGTCACACTATAGAGTTAATGAGGATTCAATTCAATGGTCTTTCTTCGTTGTGTAAGGCTCTCTAGATTATAAGACTTCATCATTAAACCTCTTGGTAGAACTCGAGACTAAGTAAAATTCGTTGGCATGAAAGCATTCTAAGCTAAGGTGACAAATTTTAGCATGTTGATTAACACGTTTCATCAACCATAATACACATATGAGGCATGTCGTAGGAAAACCAGGCTTAATGCATGCACGTAAAGTGTCGTCCCGGATCAGCCTGTGCAGTCCACACAGGCTAATCCGGGACGGCACTTTCCGCCTCCAGTGGATTTATGTTTAGGAGAGACTTCCTTGAAACAGACAATACCATAAACGCGGAAAGTGCCGGCCTGGATTAGCCTGTGCGGACTGCACAGGCTGATCCGAGACGACCTTTACGCACATGCATTAAGCCCGGGTTTTCCCACAACACGCCTCATATATATATATTCAGCATTAGCAGACTGCTAACGTACAAGGACTGAACATGGAATTCTTTGAGGCGAATATTGTATTAATAATCGGAATGGTCAGTTCCGAAAATGTCCATCGTTCTGAAATTAAATAAGTGGTGTGTCACATCACTTAGCCTGTTTATCACTACACATTGTCGTACCATTTGCAGACACAATAGTGTTCTTCGGTATTTGTGATCTTGCATATATCAGCGCAATTAATACCAAGATCACCGCCTACGGTTTCTGGACGCTCGACTTTCTGGTATTTAATAGTAGTCTGGAATTTTGTTGATAGAATGTGTTCATCACTGTGATGAAGTGTCTTAAATTTTAAGTAAATACCTCTCATAGATTTTGAGAAATGTTTACCTAAAGCTAAAATTTAAAGTTGAAAAACGGGCAATTACTCCACCAAAATCGTTGATATAGTTACCTCATATTGTCTACAGAATGGGTTCATAACTGTGATCGAGTATTTTGAGTTTTAAATCAATACCTCTTATAGTTATTGTGAATTTTGACCTTAAGAAATAAATTTCAAGTTCAAAAATGGGCAAATACTCAAACGAAATTCTTAATAGAGTTACCTCCTCTTGTCTTCAGGATTAATTCATTACTGCGATCAAGTACTTTTAGTTTTAAGTCAATACCGCATACAAGTACTGAGAAATTTGACCTAAAGCGAAAACTGTGTTGAAAAAAAGAGTAATAACTCCAACAAAATCCTTGAAAGAGTAACCTCCTTATGTTTTCAGAATGCGGTCAGCCCCATAAAACAAGTATCTTGAGTTTCAATGTAATGTCTTTGATAGTTATTGAGAAATGTTATATTTAAAAAAAAAAGTGAACAAATTCTAATATGTAAGTCAAAACAAGGGCAGATAACTCTGGAAATACAAATCACTGGGTTACCTGCCTTGTTGTAATGAAATACCCTTTTGATAGTGAACAAGTATTGATAGTTTGAAATGGATACGTTTGATAGTTTTTGAAAAATGAACTCCGACAAGAACCAAAAAAACTTAACCAAAAAAACCCCCAATAAACTAAACTAACGCAGACGCTGACGCAGACGACTGAGCGACGACAATAACTCGACTTTTTTTCTTCAAAAAGTCATACTAAGAAGGGCTTTTACACCTACACTAATTGTCGGTGTTGGTTTTAGAGGAACAGACGAAAAATGTTGCATAGCTATAACGAACTGGCACGTCGTCTACATGAACGCGTACAGTTACTTCATACTTCTTGCATTATTACAGAAGAAATAAGCATATAAATTATGACATATGACAGAACTAGCCTGTGTGCTATTTTCTTACAATTCAGATAGAAATTTGTTCCATACGTTAGAATTCCAATTGACCAACACGTGAACGCAATGATTTTCAGGCAACACACATCTTGCAGGAAATATCATTTGAAAGAAAGGAAGAACGCTGCGGTAATTTAGTTTTATGCTTAGAGTATTTGTATGCAGGTGTTCAAATAAACTTATCACTGCTTTGTCTGTTTTGATATTACTTCCGCCTAGGAAGTTATGTTTTTGCCAACGTTGGTTTCACTACTTGATTGTTACTAAACAACTTTATGCAAAATTTTATGATAGATTTGCTTGCAAATTACTGGGAAAGTTGGAAATGAACCACACACAGATGATTAAAACGAACTGTCGTTGCTGAGGCATGCGCTCTCGTGCTATCGAGTTTGCATTACATGTGATACAATCGAGGTTTCTATTAGAATACATTTCATGAAATAACTTTATGACTGGTCATAGTTGATGGGAATTAAATGAAGGTCGGAAAATTTGTTTGATATAAATATGTATCCTTTTAGATATATATTGTAGTAAACTGTATTGTCTTAAACGTACAAACTAGAAACAGATACTTACTTTCCATACCATCATAACTGTCGCGAAGTTTGAATCAACATTAGATTCCTTTGAACATAGTAAACTTTTTTGTTGTATTGTAACGTTTATTTAAAAACAATATACATGCATAGAAGCCATCAGTATAATACAATTGAAAAAATAAAACAGGGTAAAATAATATGCATAAATTCACGATAGGTTTGCTCTATATGTAAATTGCACTCTAGTAAATATATATCGTCAGGCTACAATTTTATTACCAAAAAAAAAACAACAAAATATATTCCATATTCCATCACAATGCTAAACATGTCCAACTAGCTAACTTTTAAATGAATTTGTATATCTTTATTCTGATATTGAAGAAAATTAAAAAAATTCATTAAAATCATTATCACTTTGCATGTTTGGCTCGCATAGTTCTGTTACTAGCGACCATCTTTTTATTTCGTTTTCGGTTTGTTTAGAGGTGGTATATGTTTTATAAGATAATGTCAGATTATTTATAAGACCGTTGTAATTTGGAATAGACTTATTATTTCTACAACAAAATATATATCGTTTGGTTTCGAGACATAATATATCCAGACTTTGGTTTTCTTTCTGTGTGCTACCTAAAATAAATGTTTTACAATCTATTGCTCTCGTGAAATTTGTATTCCGCATTTGTATAAGGTCTTCATTTATTTTATTGATAAGGCAGTATACTTTTTCACAATTCCAGAAAAGATGAATAATTGTTTCTTCACATTGGTGACATAAAGTGCAAGCATTGTTAGTCAATAGTTTCAATTTGTACATTCGAGAGTTTGTTCCTAATATATTATGAACTATCCTAAGTTGGAACCACTGCATATGACTTTCTCTTGTTATATCAAATATTGTTTAAAACATATATTTCCATTCAACTTCTGATATTACAAAAATGTTCCATCTATCTTTGCTTTCACAACATATAAACTTTTTAGCATAGCATGACAGAGATGGACCGTGCATTAAAACGTCTTTACTACTAAATTGTAACTTATACTTTTTAATCAGAGCTTTAACTGCTTTTACAAGTCCTTCGTATTGAATAAAATTAATCGCATTTCCGGTGATAATTTCTAACTGTGCTTTTTCAAAAAAAGGTGTTTGAATCAATAATAATATCCCGTACAAATCTGAGACCTCTGTCATACCATGCTTTAAAAAACAATTGTTCATTTCCAATTTGAAAATTGTGATTGTAAAACAAAGGCATGTTAAGAATACTATCAACCTCGGTAAGTTTTAACACATCAACAAATTGTTCATAACATGTAAACACTTCAGACCAAAATTCATTTTTGATACGTTTCTTTATCATGGTTGTATACAGTTTTCCAGAGTTAAAAATTTAGATATGTCAAACATAGATCTTATTAAAACTGCACATTTGCTATCACAACATGTATATAGTTTTCTTAGCCAAGATAGCTTAATTTTTTTACAGTATGCAAAAATGTTACCACTTGCAACCCACCTTTCTCATAATTTTGCACACTTATAATTCTTTTAATCTTGTAAGGCAGACCTCCCCAAACAAAATCAAACAATAATTTATTTAGCTTGTCTAGAATCTCCCTCTTTGGGGTGGGTATTGCAAAAAAGCAATGAGTAAATAACGGGAGTATTAATTATTTTATAACTGTAATACTACCAATGGGTGTTAGTTTTTTCTTATTCCATTGGTTAATTAAATTTACTGTTTTATTAAATTTATCTGCAAAATTTAAGTCAGTCATTGTCTTAAGATCTACATCGAAAGTAATTCCTAACAATTTAAATCTATTAATTCCCCATATAAGTTTATATTTTGTTTTGATCGATCGAGAGCTGTACTTGAAAAATCCAATCCAAATAACATGAGTTTTGTCAAAGTTGTCCTTTAAGCCAGAAAACAACGCAAATTCATGGAGCAGGTCATGAGCAGAGTTTAAGGAATTTTCCGAACCATCCAACAACAAAGAAGTGTCATCTGCAAATTGAGATATTTTATATTCTTTACCGTTAATAATTATTCCTTTTATAGATTTGCAATGCTTAATATTGATAGCTTAAAGTTCTGCACAAAGAATAAAAATGTATGGCGAAATAGGATCGCCCTGCCTACAGCCGCGGCCTATTGAGAAACTTTCTGACAAAAATCCGTTTAACTGAACTGATGTTTGAGTATTTTTCAAAAACATTGATATCCAGCGGTTGAAACTTGGTCCAAAATTAAATAAATTTAGCGTCTGTGCAATGCAATCAACGGATAAAGTATCGAAAGCTTTCCCAAAGGCTATCATCATAATTAATCCAGGGATTTTATTGTTTTCTGTGTAATTCATAATGTCATACAACAGTCGTGTATTTTCACCTATGTACCGTTCAGAAACAAAACTAGTTTGATCTCTTGAAATAAGAGTTTGTAGATGAGGTTTGAGCCTATTTGCAATTGATCCAGATGCTAGTTTATATACAGTATTAAGAAGTGTAATAGGCCTCCAATGTTTAAGGAAATGTCTAGGTTTGTTTTCTTTTGGTATACAAGTAATTATGCCCTGCTGTAGGGTAACTGAGAAACGATAGTTAATATGCACAAAAAGTAATGCTTCTCAATACAAAAATTCCAATTATATTCCAAAACACTTTAAAGAAGTAAGTTGTAAACCCATCCGAACCAGGACTTTTATCATTTTTCATATTCTTTAAGCTGTTAGTTAAATCTTCATATTGCAACAGACCTTCCATTTCTGTTGATTGGGCCGAACTTAGTTTAGAGATATCTATATCCTGTAGGTCATTTCGTGTCCTGTTTAGCTGTAATTTAACTTCTTGATATAGTTTTTATAAGACGTTTCCTTGAGAATATCGGATTAATATCGGACATAGTAAACTTGGTTAACGTAATTGTCAAGCATGGAGTCATCAGTCGCATACTGAATATAAGAGAGTGAACGTAATTGTCATGCATAGAGTCATCGCTCGCATACTGAATATTAGACAGTGAACGTAATGGTCATGAATAGAATCATCGCTCGCATACTGAATATTAGACAGTGAACGTAATTGTCATGCATAAAGTCATCGCTCGCATACTGAATATTAGACAGTGAACGTAATTGTCATGAATAGAATCATCGCTCGCATACTGAATATTAGACAGTGAACGTAATTGTCATGCATAGAGTCATCGCTCGCATACTGAATATAAGACAGTGAACGTAATTGTCGCGCAAAGAGTCATCGCTCGCATACTGAATGTTAGACAGTAAACGTAATTGTCATTCATAGAGTCGTCACTCGCATACTGAATATTAGACAGTGAACGTAATTGTCATGCATAGAGTCATCGCTCGCATACTGAATATTAGACAGTGAACGTAATTGTCACGCATAGAGTTATCAGTCGCATACTGAATATTAAACAAATGACACTGTTTTACTTTGTTCACTTCTAAAGGGCGGATGATATATGACTGATACAATAACACTGTCGATAAATCCGATTTACTAAGATATTTCTAGGAACTGTTTACACAAGAAGGTAGAGTATTCCAACGGACTCACTTATGCTTTAAGACCCAAGTTTTCGACCTATCGGAGACCATATACAAATGTCATTACTTTTTCTGAGAAGATAAATTTGAAATGTAACATAATACTGTTTCGTAAGGCCTAGGTCACACATAGGTCGCCGACCGATTACCGACCACCGACAACTAAAATGACAACCTCTTGCTACCAAGCAACAAGCAATGAAATTCTAGTCGGAGACTGGTCGGCGATTGATCAAATACTGGTCGGCGACCGGTCGTACGAAAAGTCGGCGATCGTCTTTCGAACATCAACAACCATCAAAGAGTGGCTGGCGACTAGTTGGCGATTGGTTTGCGCTTAGTTGGCGATTGGTTGGCGACTGGTTGTCGATGCTCGGTGGGCGGAATTAGGATTATTAGATATTTAATTATGTTCTATGATTTTTCGCATTGTTCAAAAAAGGTTTGCCTATATATATGACATTGGGCTATATTTTAATCCAGGTCTTGTGACAATTTTAGAAACTGAATTTATTCGTACTGTTTTGTTCTCTACTTCCTTCAATAAAACGTTTGTTGTTGGGTATAATGTTTCTGTTAACGTACGTCCATAAGGATTAAACATGTGCTTCCCGTCGGCTTTTAGTGCTTAATTCATTTCTGGATACATAATACCTCTCCGGATGTATGTCACAATTGGGTTATTTAAAAGATTTAGTTCAATGACCCTTTCTTATTGTGTAAAGTACTATAGATGATAGGACTTTACTATTGACAAGCACATCTAGAAAGCATTCGTGAAAGCATTCCAATCTAAGGTTGTACATGTATACTGTTTCCTCATGTGTTCATGTTTCCTGAATATGAGCGAATAAAACGTTGACTTGACTTTAAGCATGTTGATGTATAAGTTTTATTAACCATTCAACATATATATTTGTATTAACCGACTGATAACGTACACTAAATATAATCCTTGGTCGTCAATAACGTTTTATTAAACACTATGGCCGTTTTCAAAATGTTCGTCATCTTTAAATCATATCAATAAATAATCACATCAGAGACCTTGTTTATTACTTAATATTGTTTTCCCATGTGTACCCACCCATGGTGCGTTTCGGTATATATGACCAAGCACATGTGAACGCAATTTATTAATCTTATTTTAAGCTAACAACATCAGTCTTTGATGGGTTTTCAATTGTTTGTACAAAAAGGACGAGCTAATGGCTTTTCAAATCAGCACGTTATCAGTATCACCAGTTACATCGTCTCAATACATTTTCGCAAGTTCACAGTAGAAATGAAACTAACATATAACTTTACGTACGTGCCCTGTCAATGCTAATTTATTCTTTCTTTAGAATGCAATATGTTACACATCAAATTGGTCTGTGAAAGAAGTTAATCAAGTATGTCAGACCACAAATATCTGTTTGGAACCTGCATCGGATAGAAAAGAACGATTCGGTATGTATTTCACTGCATATATTAAATATATCCAGGTTTTCAAATACGGTTATTAATGCTTTTTCTGGTTTGGTATTTGCATTGCCTGTGGTACCATGTTCTATATCGTAAAGCCAAGAGAGGGAAAGAAAGTTTTAGTTACAATTAATGGGAACTTAACCCGAGATAAAATATAAAAAACAACATGCAAATCTAGTTGTCTTATTCTTACATGCACTGTCTTTTGTGGATGCTATATTTAAGTGAAATGTTGTATATTACGTAGACACACATTATACGACTTTTATTTTGCATAACAACATAAGAGTCCAGACGCTAGGATCAGAATTCCATTACATTGTTATAATAGGAATTCCTTAGATTATTGAACGGAAATGTGAGCGCACTATGTCCATTAATCATTTCGGAATCATAATATTTACAGCTTGCGTTATCGGAGCGTTCTAGAGGAAAAACTCACATAAGTCTTTAAGACCCAGTTGTCTAACATTTGCTATATGTATATGTAAGCGACTCATATTGCATTTATATATAATCTTTGCAAAACATATTTCGTATATTTTTGCATTGTTATTTCCAGATTTCAATTTTTGCTATATATTGATTTTCAACATACCGCGTTATGTGTGATTTTAAGAAGTTTTAATTTCTAGGTTTATATTTTGCAAGCGAACTATTCATCATCATTTCGGACTGATGGATTTAACAAACCATAACAGGGATGTAATTTATCAACTTTATTTCGCATTTTGTATTGCAGTTAATTTCTCTAACACTATATTTAGAATTCTGTTACTGGCAATAAATGAAAGAAACATACATAATTGGCTTGAGTATATCGTTGATCAACACACAATTTGAAAAAGAAAATGTGCATAAGTTACAACTTAACTAATATTTCTCAAAATAAGGTTATAATATAATGCTAGTATGGTAGTTGGAAGAGGTGATCAATTTGTAATGTATTGTCATATCGCGTGACGTTCAAAATATCAAGCGAATCGGTTGCAAATTAACCTTACGACGGGATTTGATTGACAAAAATGTGTTTGGTTATTCAGAAAGCTCGGACTTGATTGTTTGACGGACATGGCTTGTAAAAACATTTTTAGTCTGACGTCAACCAATCCATGGCCGAATACTTGTTGACAATTCACAATACTGCGGACAAACGGTTTTTCACATATTTTTAAACCACAATGTTACAACTTTTAAGTGCTCCGCCGCTCGTTTTGATGTCATTGCAATCAAACGTTGTTTTTCATTTAAGTATAACGTGATCTTTTAGTGATATTTATCTCGTTAACTGCATATCTATTAAACTTACTAAATAACCCGTCTGAACGTACATGCATATATTTCGGATTTTCGGACGTGTTGTTTACTATTTGATGAAATACAATATTTAGTTATTTAAAATAATCGTGTGAGTTACCACAACAATTAGGGTGTAACCTTATGTTAGTAAAGAAAATTAGCCTAATTTAAAATTATTTTAATTGGTCAAACTAACTGAATTTTTTTATTATAATTTCAAATGTTCTTATTTTTCAAAGCCTGCACTCTCCATTCCAAGGCATCGGTACAACACCAATGTTATAGCAAGAAGAACAGAACACAGCCACTACATTTGTAGTTGGTTCTCTTCCAACTAAATAAGACAAGATAATCCAACAACATTCCTGTTCATCTGTGTGACTGCTATTTAAAAAATATGGACATCTTACAAACTTTCCAACATACCTCAAGCATGTGTAATTCAATTGAATGTTGATAGTAAAACATTGAGTCATTGCTTTTAAATTATTGAGTTTTAGTTTCTAGTAATGATTACTTTGATTGTGTGCACAGTCTGAGACTATACTGCATTAAATTTTTTCAGTGAAGAAATTTTCCGGTACATGAACATGTTTCTATGTTTAGTGTACATTGGAATCATGGGTTTATTGCCTTTTCTAAATAAGAAGAATCATTAAAATACATAAATGTGTATTTATTTAACATTAGAAATATGAACATATGCACATACATTTATACTAATAATGCACATTTAAAAAGTTATTGTGGTAGTTAACATGTTCAGACTTTAACATTTTGCATTGTAAGCAATGAATGGACAATTTGCAATTGGATTGCAATTATGTACATACGTATTGTTTCATTATTTACAAGAAGTATGTATATGTTTATTCTTTAATGTAAGTGAGCAAACTTAAGAACTTATATATGAATTAACTGTGTTATTGTTTGTTTGATTTGAAATTACAAATTAAATCAAACTTAAACAAGTATGATTAAAATGTGTTACTTGTATACATGTCCAATGATAATATCACTTATAAGATGTCATATGGATGATACATAAAATGATTTTTTGGTCAAAATTTCCAGTCATACCACTATAAAAGGCTTGACATGTAGTGTATGAGCTATTTGTTTATAAAGGCAATATCAATAAATTGTATAAATTAATTGTGATTTCCTTTCATTGTAAGGCATGCCTACTTTTCCACTTGAACAATCTTAAAACCTGCTGTGTATATGATTTGTATATTAATACTGATAATGATGAAACATAAATAAAAAAATATACTTGTATAACATAACTTTTTATTTTAACTAATTTAACGATAAATGTTAAGATCCTTTGAATTGTCAGTGCCGTTGGCCAGCCATGCACACAAATGAATGCAGTTTTTTTGTATTACATCTGGAATTCCTCTGCACATGTCAGGTTATGCAAATAATGTCTCAAAACAATAAGCACCGCAAAACACCTTTAAAATACATTATGATGCAAGAGTAGAATAGATCTAGCAGTAATCAATTACTGACTAAATCAGCAGCCTGAAAAGAAATACAGCAAGCATAAAAATGCACACAATTATACAGTAATTTTACTTGCATTTACTAATTTGAACTGTATTTATATTGTTTATTAATTTTACATAAAATGTATGTTGTGATGCAATACACAATTACTTTAACTGCAATGCTTTTTATAAAAATACAAACTCTTAAACTAATGTGATTGAGATTTAGAGCATTATTCTTAATCAAATAAATATCAATTAGCATTAGCTGCATACAGTGTACTAATTCCTTCACATTGATCTGAATATCCGAATTACACATCAAGTTTATGTGTGTGTGCTTTATTACAAATACAAATGATACTGCTATGACAAGCATACCAATAAACAGACAAAGTAAGGGTTTAATGAAATTTGGAACGCCATTACAATGACAAGCAAAAGAAGTACTTGATTTCGGGCTCGTTTACAATTGCCTATAGAACATAACGTACCTTTGCCATCTTGAATTAGCCAGTGTTACCATAGGAGATTTGGGAAATGCCAGACCTTCACTACGAAGTAAGTAAAGATCGGGTACCAGAATAGTAAAAACATTCGTACACTCTCAACGGTGTTTGACGGTCTTTATCCGAGGTAGGCGTGGTTATTAATCACATAGCGTATCGTCAATTTGATACTGCTATTGTTATACCTGTACATAGTTGTGGCCTATAGGTTACTGTTAACATTATAAGCCTCTATGCAGATGCGTTCACTGATCAGAAATCAATAATACAATTCCATTTTGCGAAACATGCTCAAACACCAACCATATCATGCAACACATGCACATTTAAAGTTTCCCTAATATAACACCATCAGACAGAAAATTCGAAGACTGGATTTTCTGTTAGAAACTCCATATGCTTCACTTCCAATTGATCTGCAAGTGAGAATAATGGACAAACAGCTGGTAGGAAATTGCATTTCAAAGAGAGGAGGAACACTGCGGTAACTTAGTTTCCTGTTTAGGTCATTGACATCCAGGGCTGGTATTCACACAGCTCCTAAGGGAAATCTTTACTAAACTTGGACTTCCGATCAAATGTTCGATGTGAAAACCAATGATTTATGTTTGCACATGGGTAGAATACTATATTATGCATAGGTCGTATATACCTTTAAATGGTAAACTAGTAAATAGTGCTTAAATTTAAGCACTATTTACTAGTTTATCATTTAAAGGTATAACGACCTATGCATAAACAACATAAATAGTTAAAGACTTGAGGAATATTTAATTTATGAATTTAAGAAATTTACTTATTGTTTACCAAACAGCTTTGTGGATACGAGCCCAGGTTTTCACAAAGGTCTGTTACAGCTTTTAGTTTGTTATTACATAGGCCAAGAGTTTATACATTGACGGCGTTTGTTTGTCTGCCTATGATAAATCTAGTAGCATGAGTGATAACAGGACACCGCAGTATTAGACGGTTTTTAGTTTGAAAAACAGCACTACACCCGTGATGTCTGGATCAGAATGCGATACATCAGAAACTAGTTAAATAGGTAACTGTAAATGTGTAATTGTCATTCATAGACTAGCTATTTGGTAATTGTGTTTTTAGTTTGACAATAGCATACTGAATGTTAAAGAAATTTTCTTATTTCTTCTTTTCTTCACCTTTAAAGCTCACATTGAATGTGGTAATGACATTGTGAACATATATCACAAATGCATAAAACACTTAATGGCAATCAATTGTGTCAACTACATGTAGGTTCAGCCGTCCATTGTATATAGCGCATATATATATCGCAACCTTAGTATTACAAGAGCCAATCTGCTTCTTAAACACATGTTAGATAGGTCGAAAGTGGCGATATATATATTTAGTTTTTGTACATAATTATGTGTCGCTCTGCACGGGACACTACTTAAATACTGTATGTATGTTATTCTTTGCCTGACATAACCGTTCTTTCCAAGAAAATGGTTGGGTATTCAGTGCGTAGGTTTGTGTGAATGCAAGTCCATAAAAATTTAACACGTGCTGTCCCGTCGTTTACAGGTGCTTAATACCTGTCTGGACATATAATTCCTCTCAATATGTCAATATTGGGTTATTCACTCAACTCAAATTTATTGTACATATAGGCCTCCGGCCCAAAATACAGCATATATACAAACATATGACAACCACCTTGCAATTTTTTATATAAACAGTAAATATTCGCAATTTCCATACAATAAGCGATGAGATCATGTACAAGTATACATCTTTACATTTTTTAAACAACGTTACTTTTCAATTTCATTCATTAGTTTAAAAATGTTAAGAAGCCTTTAGTTTAATAGGTTCAACATCCTCAGTTTTCATCAAATTGATAAACGACATTTGATCACTCTGACCACTATACCAATGAAACAAATGGTTCATTCTAATTTCGTTGTAAAGCGGACATTCGAAGAAAGCATGGAACTCATTCTCAACAATACTTAAATCAAAACGTGTTAAGCTATGGAAACAGTCTTTTTGCGATTTACATCGAAGTGACGCCCTAGCTCAAAATTTAGTTTATGGTTTGAACATCTAAAACGCGTTAAATATCGCCATAATTTAAACAAGAGGGCCATGATGGTCGCTCACCTGAGTTTTAGGCATAATGGCTAATCACAAGAGGGAAAAAATGCACTAAACGCCTTACTTGAGTATAAAGATCTGGGCCTTGCAATTTCAGATATATTTTAGTCTATATAAACTATGTGACCCACAGGGCATGGCCACCCTGTACCCCAGGGGCATAATTTGAACAATATTTGTAGTGGACCACTTTTCAATGTTACATACCCAATATGATTACACTGGGCCTTGCGGGTTCAGAGGAGATTTTTTAAGTCATTTTGCTATTTAAATGTACATAAACCATGTGACCCCCAGGGGGTGGCCAATTTTTACCCCAGGGACATCATTTGAACAATCTTTGTAGAGGACCACTCCACAATGTTTCACGCAAAATATAAAACCTTACGGTTTCAACAAGGAAGATTTTTAAGGCCCACTTGCCATATAAGTCTATATTAATCATGTGACGCCCCAGGTCATGGCCACTTTTTACCCCAGGGGCATAATTTGAAAAATCTTTTTAGAGGACCACTATACAATGTTACATATCACATATAAAAACTGCGGTTTCAGGAGATTTTAAAGTTATTTGGCTATTTAAGTCTATATAAACAATGTGACCCCCAGGGCAGGGCCAGTTTCGACCAATGGTACATCATTTGAACAATCTTTGCAGAGGACCACTATAAAATGTCACATACCACATATGAAACTTCTAGGATTTGCAGTTTCAGAGGAGAAGATTTTTAAAGTCATCTTGCTATTTAAGTCCATATCAACCATGTGAGCCCTGGGGTATGGCCAGTTTTGACCCCCAGGGGCATCATTTGAGCAATCTTTGTAGAGGATCACTATACAATGTTACATACCAAATATGAAACCTTTGGGCCTTGCAATTTCAGAGGAGAAGATTTTTAAAGCCATTTTGCTATATAAGTCTACATAAACCTGGTGACCCCTAGGGTGTGCCCAGTTTTGAACCCAGGGGCATCATTTGAACAATCTTTATACAATGTTTCCAAACAAATATGAAACCTCGGTTTCAGAGGAGAAGTTTTTTAAAGTCATTTTGATATTTACATTTATATTAACCATGTGAACCCTAGGGTGTGGACAGTTTTGACCCCAGGGGCATCAATTGAACAATCTTTGTAAAGGACCACTATACAATGTTATATACCAAATATGAAACCTCTGGGCCTTGCGGTTTCAGAGGAGAAGATTTTTAAAGTCATTTTGCTATATATGTCTATATAAACCATGTGACCCCTGGGGCGTGGCCAGTTTTGACCCCACGGGTATCACGTGAACAATCTTAGTAGAGGACCATTACAGGATGTCACATATCAAATATGAAAGCCCTGTCCAATATCTGGTACTAAAAAGTTGTTCTTCTGAGAAGAGGTCCTTGGGTGGAGGCTGCCAATAAAGCATAAAGAACTTTGTTGGAGAGACATGATCTGTGTGTAGTTTTTTGTGTGCTGCACACATTTAATTAAACTGTACAAATGAAAGGTTTAAAGTAGATGACTAGACTTTAGGCTCTATGCTACATGTTTCTGTACATGCTGGTGAAACAGACTGCATTGTCAGAGCCACAGACTCGATTGCTGATTCATTTTGTCTTACAAAAAATTGTGCAGTTCCACCTAAGTTAGACTACTTATAGATCTAATGCTATCATTCCATATTTGGCATTTCATTATTAAATTAGAAATTTCGCCTGTAAACAAATTCAATGTAGTAAATCTAAAGTGAAAATATATGATATAAGACCGTCTTATATACTAAGACTGATTGACTACATTTCTTACACATTGCCTAAACATTACATCCAGCTAATTTACTTACACAACAACATGATTCACCATGCTGGTGGGCAACATTTTCTATGCATTTCAATGGTCATCTCCAACGCTTCTCTAAAGCACACTCACAACAATGTGTAACTTGCTAGCTGGTTTTATAAGATCTAAAAATAGCACACTGTATACACCTGGCTGGAATGTCGTCTGCTGTGTTGATTTTTGAGTGTTGGAGGCTTATTGAAATTATAGTGCTGCAGTATAAACAATGTGACTCCCGGGGTGTAGTCAGTTTTGACCACAGGAGCATAATTTGAACACTCTTTGTAGAGGACCACTACACAATGTTACATACCAAATATAAAACCTTTGGGCCTTGCGGATTCAGAGGAGAAGATTTTACAAGTCATTTTGCTATTTAGTCTATATAAACCATGTCATCCCCGGGGTATGGCCAATTTTGAACCCAGGGGCATCATTTGAACAATCTTTGTAGAGGACCATTATAAAATGTTACCAATCGAATATGAAACCTCTAGGCCTTGCAGTTTCAGAGGAGAAGATTTTTAAAGTCATTTGGCTATTTAAGTCTGTATAAACCATGTGACCCCCGGATTGTGGCCAGTTTTGATCCCAGGGGCATCATTTCAACATTCTTTGTAGAGGATCACTATGCAATGCTACATACCAAATATGAAACCTCTGGTCCTTGCGCTTTCAGAGGAGAAGATTTTTAAAATCATTTTGCTATTTAAGTCTATATAAACCATGTGACCCCTGGGGTTTGGCCAGTTTTGACCCCAGGGGCATCATTTGAACAATCTTTGTAGAAACCACTATACAATGTTACATACCAAATATAAAACCTCTAGGCCTTGCGGTTTCAGAGGAGAAGATTTTTAAAGTCATTTTGCTACATAAGTCTATATAAACCATGTGACCCCTTGGGCTTGGCCAGTTTTGACCCCAGGGGCATCGTTAGAACAATCTTAGTAGAGGACCACTAGAGGATGTTACACATCAAATATGAAAGCCGTGAGCCTTGCGGTTTCATAGGAGAAGATTTTTAAAGTTTTCACTTTTTAAATCTATTCTGGTGACCTACATATGCAGCGGACCGGAAAGATTTGAACAACTTTGAAAGAGGTCCACCCAAGGATCATTCCTGTGAAGTTTGGTGAAAATCTGCCAAGCGGTTTAGGAGGAGATGTTGTTTGAATGAAAAGTTGACGACGCACGCACGCACACACGCACGACGGACAACGGGCGATCACAAAAGCCCACCATGAGCACTTTGTGCTCACGTGATATAAAAAAAAAATCAATGGATAAATATTTTTCTGGATTTAACAACGAGTTAAATTGCTTGTAGTTATCGAAACGCGTTGACGTTTCTATATCGTTATGCTAATTTTCGGTCATACCATCAACAACGCGCTGTTTACAACTGTGTACGAATAGATTAATGTCTCCGATATCCTGCGCTACCCAACTATATCCAAAACCAAATTTAAAGAGCAGATCCTTAATGTAAGTTGCCCATGTACGCCTTCCGATATCGTCTAGTGATTTTATCATTTTATAGCAATAAGCAGGATATCTGTGATTTGGTATATGTGATGGTCGTCCCCAATATTTGATAAATTTTGTGTAAAAGTAAATACATAGGGGCAAACGGCCACATTCGCCTAGTACCATACCGGAATTTACAGTAGATTTAACGCCAAGAAAATATTTACAGAATTCTATTTGAGATCTTTCAATAATTGTACAGTAGGCAGTACCCCAGATTTCGGCTCGAAAAGTTAATATTGGAAGACCATGGAGGCAAACAACTTAAATATCTCAGTATGTGAGAAGTAAACATATGGTTTTTGTTATTGTCTTATGGAAAATGCCGCTTTACGCGCGTGTGCTGCTAATTTTGTTTTAGCGGCTGTCCATGACAGTTTAGGGGTAAATAACAAACCCGTGTATTTATAAACATTTACAATTTTTACCTGTTGGCCATATAAAAACCAATTTTTATAATGACGGAGCGGACCGCCGTTTCTAAAAACATTATTTCGGTTTTATCAAAATTAACTTGCAATCCCGTTTTTTGACAGAAGATCGCTCTAGCGTTGAGTTGCAACTGTAAATTATTTGCCATGTCAGCACAATTTGCTATGTCATCGGCGTACAGTAAACAATATATGTCTGGATCCTCGTTTGTTATAAACAATGCCGTTTCTACATTTATTCTTGAGATAAGTCACTAAATCATTTATATACAGGGACAATATAATCGGCGAGTTTAAGTCCCCTTGTCGGGTACCAACGTTACAGGTATTGAGGATAGTTGAATGACTTTTGTGTAAAGTACTCTAAATTATAAGACTTTATCATTGACAAAGCACGACCAAGACGAAATCGTGACCTATATAGTAAAATTCATTGTTTTGACAGAATTCCAATCTAAGGTGGTAACTTTCAGCAGGTCCGTGTACAAGATTTATAAGGACTATTACAAGTGCGGTGTATATTAACCAACTGCTAAGACATTTTTGGTCAAATTCTTTGTGGCCAATATTACAAATTACACGTTGACATTTAGCACATAGACATTTACACACATTTCGATATTATAATAATAAATATAAATTAGTTGATAATCTTATCATATGATTGATCAAGTTTATTCTTCCACGTAGGGACAGCATAAACGAGAGTGCACAAGTCAATGCAATTCATAATAAAGTATTGTATTATATCGATATATAAGGTGGACTTTTTTTTTAAATTTCATTACAAAAATATTTTATTTTACTACTTTTACATACATTTAAAATTGAGATCACGTGATTCGGGAGAGGCGGAGTCACCTTCCAACGCTCATTAAATTCATTGGGTGTTAATTTTGCACATTAATAAGCCACGTCCAATCAACGTTTTCAACCGTTGCCCAATCTGTAACCCGCAAAATATATGTTAGCATTGCAATATTTCAGAGAAAGTTTTATAAAATAATAACTAAATGTTCTAAAAATAAATCCTTCCAGATCTGGAAGAATTTCAAGGGGAGTGGCAGTGGTTACTGTAAACCGTAAGGGGAAGTTGCTAACGCCCTCGTGGTTTAATTCCTACGCATCAGAACTCCAAATCGTTGTTTATTGGCTGATAAACAACGAACAATCGAAAATTATTTCTTAAGTGAACAATGAAATGGAATGAAGTTATAGTACTGACGTGTACGGGTCTAATTATTTAACACTGTTTCAAATAATGATATTTCAAAATCAAAGCTCCGAAGGCACTACATTTGTTTGCTATTGCGCAACATCAGGCACAACTTACTCTATTCAAATGTTAATAGCAACACACGTTTAAATTAAACAGAACAGATTCGAAAGATTTATTCAGATAGTGCCTAAACGAAAATCTGTCTAAAGTTTTGAATATAAGAAATCAAGAACACAATTCAATGACTGTAATAACATTCGTGTGTACTAATAGTTATCGTAAATGTTAGTGCACTATACAATGTCATAGCGTCCGATGGATATTTTCGACTCGTCCAAATAACTTTTTACAATCGGCACTTAAGACCCGTTTATAGTGTGTTTTGCAGAATGTTTTGCAAATATAGTGACACTACAATACTATTGAACTTGTATATTAGAACCAGTAAATAAATTCAAATTGTATTAAATCACCTAAATGACCATATAAGGAATAAAAAATGAAAACCCCGACGCGTTATCATTGTCAGTCTGGCAATTAGAGAGGTACGCCATATCATATGGCACCTTAAATACAGTGGTGATAAACTTATTAAATGTTTTTTTTGGTAAAATATGATAGTTGCGCTATGAGCTTGTTCAGTGTTTTTATGTGAAGAAAATACCAATTAAATGTTTAACAAATAAGTGAGTGGGGTTTTTCAAAGTGGCCTAGTGTTACTTTTTCAGTTTTGCCTATTTTGACACACTACTCGTGTGATCATTAATACTATTATCCAGCCAGGTGTAAATTCAGTGTGTGAACGTTAAAATTGTAAATTACCATATAAGGCAATACGTTTTCATATAAGTTAATTTTTTTTTTTTGCGTTTTAATAGCAGTTTAGGTAAAACTGCATCAGCAGCTGATCGATGTTTACTTTAGAGCGGGAACACGGACCCCCCCCCCTGATCTTAAAATCTCGCGGTATCTTGTCAGTCTCGTTACTCGTGATTTGACAATGCCGCAATCTTGAATACCTGTACATTACAAAAAATGTACCTAGTTTCCGTTGTTCCAATGCATTTTTAGAAATTTTTACCTCAACCAAAAACGCTAGAAAAAAGACAAATATTGAATTAATATGAATTTTTTTCGGAAACATTTCATGTTTATAGTTCAATTCGTTAATTCCAGGTTTAAATTTCGCTATTTATAGATTTTCAACATTTTGCAGAAATGTATGATTTAAAAGAAATGCTTATTTCAAGGTTTATATTTTGCAAGCTATCCAGTCACTGACAGCGAGTACGAACGCAGCATTAATTCAGTGTCCTGCTTAGGTCATTGACATCCTGTTGTCAAGTAGACTTGCTACCGCGTCTAGTTTATAAGTACATAGGCCATGTAGGGTATCCCTCTGCCGGCGTTTGGTTATCTGTTTGTATGTTTGTTTGGGTTTCTTGGGTCATTTGCATAAAAGTTGCTAGAAAGGTGATCCAGATGCCGTCTAGATACAGTCATTTTTTTCAATGAATAAGCTGTCTTAGTGGAAGCCTGCGCTCTGCGAGCGCTTTCTACGTTGACTTGCTTTTGAAACAGTGTGTTAATATTTCCTAAAACATACACCTCATAATGGAAGTTTCGTGACTTTGGTTTAGGTTACTGGGAATATTTTCCGAGATATAGGTCAGGCAATTCATTTGATATTAAAACAGTGTCCACATTTTGATGACAATTGTTGTAACTTCTTTAGTCTGCACAGTAAATGTACAAACACGTTTCTTTAATGTATCTTAATACAAACCAAACTATATCATAACTAATATATGTTGAATCTTCTCATATACTCACACATACTCCGACTAACTACATATGGCAATGTGTATATATCTAAGCAGTGTACATGTTTTATGGGATAACAGGAAACTGTAGTAGTTTACAGCTTTTATTTTCGCAAAACAGCACTACAGTCCGGATGTCTTGATCAGAATTTATTTCGAACTAAAATAGGTTAATGTAATTGTCTTACATATACTTGATTGTCTTTTGAATATTAGGTTATGGTGTTTTTGATTTATAGTTACCATTCGCATACCGAATGTTAAACAAATGAAAAAATGTAATTTTCTTTACCTTTCCATGTGTACGTTATAAATAAAAATTGTTTTGAAAACTCTGATTTATTTGCCGTTTTCTGGCAAATATCCTACAAGTAAGGTGTATATTCCAACGGACCCAAGTATGCATTTAAGACCCCTTTTTCTGACCTCACGGAGAGCATATAACAGCCTCATTACTTTGTCCGTGTACCCTAACTTTAAATCTTACAATGATAGTTCGGAATCTAGTAAACTATAACATATCTAGGTGAATGCGACACATACGGCACATATTCTCCATATATAACATATTTTTATTGTATTACATTGGCTTCTATTGTTATGTCTCGATTTATATTGCAAGTTATGCTTACTTAAGCCTATCGGAGGTATGGATTAACCACATCTTAACAGACACACTAAATGCAATGCAAACAAATATACTTACTATATAGGTAAGCCCTAACCTTGCATGGTGATTTATTAAGTTGCAGAAGCAAAACGGATTACGGTTATTTAAACAAAATTTATTCTTCAATACGAACTCAGCAGAAAAATATATCATTTTGCATGTGAGTTATTCTGTTCAGTATATACACATCTTAGAATAAAACAATCAAAGCCACATGTTTCTACAGATATCCGCCAATTGGCTTTTAAGAACAATATCCAGACAAAATAAACATGAAATCGTTTATTTAGCTAAATAGTCATAATAACTTTTAATTTCACCATTTTGCTATATAATATACGATTTTAATTTGATAATAATAAAATACATTTAGAATATAATGATAGTACGGCATTTACGGATTTTGAGTGGCAGAATGTATTGTGTAAAGTCTAGTCGCAAACAAAGTATTACCTTTTAAATAAATTTTAGTGTCGCGGAAAATATCAAAATGTTGTTTATATACAGGGTTTGAGCTACTGTTACTCATATTCATTTCTTAATAATATTTTAACACTTTGTTGTAATAATATTTTAACACCTTGTTTTTCGTTTTAAAGAACATACATAATATTATACGACGGCCGTGCAAAAATGTTATGCCCATAATGAGCTTCCGTAGGTATATTTTCAAACACTTCAACGCACTTGAATTGTGTGCTGACTGGCTAGCGATATCCATGTATTTCGTGCAAATTGATTTTCAAATGACAGAGTAAGTTCAACTGATATTATGATGCAACAAAACAAAAAAAACAACAAACAGAAAATAAGCAACAAAAACAACAACACATTAATTGAATTATTTATCTAACAACATCGCTGACATAAACCCGGAAGATGAATAATCCATTGCTGGTAAACCAATTTTGCACCCCACACAAATACATACATATATAAGACCCACAAACTACGAGCATTAGTAATTAATTCGAGATTGTTTAATAAAATAATAAACAAACAGTACAATGACTATACGCTTGATTGTAATGATAATTGTTCTACTTGTCATAATAGGTAAGACATTAAAAAAGTATGTCCATGCGATTGGAAACAAATGAACTTAATTAAATGAAAATGTGTTGAATGTTGCTATAAGGCATTAATGTTGATGGTTTATTGATAGTAAACGTTTAAGATCCATTTTGATATAATGATCTGTAGTAAAATTAAAGAAAGGAGTTTTAAACCTGCGGATGTACCGAGTTTTGTAACAAGAAAACAATTAAATAAGCGAATTTTAATTGAATTATTTGATTAGAAAACGAAAGTAAACATGTATAAATAGATATCGACAATGACACAAAATAGAGAAAGTAAGTCGTAATGCAGAGCGCCCTCTAGGCGTTTATATAATACCATTTAATGACATGTATACATGCCATAAACTACTACCAGAAATTTACTTGTGCATTACACAATGGGTCTTTAAATTATTCTGATTAATATTATTTTGAACAGGCGATGTTGAAGTGGTGCAGTCCTTGGAACTAACAAAATGTAACCATTCCGACGCAGGCAATTCATCCATAGAATTGTGTGTCAAATGTAACCGCATAGACTTCACGTGCATGTTCCAGTCTAAGGCATCCAACACGAAAGAGAGGATCAGCGAGTGCATTTTCGTTGTTCCAACGTGCGTGCTGATGGATGTTAAGTTTAAAAAGGTATTTACCATTACCGAAACGGACGAAGGTGGCCGTCTCACCATATTAAACGCACAGCTAGACATGTATGGAACATACACATGTTTTGAAACATTCAACCCAAATGTAACAGCTAGCATAGAGATACCAGAGAAAGGGACGAAGAAATCCGCCAGCAAAGGTAACAGCCTTTGAGTTAGCTTACAAGGCCTTTGTTTCCGATTACATTTACACAGTTCGAATGGTTTCGCTTGAACATTAATACTTGGATGGTATAGTGATATAGTATTACATTAATTTTTACTTTAAATACCATAAATACTATACTATAGTAACTTAGTTAAAAATACAACATTGTTAAGTATAAAGTGTTTTGCTCGCTTTAATCTATTAAGTGCAATTTCCAAAAAATCAAATCGTTACGATATTTGTGCAATGTAATTGAGTTAAGTTAACAACATTTCAATTATTATATTTCTTAGGATCTCGAGATGGCGATCATAATGATCAGTCAAGTACACAATATAAGACATCTGTTGATGGTGAAGTCCTGACCGTTATCGTTATCGTGATCGTTTCCATCGTCATTGCTATAGGTCTGGCAATATGTGTGACTATTGCAAGATACGGGAAATACGAGACACTGTCTTGTATACGAGGTATAATTTGAAATTGTATTGGTCAATTCAGTTTAAAATGTATAATGTTGTACACAATTATTTTATGTCAATTATAGATAAGTACAGCAGACTGTTAATGGAAAGTTACAACCTGATCTATAAAATGTAGTGTGACGTAATGTATTGTAGCGTAACTAATCACGCGTCGCATAACATTTCCATAGCTTACAATGACATAGCATAGCATAACATAATTAAACTGAATACAACAATACGCAACACGACACAGTGCAACAAGTTAAACATTTATTCAAATTTAGTATTTATTAGAAATTTACGCAAATGATAACATTTTAACGTTTGTACTTTAAGAACAAAATCGGAAAGGGAAAGGAATTCAAACTAACAGCGTTTCCGACCAAGAGAGTGAAGCACTTTCAAACAAAGATCTACATACTATACAAATCGACTGACAACACGATATTTACCATTGTCTTGGCACTTATACATGATTTGATCTCGCCAAATATTGTAAGAGTTGTAAATTTTTGCAATATAAAATTAGAAAAATACTAAAGAAGTAATTGTTGTTTTCTTTCGTGCAATTCATTGATGGCTGTTCTACTTACTAAAGAAGTAATTGTTGTTTTCTTTCGTGCAATTCATTGATGGCTGTTCTACTTCTGTTCTTAATGTGTGCTTATGAATATACCTTTCTAGTCCATTATTGTTTTACTCTGTTATATTTTAATATATTGTTTCCAAGACTGGTAATTATTGAAAAGTGTAGTTAAGTGCGAACACGTCTAGTTGTAAGACTGCTAACACCTGTAATTCTTTTAGTCCAATTTATTGTTTTAATGATGTATTTTGTCTTTATTTCGACTAAACGATTTTAATGCCGAGCATGTGATTGCCAGTAATTATTGCTTATGATTGCAAAACAGGGGAAACTATTTTTCCCAAAATGACTTTTGTCAGACTAACCTGTTACTGGGACCGCAAGACACTTTCTATATAATTTATGTTATTGAGAAACATTAAATTCAGCTATTATACAGCTTAATGTTAGCTGGTACTATATAACACCTGATTTAAAATTGCTTAATATGTACCAGCAGTTTAAATAACCGCTTATATTTTTGGAAAACATTTGATAAGGTATCATCAATTTTCTTGTAATAAGTATCAATAAATTTTGCAGTTTTAATTTCTTATCAAGTCAAGCGGTTCTTTTACGTTAAATGTCAGAAAATGCTTACATAATATGCACATTATGTTGCCTCTGATGTTAATTAAAAACCCATAAATGATAAAGCCACCTACACTAATTTAAACGTTATTTATCCCGCTTACATAATATGCATACCTATCCACGATAGATTTAAAAATAACTTGAATCATATTACGAAACTCGAGTCATTAACATCTAGTCATTTGGGTGGACTGATTTATCATCATATACTACGCATTTGTAAGTCATTCAATTGATAGACAAACACCATTTAATATTCCTGAAAAACAAACGTGAGTTGTGTTAATTTTTATCTTTATCTTCATTATAGTTCTATAGTTAGCCAAAATAAACATTCCTTAAATAGATCTTATCACAACGTGAGTCATAGGAAAAACCCACTTTATTTCCCTGTTAAGGGTATGACTGTTCAATACTTTAAAGGCGACAGTTCATATAAAGCAGAAATGTATTAAGGGGTATTTTTGAAAATGGTGAAAATGTAAATTTGTTCGAGTTTAGTTCAATCAAGCGTCACATTTGCAATATGTTCTTTTAAAAAGAAACAGATTTATTTACATTTAAGTTATTTACAAGCAATTAGAATAATTAGACAACGATAACATGACATTTGATCGCATTAAATGTTCAAATTAAAATCTGATGTCATTTTAAACTTATTGAGCCAATCGCGATCGATGAACACGTCATCCACTACTGTTAAACAATAGAAATCTGCATACTACTGTAATAATGAATGTGTCAATAGTGTTCTTAGAGATAACAAGAAATATAACACAGTATTCATGTTAAACTACTTATGGGGCAATGAATGTTTAAAGATTTTCAAGGCTATGCATTGATTGCAGTGTTGATACTATGTGTTTAGCTAACAAACTCGCTGTCAATTGATCGAAATATAATTAACCTAATAATTATGCCCCCATCGAAGATGGCGGGGTATATTGGTTTGCTAATGTTGGTCTGTTGGTCGGTCTGTCCGCCGAAAGACCAATTTTGTTTCCACTGTCTAAGCAGAACAGAACAGAACAGAACAGAACAGAACATGTGTTTTATTATGACTTGCACAATGTGCATTGTCAATATAACAATACAAACAAAACATAATAGCAAATTAAGTCACGTTATACTCAATATATGAATAGATTCGGTATATATTATCATATATAGTTTTATATGGAACATACATGAATACATAGTAGCACACAATACTATGTACGATTTATTTGTTTGCGTTAAAAATTCTTAATACTCTTGATTTGTATTATATATTCGTTACCAAAAGTTTGATAGATATTTGTATTTTATGAGGATGAACTTATAGCTAGTAAAATGCTTTAGCTACAGTACTGTTATAACATTACACATTTAACATGAGATTTCTTTTATTTAATGCGTATTTAATAAACAGAGAAATTTTGAATAACTTTGTTTTGTTATCTATACACAGCATTTCCAAAAATTTAAACATCGAGAGTCTTTTGTAATAGTATTTTGGAATATATAACATGGACAAATAAGCATAAAATGATGTTCATCTTCTATATCTTGTGAATTACAGAGTAAACAATATCGTTGATCTCTAGCAATCTTATTTCTACCATATATACCAGTTTGTATTCTGAGTCGATGCACCGATAGTCTTAGTGTACAGAAAAACAGTCTAAGGCTGGTAGGTAATACATCAAGGTATATGTCGTAGAATTTGTCTTTGAAAAGGGCATAGTTTGTAAGAACATTATTTGACTGCATATTCTGTGACCATTCCTGAATGAAGATATCGATTATGCGTTGTTTAAAAACATCAAGGAATGATTTTAAATGGACATGATCAGCGTTTTCAAAAACATAAGCAAACCCATAATTGTTTAACAATGACTTTACATTATAGACCCACTTTTAAAGCCATTGGTGCAATCTTCCATAGCTTGTTCGTACACCTTTTTAATAATAATATTATCAGCGCCAATAATTTTACTCCAATTTTTAATAATTCTTACATATCTTGTTATGTACAGTGGATATCGACCCAATTCCCCATAGACGCCCGCATTAGATGTATTGGTTTTAAGTTTTAAAATACGTTTGCAAAATTTCAGGTGTATTCTCTCGAGCTCGTTCGATTTTGTGAATCCCCAAACATTGGATGCATAGCTAAGTATAGATCCAACAAACGAATCAAAAAGTTGGCACAATATTTTTGGCTTAAGATCATACTTCTTGCAATGTTGTAATAAAACGTTTAAGGCCTTTGCCAGACAAATGCTCTTGGTTAAGTTTAAAGTTGCCAGTGTAATTAAAAACAGTGCCAAGGTAATTAAAATCGTCTACAATCATTAAATCCTTGCCATCATAATTCCAGTGTTCGTTAGATAACAATCTACCCCGTTTTCTGAAAACCGTTATTTTTGTTTTGTCTGTGTTGACTGTAAGTCCCCATGTATTGCAATACGAATGTAAAAGGTTGATATTGGTTTGTAACTCTTCGGGAGATTTCGCAAAAATTGCCATATCATCCGCAAATAGTAAAAGCATTAACACAATATCGTCAATGACTAAACCTGAATTAGGATCATTTTGCAAATGAAGTTCAAGGTCATCCACAAAGAATGAAAACAAAATCGGTGAGATTACCTCCCCCTGTCTTAAACCAACTGCATATTAAAAAAAATCGGAATAACTGTTACATAATTTAACACATGATTTGACTTTCTGGTACATGTCTCGTATTATTCTCAACAATTTGCCTTGTATTCCGGACTTATATACATTTTTAACCAAAGGGCATTTCTATATATTGAATCAAAGCATTTAAACATATCAACAAAAATCACATACAGTCGTTTATTTTGGTTAAGACAATTTTGAATAACTGACGTTAGTATAAAATGGCATCAACAGTTGACCTTCCTTTTCGAAATCCGAACTGAGCATCCGAAATACTATTATTTTCGTTACAAAAGGACTCAATACGTTTATTAATTACAGTGGTAAATAACTTAGACAAACAACTAACTGGTGTAATACATCTATAATTACTTGTATTTCCGGTATCACCTTTTTTATATATAGGGACAATAACCCCCTCTGTCCATTTATCAGGAAAATAGCCCGAATTTAAAATAGCATTAAATATATCACACAAATGAGATCCTACAACATCCACGCTTTCCATAAAATATTCATTAAGCAAATTGTCGTTACCGCATGCTGTATCAGATTTTAGAAACTTCACGGCATTAAAAATTTCATCAGTTGTTATTGGTTTATCAAGTTCCGGAAATGCAACATCACAATTATTAAAATCATGTGAACTACAAAATTGTTCCGCATCGTCATTTGAGCATTGCGAAATATCGTTACTAAGAGTAGAAAAATAGTTATAAAAGTCATCTAAGGAGATGTGACTAGTTTTCTTATTCTTATTTTGTTTAAAACGCTTCCAGAACTCCTTAGGTTTAGAATGCTTTAGTTTTTCTAATTCACATAGTTTATTATTTTCAAATAACCGTTTCTTTTTATTTAATAATGATTTATAATTTTGTTTTTGCATGCAGAGTAACTGTCTGTGCTCAGTCGTTTTACAATTATTAAAATCTCTCAAAGCATGTAAATATTTATTTTTAGCCTGAACACATTCATTATCAAACCAGTCCGCATTCTTCACATGCGTTTCATCGTCTGGGCTAAATTTCTTACGCATATTGTTATTTCAAAACAGTGGATCCGCTACTTCACGCACAATCCATGTAAAAGTATTAATTGGTGTATTCACAGATTCCCTGATTCGTAAATCAATACTATCAGTACTTGTCAAATTATTTAGTTCCGTTAATCGAGCGATTATACCACTTTTGAATTTATCGCGTTTAGATAAATCCCATTTCAGTTTCACGTAATTTTCATTCGACTCCGTAGGATAAGTATAATTTACATGAAGCGAAAAACTAATTGGTGTATGGTCGCTATACACGTTAAGATCGTCAACCGTAAAACTACTAATGTGTGAAAAATTGCATTCTTTAGTGAGCAGATAATCAATTACTGAAGCCCCTTGATGCGATATAAATGTAAACTTGTTTGTATTTTGCAATCGACCGTTAAGGATGCGTAAACTGGTTGATTGACAAAGGTCAATACGTTTAACACCATGGCTATTTACAGTATTATCGGGTGAGGCCCGGTACAGTGGTTCATCAGGAATATAATCAACATCATCAATACATTCTGTAATTCTATCATGCGTAATATAATCACATTTCTCAAGCCAACACGACTATTAAAATCCCCAACTATATATACAGATCCCAACGTGTCATACATATTAACATCTGTTTCTAAAACTTCAAATATGTCTACATTAAAAATAGTGTAAGCTGGTGAATCCTCATCCCATACGTAAACGCCACATACATAAGCATCTTGGTCAAAATGAAAGAAATTTTTATCCAACTTAATCCAAATAACAGTGTCCAGATAGTTCCGAATAATATCAGTACCATTAGAAATTGTATCCTTTATATATATAACAGTTCCGCCACTAGAGCGTTTGGCATTACGATGTTGGAATTTCTAAAAAAGTTAAAAAGATTTATATCCGCATAGATCGACATTACTGGAATCGGAAGTCCATGTTTAATAAAGGAAAACAATATCATATTTATTTACAATGTTTATAAAGTCTGCACTGTCTCTTTTCGTAGCAGTAAGCCCATGCACGTTCCAGGATAGTACGCGCAGCTCACCCCCCCTCGTATTCCTAGTCCCGAACTGGCTTGCCGTCAACGAACAACGTGTCGTACGCTGTTGCGCGCTTCCTTCATGCGAGGCACCAGCTTCCGACGCTTGTCGGCCACTTCCTTCGGGCACTGTTCGTTCACGTAGAACGGGGTACCCTTCAGCGCGCTCTCTTGGCGCCTTACAAACTCTCTTTCCTTTTAAATAGGGTGAGCTTCGCCACTATACGTCTAGGCCTACCGCCTCGTTTCGGACCAATTCTGTGCACTCTTTCAAATCTTATTTTGTCTGCCTTGTCCTTCGCATCCTTCATTTTCTCGTGAATGAATTCCCTTATCTTGGCTTCCGCGTCTTCGGGTATTCATTGGGAACTTCCGGTATACCACTAAATACCAGATTGTTCCTCATCGAGTGGGACTGGAGATATGCGACCTCCTCTTGCAGTTGGTCCTTGGTTTTCTCCAATTCAACCACTTTACTGTTTACGGTGCCTCGGCCGAAGTCAATGGAATCATTTTTTCTCTTCCACCTTCGTAACTCTTTCCTCTATTTTTCTATTTCTGTCCTCAATAGCAGTCCACAGTTTCCTGAGCTCGATATCAAAATTGTCAACCTTTTTCTCAAACACTTGCAGTGAATCTAGCCGCCTCTCTACAGTAATTAATATTCTATCAATACTTTTCAGATAGTCTAGTATTTCACTACTCGTATTTGACGGTTCCGGTCGTACTCCCGTTTCCATAATTCTATTCGTATTCATAGAGCTTATGTCCAGTTCACTACTGGCTACAGAAACATCACTATCTAGAATCTTAAATCTGTTTGTATCGAACAAGATAGAGTTTGCTTCGCCAAGAAATGTTGTTCTCCTCGGACGGGCCTCTTATTTTCACAGTCTTATTCTTATTTAACTTCTCACTTTCACTGCCGTTACTGTCTCTATCTCGCTTCTTTCTATTTCCCATTACACATATCATTTATAATCTTTCACATTTACACATTTTACAACACTTTTATAGAGGATAATATCTAGTTTTCCGATATAAATTTATTTTTTCACCACCGATTCAAAATTTCTAAGCCCAACTGTTTTTATCGGATCTTCAACAAACTTCATGAAAATGTTTGTTGGCATAATATCTCGGCTAAGTTCGATAATTAGCCAAATCGTCCCACGAATTATGACGTTATGTCCCCTGAATTCTCTAAAATTGGCCTTTTAGCTGTTTCCGCTCTCTGAGTCCAACAGTTTTAATCTGATCTTAACCAAACTTCATGAAAATGTTTGTGGGTATAATATCTCAGCCAAGTGTGATAATCAGCCAAATTTGCCCCAGGAATTACGGAGTTATGGCCCTTAAATCTTAAATTGGCCTTTTTAACCGTTTCTGCTCTCTAAGTCCAGCAGTTGTTATCCGATCTTCCCTAATCTTGGTAAACATTTGTGTGGGCATAATATCTCCTTTAAGTTTGGTAATCAACCAAATCGCCCCAGAAAATGTGTAGTTATGGCCCTTGAATCATGTTATATTAGCCTTTTTAGCTATTTCCGCTCTCCAAGTCCAACAGTTTTCATTCGATCTTAACCAGTCTTGATGAAAATATTTAAAACCAATATATCTTAGCCGGGTTTGATGATTAACCAAAATCTCCACAGGAACTGTAGAGTCATGGCCCTTGGTTCATCTAAAATTGGTCGGTTAGCAGTTTCGACTCTCTATGTCCAACAGTTTTCATTTTTGATTTTCACCAAGCTTGATTTTTTAAAGATTACTGTTAACCTAGAGGGGGCATACCTGGTTTACAAACAGCTCCTGTTAAATATCGGTTAAAGACGTTCGCAACAATTTTTTCCATTTTTTTCCAACGATAGAGTTTCTTAAAAATTTGCACAAACATGTGTCAATGTACCCTAAAACTACAACAGCCTTAAAACATAGGGGTCACCGGCCTTGTTCCGGAAATATTGGGGTTTTAATACTGTACCTGTCGAAGCCTTTTTTTCAGTTTGTGTGAATAGCAATGATTAATTATATAAAGCGTTCATTTTTAAACAAGAACGGAGATTTTTTAATGCATATTTTTTTTAATGTTTCGTTTGGCAATATACAAGTGCAGTTTACTGAAAAAGTGCACTTTATCTTTAGTTACCATTAAAAAAATGACTTTTAATGGACGCTTAATGAGGTTAATTATGCATTTAATATTTTGAAAACATCAATAAATAATCAAATATACGAATATCTTTTGTTCCAAACGACACATTTTGTTACAAAATTACCTATATACAAGGGTCATTGTATACTGAAACTAAAACAGTGTTAAAAAATAGGGGTCATCGCCCTTTTTCCGGAAATATTGGGTTTTGAATACGGTACCTGTCGTAGCCCCTATTTTAGTTTTTTTTTTTTTTTATCAATGTTTATAAGGGGAGCTTTGTTTCAAACAAGGTTATGGTTCTTTCAACTGATATGTTTTCACATGTCTTGTTTGGCAATATATTAGTAATAGATAACGCTTTACCTACAATTACTGTTGAAATAATGAATTTGACTCGATATTGAAGTAGGTCAAATGGGTACTAATAATACCGTTTGACACGTCATTTATTATGCATCAATATATTTTGTTCCAAACGACAGATTTTCTTAAATTTTCGAATATACATGCATCAATGTATACTTACACCAAACATTACTAAAAAGAAAGGGTCACCGAACTTGTTTGGGAAACATTGGACTTTAAATAGGGTACCTGTGCAGTCTTTTTTCATGTTTCTGTTTACGAAAAAACGTATCAATTGCCGAAATAGAATAGAGATATTTAATGGATCTTTTTTAAACTAATGTGTTTGGCAATACACTGTATACGTGTGTTTTTGATTATTATAATGCATTATTAACTTTTAACCCTTGTCTGGAACTTAATGGCTTAATGGCTTACAACGATTTATATTTATTGATTGAAATTAGTATCTTGTAACCTATATACAATAACGATATAATGAAGCAAAAGGAGACATTAACCGAATTATTTTCTTTTTGTTGCGAACGTCTTTAATGCGATAATTACAATGCAGTTATGCATAAAAATATGCATTTGTATTTAATGGTTAACGGTTTTGTGTTTCGATTCATTTTTATTTACTACATATACGTGCAAAGAACAGTTATAAAAAAGCAATGGCATGGTATTTATTTTACTGTCTTTATAAGCTCTGAATATTTGCAAATGCTTTGTAAATAATAAAACATCCGCTTTTATAATAATAACTTTTAGCTGATGAATTTTGAAATACGAATCTAATTGTTATAACCATTATGAACGTGGTAACATGTATTGTTCATTTAAAGTAAAAACAAAAATGGACAGGATGTCAAATTACATTATATACATATTTTAATGTGCATTTTATATTTGGGTTAACATTCTTCTGAGTGCTTTTTCGACGAATCATCAAAGGCAAGGTTATATCAAACAACAGAGATTGTTTTCTGCTTTCGATTTGAGGTAGACCTTACAGAAAAATCGAGCTTAGAAGCTTTGCAAATTTGCACGTTCGGAATTTTAATGTGTGCTTTTATAGTAGGCTCAAAGTTATATTCTGGACGAATAGTTTCAGCGAATCATTAAAGGCAAAGCTAAATCGGCCAACAGCGATTATTGTTTGCTTTCGATTTGACGTTGGCCCTTTAGGAAATCGAGCTTGGATGCTTAGCAAATTTGCACATACGGAAGTTTAAGGTAAGTTTTCAAACTTGGTTCAAAGTTAGTTTCAACGAATTATAAAAGAGCAATTTATGTCAGTCAACGGCGATTATATTTGCTTTCAAATTGACTTTGGTATTATGGGAAATCGAAATGTTTGCCATTTAAACCTGCACAGACGGAATTAAATCTGATTTCTAAGATAATTCTCGGTTTCGGGATTTTTAACTCACTTATCCTTATGAAATTTTCACTATATGCATAGACAAAACATGCACAAAACCTGAGAATTTACTGATACTGGTATCAATTATTACACATGTTGTAAGCCTCAACATATTAACGCCGACCTACAATCTCTATATAGTGTCACTGTTGATGACTATTTACACGTGTATAGACGTTTTTAAACTAAGGAAATTGGCTTAATTAAATGTTTTCTTGTTAGAAAAACGGTTTAGGTGATTCCGTAATGTAAAACAATATTTTTCTTGAAATTAAGTACTTATAATAACTTAGTGGACCTTTAATAACACCTATATTACATTCATTGATAGAATGTAAAACCATTAACACTATCGTTGATTGTGTTTCCAAATGAACATTTCAAAATATCAAATCACATTCCAAGGTTAAATAGTGGCGCAAGAAAGAAACCACGTACACGAAAGTAAACAACAACGAGATAATAAACTAAAAATATCCAAACAAAAATGTTTATTTCCACAAGAAATGTGGACGCGATATTTCAATATTGTAAATATTTCTTTCTCACATTCCATATATTAAGGGAAATATGTAACATAGTATGGTTTAGGACAAAAAAAGAACAACAACAACAACGGCAACAAAAGAAACAACAAAAACAAAAAAACGTGAATATAATTTTAAATTTAACATATCAAACATGTTCAAGATACAAACATATATGTACAATAAATTGTGTAAGAATAACATATCATTGTCTGTAGGATACACTAAGTTGTTTATAGTTAAAATACAACGATGAGGAAGAAACGGAAAATTATATTTCTGGAATGTCATTGCTTTTATGTGTCGACAACGGTCGACAAGATAGACGATATGCCGGGAACATTCTCAGAAGCACTGAATACAAAACGCAATTTGAGGAAAAGCCGCGAATACAATGTATCAACACTGTCAAAGAAACGAGACACAGAGAACAAACATATATCCTAATATGCCTGATCTTAAAAAACGAGTTATGCAAGAGCTGTATCAAAAAAACTGTTCAGTTAATATTTTACGAAAACCAACACGATATAAAAGGTTTATGTCATACAAGCTATTCGTATGCTCTATGCCATTGAATGGAAAATGGATTTATATTTTATTTCATTATTAATTTGCGCAGGGTTCGGCGGACTACATTAGTAAAAGACAATAAGACAACTGAAACAAAATACGCATGTCTCTGAAGAACATACATGTAACTCATTAATATATTGCTGACCTATTTAAATGTTATAAGCTGAAAGTCCATTTTGCCAGACATAAACAAAGAACATTCGAATAAAATGTTTAATTTTAAGAACATTGTCTGTTAAGCGTTGTTTACCTGAATGTTTTTTTAACCGTTTTTACCCAGTATAGTTAGCATAATAAATTAAGTTTTAAGACATGGACTCGCAAGTCGGTAGTGAATTAATTTATTTAAATCACCTTTAGTTTTCAAAATAGTGTCAGTAAACTTCGATGTTCTAACAAAGAACATGAAAGTACAAAGGCAATGCAATTCTATTGTTGTGAGGATTCGTGATAGCCAACGAATTAAAGGATGTTCTATTGACCGTTAATCGTCTTTTCCGGGCTTTGGGTGGATGCAATAAACCTTATAATGACATATCTGTTGATGAGATGTTTATAGGGCAGTGATACAGTAAAATCCACATAAATGCACTGGCGTATTTAATGGTTTACTGCTTTATACTTCAATTCCTATTATCATATGCTAGTATTGCGTGCTCAAAACAATAGTGTTAAAGCATTGATTGCGTATTTAATAATGTTTTTATTAACTCCGAGTAACTGAAAATGGTTTGTGAATAATACCGCATCAGAGTCCGTAAAAATAGTGTCTAGAGTGTCTAACGACAATGCAGTTAAGTATACAAGAATATGTAGAAGTTTTTGTTTTTCGTGTTTTTTTATGCTAAAAAATCAGAAATTATCTACTTAAAGCTAAATATATTTCTATAGATATCTTCCTGATATTTTTCTTTCAGATCTTTAGGTTCATTTGTGCTCATGCGTCATTCCATTAAAGCACCAAAATGATTTTATTTTGAAATAAAGCGCTAGAAATTGGTCTCATAACAACAAGGCTATCCTTAATTACGAGTGTCCTTACATTTCAGCGTTCCTGCAAAACAAATTAGTAATCATTTCAGATCAGTAGTCGAGCAGCCACTTAATGTGTCCGAGTTCAATGCATGATGTTATCGCCTTTAAAAGGATTCTCATGTTAACAACCGATGTCTTAAATACTGATAGAAAGCTTGCTGTCAATATGCTGTTTGCAGTCTATTTCGAAGCTGATACATTTCCATTCGCTCAAATCGTACATTTATATAATAAAGCATCTAACATACATTATATACTTATACACTATATAGTGCATTTTTCTGTATAAATCATAACTGAACTGCACTAGTATATTTTAATATACAATTCGTTCTTCATACAATTGTATAACTACATGTAGAACAATGCGTCATTGCTAATAAACATAAAACTATAACTCATATAATACTTTCATCTTACAATATTCTTAGTAAAGCATCGCTATATGTAATACTACACAATTATTAATAACATATTATATTGTTTCCTTAAAATTACAAAACTTCCTTTCTAATGCTACATGTGTTTATAGCTAATTAAACCGAGTTTATATTTAATATGAGCGTAAATAAAGGTTAAAGGTTTATGGAAGTTATAATTTATCTCAAATTATATTATCAATTGTATAAATAATTATCATATAAATAGTTGGACTTCTAAGTACAATATTTGAAAACTGAACAATATATAACGCAAAATGTGTGTTGCAAGATGAATAAACATGTGCTCATTAAAAGCATAACCAAAACCAAACGCTTTGCAATGTATATTCGTACAATGCATAAGAATAACAATTGCTATTGAAAATACAATGAAGCGAAATACATAGCACAACGTACAACACATGTGCTAGTTATATTCAATAAATTGCATGCGTCTAGACGTAACAGTTTTGTTGGAAAATATTCACAATTTTAAAAAGATATATACGTACAATAACAATTGCACCAAAAACAATAAATTACCCACTCCTTCATCATCATATAATATGCTATTTTATTACAGGTGTGGTGTTTAAAGTAACAAACTCGACTATATGAATCCGGAAAGTAGTTCGAACACACTCGTGATCTAAATCGCATATTAAATGTCATAACGAGTGCATTATATGCGGCGAACATCAATTAATGTAGAAAGGATTTATAATTCTTACGGAAGCAATTCGAAAACACTTGACAGAGGAAGAATAGTACACCTATGCAAACAACTGCATATTTCTTGATTGTTTATTGTGGTCACATTTTATATATGCTTTTCCAATAAATTTAGCTGTTGGAAATGTTGAAATATTGGGGGCACCGAAAAATGTGGTAAAATGAATTGTTTATTTAAAGTAAAAAATTGAACAGTATTTAAACTACTTTGTGCTATGAGATGTATACACATTTTAATTTGCTTTTTTTATTTGGGTTAAAGTTATTCTTTGCGCTCAGTTTTAACGAATCATCAAAGGCAAGGTTGTATCAGCTCACAGCGATATTTTTTGCGTTCGATTTGACGTTGGCTTTACAGGAAATCGAGCTTGGAGGCCTTGCAAGTTTCCATATACGGAATTATAATGTGTGATTTTATATTCGGTTCAAAAATGTATTCTGAGCTTCAGTTTCAACGAATAATCAAAGGCAAAAGTATGTCAGTCAACGGCGATAGTTTTTTCTTTCAAATTAACTTAGGTCTTACGGGAAATCGAGATTGGATGCCTTGCAAATATGCACAGACGGTTTTTAATTTGATTTCTAAGATTATTATCGATTTGCTGATTTTAACTCACTTATCCTTATGAAATTTGCCAAAACATTACAACATGTCGAGTATAATTTAATTCAACGACGAAAAATCATATTTCGAATCATTCATTCAATTCGTCTATGAATATGCATGCGAGACAAGTGCACAAATTCAGTTATTGTCTTCGTTTGTAAACGAACTTTAATGACATTTAATATATACAGTGATTTTTTGTGTGATTGCATAAAATTTTAGATTTCAACTAAATAATACACTCAAACTAGGTAATCGCTCTAAGGACTGATGACTTTAAAGTAATACAACTGTGAGATCAACATTAACTTAAAATGATTTATACAATCAAATTTATTTCGTATTTTAATTACTTAGGTTCAATTGCATTTGTTTCCGGTTTATCTTGCTTGAAAATGACATTCCATTCCAGTTGTGTGTGAACAGTGGACGTGTTCTTTTGTGCTCCTATATTCATGGAATTAATTTAAAAAATAATATAGCTACGTTCCTGAAAATTGAGTGAGGCATGAACATATTGTATAGAAGGAAGGTGCCACAAAAAGTACATTTTAAGTGTTAAAATCGACGAAGATATTGATTATTTAACTAATTATTCGTCTATTTTCGCGATGTTGATTTCAGCTTGACAGTCTGGCTTTTTTTTTTTCGTGAACTCTTGTCAGTGCATGATTGAGCGTGATTGTGACAGTGCATATACAATCGGATATACAATCGGATTACGCCTTCTCCAATTCGAATAAATATCGGCCAATTATCTCGAGCGCTGCTATACCTTATGCTGGTGTGGTTATGGTGGATAACAGTAACAAAATTTGCTAACAATCAATACAATCAATAAGTTGTATATAAGCTGTACATAAACAATTATTTATTGGCCGTGTACGGTGATATGACCAGAAAAAAGCGGACCAAGGAAGAAGCGTCTCCGGACAGTGTGAGTGGACAACCTGACAAATTACACAAAATGGCATCCAATACGTCCGCCCATTCAACACCAGCATCGCATGATACATCTTCTGGAACGGGTTCTTATTTTCCTCCACACTTACAATTTCTCGCAAGCCAGTTGATACCGGTACAAAGTAGCCAGTACCTAAGCCCACCACCTTCTACGCCCAAGAGCGGCGGATCTACATACTCACCGGTGTGTAACCAACAGAATCAGGTACCGTCCCACATTGATGCAAACATGATTAATGCCATACTTGTTTCATTACATTCAATTGAAGAAGGACAAAGAAACATTCAATTAAAATTAAATAAACTCGATAAAATCGAATGTGACGTACAAACCATCTCCTGTAAAGTCACTCAAGTGGAAGCAAAAGTTATAACACTTGAAACAAAGCTAACCAGAACCGACAAAAAACTATCTGATCTTGAAGATAGCAGATCATTTGACAGTGAAATGTATGACGATGTCCGGGCTAAGCACCAAGATCTACTCAAAAGCATAAAAACTCTGCAGAGTGAAAATTCGCAGTTGTCCGAAAATCTGATAGACCTTCAAGCGCGATCTATGCGCGACAATTTGCTCTTTTTCAATTTTGAAGAAGAGAAGTCTTTTGAAACCAGAAAATCAGAAAACTGTACGAGCAAAATACATCAATTTTGCGAACAGCAATTGCACATAGATGACCCAGTAAACAAAATCAAAATCGATCGCGCACATCGGGTCGGTCAATTTGAACAAGGTAAAAAACGACCTATAGTGGTTAAATTCAATTTTTACGGTGACAAACTCGAAATTAAAAATAAAATTCACGAACTTCTTCCTGACAGTCATTACCGTGTGAGCGACCAGTTTCCGAAGGCTATCCAAGAGCGCCGACGAAAACTTGTGCCATACTTGATACAAGCCCGGAAGGACGGTAAGCAGGCGTCGCTTTCGTACGACGCGCTCTACGTCGACCGTGTTAAGTACACGCATGATCACCCCCCAACAGGGCCTATACCGGAAATGCCGCACCATGGACCTCTGAACAACCTTCGTCGCGACACCGGAAGTCACGGTACTACTCAACCGCGTACCAGTTAGGAAGTCGACCAGAGGCAGCTACGTGTTTGCTCGTGGAACGTTCATGATTTATTATCGAAATTAAATGACAGTGACTTTCTAAATTTTATTAATACATATGACATTCTTATTCTCAGGGAAACTTGGAATTCTAGATTAGCAAATATTAATATTGATAATTTTAATTGTTTTTCATGCCCCCGTCCAAAATGTAACAAAAAAGCAAAGCGGGAAAGTGGCGGTGTTGTAGTATATTTTAAGAAGCCATATTCAAATGCAGTAGAACTAATTAAACTTAACACTAACGGTATACTTTGGCTTAAACTGAAAAAGCAGTCATTATGTTTAGAAAATGACATTTTTGTATGTGCATGCTATATACCACCATGTGAATCACATGTTTATTCAAATGTAAACTCGCCGTTATTTGAATTTGATTTTTTTGAACGGATAGCGTCTGATGTACTTATCTACAGTCAGCAAGGAGATATCATGTTAGTTGGTGACCTAAATTCGAGAGTGGGCGAGCGGCCGGACATTATTAAAAATATAAATCTTGACCGTTATGTTCACATGCCTGTTTATGATGTTCCGCTCGAAATAGTACCGGCTCGCTCATCGTTTGATAGTCATGTTAACCAATTTGGTAACAAGTTGTTGTCACTTTGTAAAGAAAATAGCTTATTAATTGTGAATGGTAGATTAGAGCCGGGTCATTTTACATGTTTCAACTGTGCTAGAAGTTCTTTGGGAGCCAGTGTTGTGGATTATGTAATAGTTAATTTTAATCTATTGCCATGTATCTCTAGTTTTAAAGTGAATGACTTAACTGAATTTTCAGACCACTGCCCTATTGATTTTATTTTTACATGTAGGTATCGAGAACCTAATGCTACTAATGTGGTATTTAATAAGTTATCTTGGGAGGATGGTAAATCCGCAGATTTAAATATCCTGCTGAATAGTAAAACTCATATTTTTGAAAATATTACTAATAATTTAATACTGGAAAATGAAAATTTTAACACATGCATTAATCAGTTATGTGAACTTATATATGATGTATCTTTTCAAGTACATGGACGTATTTTAAATTTAGATAGTACAAAACCACGAAATATACGCAAATCTTTATGGTTCGACCAAAATTGCAAGAGGCACAAACAAGCTTTCTACAAGAGTAAACGTATGTACAAAAACGATCCATCATTTGCGAACAGAACGTCATTTTTACAAGCGAGATCGACATACTGTACAACAAAACGTACTGCTAAAAATAAATTTTATAACAAAGAAAGTAAAACATTGTCAACTTTAAGTAAATCCAACCCAAAGAAATTTTGGAAATACATAAACAAATATAAGCTTCATAAAAAAACGTCTGGTACTAATGACGTAAATATTGATGATTTAATAAATCATTTTAAACATCTATCTAACACACCTCATCACAACTCGTTCAATGTTGATGAAAACGTATCAAGACATGAAACACTACATATTGAGGAGTTAGATCGCCCATTTACAATTTTAGAAATACAAAAAACAATATCAAAGCTCAAACGTCATAAAAGCGCTGATATGTCTAACAATGTTGCAGACTTTTTTATTGACTCTAACGAGTTTATTTCTCTGTATTTAGTTAAAATTTTTAATTACATATTCGAGAAAGGTATATATCCTGAAATATGGTGTAATGGTGCTATTGTCCCTATTTTCAAAAAAGGAGACAAAAATGTTGCTTCTAACTATCGAGGTATTACATTAGTAAATATTATAGCTAAAATTTTTTCACTTACATTGCGCAACCGAATAAATTCTTGGTGCGAGAATGATAATATATTTAACACATCGCAATTCGGATTTAGAGATAATCGTAGTACGATTGATTGCATTTTTATATTGCACACTATAATCCAGAATATTATTAATAATAAATCAAAACTTTATTGCATTTTTATTGATTACGAAAAAGCATTTGATACTGTAATACATGAAGCACTGTGGATTAAATTAGTACAAACAGGAATAAGTTGTAAAATGTTAAACATGATCAAGTCAATCTATCAGAATGTTAAATCATGTGTTAAAAATCATAAAGATATGTCTTATTCGGAGCTTTTTGATGTTACGTTAGGTGTTAAACAGGGTGAGCCATTATCACCTTTATTATTTATTTTATTCATAAATGACATTAATGATTGTATTGATGTTAATAATTTAACCGAAAAAGATATACGTTTATTATCTATATTTATGTTGTTATTTGCAGATGATATTGCATTATTTACTACAAATCCAGAAAGTTTGCAATTGCAATTAAATTCTATATATCAATATTCATGTAAATGGGGATTAAAAATAAATGTAAACAAAACTAAAATGTGCATATTTGAAAAAAGGAAAAGTAATTGTTCATCTAGGTGGAGTATTAACCAACAGGCTATTGAAATTGTTGATGAATTTTGTTACCTTGGCCTAAAACTACACTTTACTGGTAATATATCAAGAGCAATAAAGGCACTTAATGAACAAGCCTTAAAAGCTTATAATCATTTATTGTCTATTTTTAGTAAAGTGCAGCTAAGTACTAAAACAAAACTTTCTCTTTTTGACTCCCTAGTTGTTCCAATTATTCTATATGCATCTGAAATATGGGGAATTTACAACATTAAAGAAGAAGATAAACTTCATTTTAAATTCTGTAAATCTATTCTAGGTGTACGCTCACAGACTTCTAATGCCGCTGTTTTAGGTGAATTAGGCAGATTTCCTGTCTCTATTATATGCAAGCAACGTGCCCTTAGTTATTGGGTTAAAATTAAGCCAAACCCCGAATCTTTGATGCGCATTGTTTACAACGAACAATGTAATCTCTACAATGATTCTATTAGGGATAATAACAATAACAATACTCTGTGGTGTGTATTTGTTAAACAAGCATTAGAACAACTAGGATACGGAATGTATTTCAATAACTTAAACGACAATTTTAATTATTCTAATGAAATTAACCAGAGAATAAAAGATCAGTTTATCCAAAATTGGCACGTTACAATTAATAACCAACCGAAACTAGAGTACTATAGAATGTTTAAGACGGAATTCGTGTATGAAAAATATCTAGATTGCATTAATAATAAAAATCAAAAACATCAGCTATCAAGATTTAGACTTAGCGCCCATACATTGGAAATTGAGACTGGTAGATATAATAACATACCTAGAGATGAACGCAAATGTAAACTATGCAATGCAAACACTGTTGAATCCGAATATCATTTCTTTCTAACTTGCTCAATCTACAAAGATCTTCGAACAAAATATTGTATTCGATCCAACTGGCCAAATTTAGTAAAATTTAAAAACATTCTCTCTTGTCAAAATACTACAGTCATTAACAATGTTGCCAGATTCATTACCGATGCTATGAAACTCCGTGAGGAAAAATTACAACTATTTGCTGCTTCTTAATAAATATTGTATGAAACACTAAATATATTGTCTATTTATTACTTGTTTGTTCTCACTGCGTTGTTTTAATACATACACTTTTGTACACGATGTTTGAACACTCTTCACTGTAGTTTATGTCTATGTCTATTAACATGATTGTATTTGTATTGTACTGATGCACTTTGACTATATGTTGTTTACTTGTATGTTAATGGTCAAAGGCGTTTTGCCGATGTTCCAATAAAAAAACTTGAAACTTGAAACTTGATAACCAAGGTCAGGTCTTACTCTGTGGTGATTTTAATAGTAGAATTGGCAGTAAATCTGATTTTGTAATTCATGACATTGTAAATAGATTTACCGATGATATTGACTATGACCCAGATATATACTTTGTTAGGGCCTCAGTTGATAGATCTCACAATAACCACGGAATCAAACTGCTTGATTTGTGTAAATCTTCAAATTATCGTGTTGTGAATGGTAGAGTAGGAGATACGAGTAAATTTACATACTTTTCCCATAACGGTTTATCAACAATAGATTATTTGCTTTGTCTCGAACGAAATTTCACACTTATTAAAGATTTTATTATACATGATTTTAACGAGTTCAGTGACCACGCACCTTTATCATTTTCTGTATATTGTAGCAATAAAATTGTTGATCCTTTGTCGTTTACAGAGACTAAGTTTAAATGGGACGAATCGTTGCGTAACCAGTTTAGATCAGGCATTATTTGTAGCCTACCTTTATTTAACAGAATTATTGATGATATTGATTGTACAAGCAGTGATTCTCTGAATATTGCATTAAATAAATTCACTGATGTTATTCGCAATGTTGCTGATCCTTTATTTTCAAAGGAACACTTTATTTCTAACAAACTGAAATCTGAAGAATGTAGCGCTGTTAAGCATGCAGATTGGTTTGATGTTGAATGTAAAATGGCACATGCTCATTATGGATCTTTGTTGAATATTTTTAATTGTGATAAGTCGGACAATAATAGAATTCAATTGCTGCATTATAAAAAAAGAGTATAAAAAATTAATAAATACGAAGAAAAAGACATATTTGAGAATTAAGGTTAATGAAATCGAAGGATTAAAAAATCATAGACCCAGAGATTTTTGGAAATATTTTAAATCAAATACTAAAACGAAAATTGATAATATTTCATTAGAAGACTTTAGCAATTTTTTCTCTAATATAAGTAGTGGTTTGTTTGATTGTGTAAACGATGATGCCGAAACTTTTTTTTCAACACATAATTTTGATTTACCAAATTCACGTTTCCCTGAATTAGATCAGCCTTTTACCGTTGACGAGATAAAAGCTTCAGTTAAACTGTTAAAGCGTAATAAAGCCCATGGAAGTGATTGTATTTTGAACGAATATTTAATTGAATGTATTGATATTTTAGCTTTGCATATATGCGATTTGTTTAATGCGGTATTGAACTCTGGTCATTATCCTGAGAAATGGACGGAAGGTATTATAATCCCATTACATAAGAAAGGCGACACTACAAATTTTAATAATTATAGAGGAATTACCCTACTTAGTTGTTTATCTAAGCTATTTACTTCAGTTATTAATAGTAGATTAGACACGTTTTGTAATAATTTTAACATCATTTCGGATGCCCAATTCGGATTTAGAAAAGGGCGCTCAACAATTGACGCAATATACATCCTTATGTCCTTAGTTCAAAAATATGTTAACGAAAATAAATGTCATTTACGTTGATATGATGAAATGTTTTGATACTGTATATAGAAATGCATTGTGGCTAAAAATGTTCAAATGTGGCATTGAAGGTAAATTATTAAGAATAATAAAAAATATGTACTAAAATGTTAAGTCATGTGTTAAGCATTGTTCATCATATTCAGAATATTTTAATTATGCTGTAGGTCTACGCCAAGGCGAAGTTATGTCCCCATTGTTATTTTCTTTATTTATAGAGGATTTAGAACTATTTTTGCAGAATGAGGCTTAAGTATTGATGCTATTGTACTGATATTGTTACTATTTGCCGACGATATGGCAATCATAGGTAAATCTCCAGAAGAAGTGCAAAACCATTTAAATCTTTTATCTAATTATTGTAATTGTTGGGGATTAAAGGTAAATACTAATAAAACTAAAATAATGGTGTTCCGCAAAGAGGAAGACTATTGCCATCTGAAAAATGGACATATGACGGTCAGCAAATTGAAGTAGTAAACGATTTTAACTATTTGGGAACTGTTTTTAATTATACTGGAAATTTTAATTTGAACCAAGAACATTTATGTGGTAAAGCACTAAAACCAATGAATATTTTATTTAGCAAATGTAAAGAGTTTGACCTTAAGCCCAAAACACAATGCCAACTGTTCGATGCTTTTGTTGGGTCTATTCTGAATTACGCATGTGAGGTATGGGGTAATACAAAGTCAAAAGAATTGGAAAGGGTGCACTTAAAGTTCTGTAAACGACTATTAAACGTTAAACAAAATGTTTGTAATGCTACAGTCTATGGCGAATTAGGTAGATACCCACGTTTTGTTCATCGATACGTAAGGATTGTTAAATACTGGTTTAAAATTACCCAAACTGAAAATATTATTATAAAATCCATATATTTGCAAGCTTTACACGATTGCCACAACGGACGTTCAAACTGGGTTTTAAATCTTAAAAAGCTGTTAGACAGTTACGGTTTGTCTTACGTGTTTAATAATCCAAGCTCTGTTGATGTTAATACATTTATAACGCACTTTAAAAATGTTGTAATTGATACATATAAACAAGAGTGGTTTAGATCTGTTGTTAATAGTTCTGTTTTAGATATGTATCGTGTATTTAAGCCTATTTTCAATTATGAATACTATTTAGATTTGCTACCTAAAAAACTAAGACATTATGTCACAAAGCTTAAAACTTCGGCTCTGCCACTGAGAATTCAAACTGGAAGATATGCTGGTCAGAATATCCCAAGAAACGAACGCTATTGTCTTTGTTGCAATGAATTAGATGTGGAAGATGAGTTTCACTTTGTCTGTAAATGTTCTTCATACTCTGTTCTTAGGCGAAACCATTTAAAGCAATGTTATTACAATAGACCTTCTGTTTACAAATTCCATCAATTGTTAAATACAACTAATACATGCGAACTTATTAAGTTAGCAAAATTTGTAAAAGAAGCACTAATTATAAGAAATAATTGTCTTAATGTTGTGACATAACTATAAGTAGTTATCTCCCATATAAATTACGAATGTACATTATACTTATTTATATTAAGCTTTTACCAAAAAATATATATGTACATGACTGTTAATTTGATTGTATTTGTTATTATTGTATTCATTATAACGTGACCAAATGTATGTATGTAAAACATTTTAGTGTTTAGACGATGTCACTGTACAAGTCTTAATAAATATTTGTCTTGTCTTGTCTTGTCTTTATCCAATCTTAACCTGTATACTTAATGTTACATAACTTTTGGGCCAGGAAACATACACGCGTATGTTATTTTTAATATACAGTTCATTGCAATTGTTAACCTGTTGACTGAATCCTTCGACATCTACTTCAAAACAGTGGATACACAAATACATATTTAGTACCTGAGATTTTTTCTAATTTCCATTTGTATTATTCCACACATACTTAATAACAAGAAGTCGGCATATTCCTACAACAATGCCGTGGTTATACGTTTCGCCAAAAATGCCAATATTTTAAACATACACTATGTAGGTTTCAGTTTGGAATCAGAAAATAACATAACTTGCATACAATAAATTTTTGCAATTTTCTGTCAGTATAAAAGCTATTATCATCTATGATGTAGGTTTCCAAGAAATGGTAATTGTCACTTGTTGATCGTTCTTTAAACGTTTCTTTTTCTATTTCATCGTTTTTGTGGCTTTATTCAATTCCGTGTGCATCAAATAAGTTGCTTTTGACTTTAGTGTCTGCTAGGCTTTTAGCGACACCGTAATTCCTGTCATTGTGTTTAGATATGTCAGTCTATCGGAACTATCTTTAAACAAGAGGGCCCTGAGGTTCCTAGGACGCTCACCTGAGACCTTGTAGCCCAATTGGAATTTGCATCCCCGAGGTGTGGCTTATTTTTATCCCAGGGGCATAATATGAACAATCTTCAACAAACCTTTGGGCCTTGCGGTTCCGGTCAAGATTTGTCATTCTGCTATTCACTTCCCATTCTTAGTAAGTAAGATTTGACCCCAGGGGCATAATTTGAACAATCTTTGGACAGGACAGGACCACTATGCAGTGCTACATATAGGAAAGCTGTGGGCCTTGCCGTTTCGTTTTGCTATGTTAGTCTATATAAACCATGTGACCCCCAGGGCGTGACCAGTTTTGACCCCAGGGGCATAATTTGAACAATATTTGTAGAGGACCACATATACATACCAAATATGAAACCTCTAGGCCTTGCGGTTTCAGAGGAGAAGAATTTTAAAGTGATTTTGCTATATAAGTTTTTTTTTAAACCATATGACACCTGGGGTGTGGTCAGTTTTGACCCATGGGACATAATTTGAACAATCTTTGTAGAGAACCACTATAGGATGTTACATACCAAATAAGAAACCTCTGGGCCTTTCGGTTTCTGAGGAAAAGATGTTTAAAGTCATTTTGCTATTTAAGTGTATATAGATCATGTGACGCTGGGGCGTGGCCAGTTTTGACCCTAGGGGCACAAATTTAACAATATTTGTAGAGGACTACTATAGCATGTTACATACCAAATATGAAACCTCTGGGCCTTGCTGTTTCAGAGAAGAAGATTTTTAAAGTCATTTTGCTATTTAACTCTATATAAACCATGTGACCCTGGAGCGTGGCCGGTTTTGACCCCAGGGGCATAATTTGAACAATCTTTGTAGAGGACCACTACAGGATGTTACATACCAAATATGAAACCTCTGGGCCTTGTGGTTTCAGAGGAGAAGATTTTTAAGGTCATTTTGGTATATATTATATATAAACCATGTGACCCCGGGGCGTGGCCAGTTTTTACCCCAGAGGCATAATTTGAACAAACTTTGTTAAGGACCACTAAAGGATGTTACAAACCAAATATAAAACCTCTAGGCCTTGCGGTTTCAAAGCAGAAGATTTTAAAATTCATTCTGGTATATATTCTATATAAACCATGTGACCCCCGGGGCGTGGCGAGTTTTGACCCTGGGGCAGAGTTTGAACAATCTGTGTAGAGGACTACCATAGGATGTTACATACCAAATATAAAACCTCTGGGCCTTGCCGTTTCAGAGCAGATGTTCCAAGTTTAAACTTTTTCAATCTATTTTTAGCTCTGGTGACCTACATATGCAGCGGACCATAGAGATTTGAATAACTTTGAAAGAGGTTAACGCAATGATCATTCCTGTGAAGTTTGGTAAAAATCTGCCCAGTGGTTTAGGAGATGTCGTTTAAATAAAAAGTTGACGACGGACACACGCACGGACGGACGCACGGACGACGGGCGATCACAAAAGCTCACCATGAGCACTTTGTGCTCAGGTGAGGTAAAAACGTAGACGCAAAACATATGGTTTCATATTGTGTTTGCATGACGATATATTTGACAAAAGCTATTAGTCAATTGCTACTGTTGTTAACAAAACTAAAAATTGCCCTATTATTCGATATCTAGTCGTAATGGAATTGTTCCCATACATGTACAGTCATTCAGATGTTTGATTCCATAACGAAAATTACGGATGGAAATTTTGTGCAAGTGTATCATTTTAGCAAAACATGTTTCTCTTTATGCACACCAAAACACACGAAACATAAGAATTTAATTGAAAAATATTAATAATTACATAGGCGTTTTAAGGCTCAACATATTAACACCGAATATAGAAACGTTTTACATAGTATTTTTTTCCTTATGTTCAGTTCCCCAAAGATTGTTCAAGGGCACCAGCAAATTTTGATTTAAAACAATGGGCAGACAAGGATATAAACGGTTAGGTTATTTCCCACTTTATTCCGTTATTACGTACTTCTCATGGGATTGTTGCAATAACAGACGCCAATTCCCATTAGGCCACTGATATAGAAAATCTAAGTTGTATGATTCATATGTGGCGCGTCGTGAGAAAACCGGTCTTAATGCATGTGCGTAAAGTGTCGTCCCGGATTAGCCTGTGCAGTCCGCACAGGCTAATCCAGGACGGCACTTTCCGCTTGTATGGTATTTTCTGTTTCAAGGAAGTCTCTTCTAAACATAAATCCACTGTAGGCGGAAAGTGCCGTCCTGGACGACACTTTACGCACATGCATTAAGACCGGTTTTCTCACGACGCGCCACATATGGTGTATAGTATGTCTTACTTTAACAAAGAAATGTATGTGTGTTGAGACAATATCTGGTTCGTTGCCAATTAGACCTGAAAAAGGACATGACTTTGCTTACCATAATATACGTTTGTAATTCATTATAATAAAATATTGTGTCCCAAATAGACGATTCTATTCTTGTTAACCGTATGAATTACCTCCCCTGATAAATACTCTTCAAAGCTCCGGCCGCCATTAAGGAAGTGAAAACAAAGGAAAATCCAATAATTGTGCGAGATTGTGGGGGAAAACTGAAAAAAATGCCGTATAAACGTGGTGGTGGAAGGCAATGTGTTGTTGTTAACTGTACTAACAATCAGAAGAAGTTATATGACTGGGAAAATGGACAATGTCAAGTGCACATAGGTTTAATTGCCAATTATTGTCCTTGTCTCGTACCATTCAAATTCCATTGTATACCCACAACAGGAGAAAATCGTCTACAGCGGTTGAAATCAATCAACAGGAAAGACTTCAATCCACAGGCCAAATCAGTGGTTAGTATTAGTGATATAATATTAAAACATGTTTAAAAAAAAAGATATTTCATGTAATAAACAACAAAAAATATTCTCCCCACCCACTCAGTTTCCTACAAGTTATACCTAATTGAACAAAAACTATGTGATTTGTCATACAAAATAATATTGATTTTTACTTTGTGTGTTTCTGTGTTCCAGATTAGATATAATATTTCATTATTTATTAAAAAAAGCATTATGTTAACTAACTGGCATTATACATCATTAATGTGCCCTAACTATTTATTTTAGGTTTGTTCCAAACACTTCATTGATGGCTACCCAACTACACAGAATCCTGTTCCGGTTCTTGAGATGGGATATCGGCCAATAACCCCCAAGACACCTGGTCGAAGGCCATTGAAACGACGTATAATAGAAGTAAATGAAAACACATGCCCTGAGGAAAACCAACAGATACATGATACAGACACACCTCTAAAGCCAACATTGAAAGATGAAGATACGATGACGTACAAGATGGTAGCTACTAAAATTGATTTCAATCTGAATGAACCATGCATTGACAATGAACAGTGTGTATCTGTGTGCTGTCAGAAATATCCTGATATGTGTCTTAATTTCAACAAACCTAAATTAGTTGATTGTAGCACACAAACTATCGATATTGTGTCACTTGACTACAGCTATTGGTATAGCTCTAAGACATGGAATGCCTCCACACAACATAACTCTCCAGAATTTGGTGTTGAATACATTGAAACCGACTCTGATGCTCGTTTCTACACTGGACTAAGCCTGCCAACATTCCTGACATTGATAGCAACATTGTCTAAGTTTGGCCAGGAACTACCTTTCAAAATGTGTGTGGCTAATCAGATCTTGTCAGTCTTGCTGCGAGCACAAACATGGAGTACTTACAAGAGTCACAATACAGCAACATGTTTAATCGCAATAGCACCAAATGGTTACAACATGTATGTTTCCCCATTGTATGGTGGAAGAGCTAGTGACAATTATATAACGAAGAAGTGTGGATTATTGATTATTTACGTCCTGGCGACGAGGTCATGGCAGACCGTGAATTTACGATTGGTGAAGACATGTGTAGCCGACGTGTGAAATTGAACATCCCTGCATTTATGAAGGGCAGATCACAGTTGTCAGAAGAAGAAACAATAGACTCTAGGCGAATAGCTGCACAACGAATCCATGTAGAGAGAGCCATCATGAGAATGAAGTCCTACAGACTTTTGTCCACAAAGTTTAACATAAAATCACTGAGAAACGCAGAAAAAACAGTGCGCGTTGTTGCAGCTCTTTGTAACATGAAAGGTCCATTGATCAAAGATGTCATCATTGACTAAAGTTCTGTCTATGTTATCTTAAGTGATATTGACAATGTACTAAAAGTTCATAGTAGAGAATATAGAATATTTGATGTTCTATGTAGCAGATTTACAGAAATTACACTAGACTCAAGTATTGATTAGTTTGACTTTGAATGCATTGAAAATAATATATATACTATACTATGTTGTGGTTTATTTTCATATAAAAGTATTACTACTATTGATCAGTTGTGTTTTTGTTATCTAGATAAATCAAGTGTGAAAATGCAATTCTTTTGTTCGTCTTATCATTACACGATTACAGCTACAATCTGTATCTGTGGCCCATCATGGTCTGTTTAGTGACAAATTTTATGTGCACGTGTTACAGGGTACTACTTTACGTTTAGACCCTAACCACAGTGACGCATTTCTTCAATGGCACAAGGTACTGGTTTTACCCAGGAAGTGGACTTGAGTGTCAAAGCCATGCTAAAATTAAGCTGTACACATTAATGATTAAACAAAATATTCCATAAAAACAATGTCAATACATTTTACTAATTTAATTTACAATGTAACAATATTATAACAGCCAAACAGATTATGCATTCTCAAAGTGACAATATTATAAGCAAACAATAATTAAACATTGCAGCTTTGCATAACCAGTATCTAAAATCACCATTTCTATGCAGTGTGATACATGTATTTACTTGTAAAGTTGTATGATTGCAACTCTAAACCCTAGGCTAGTTTACAATTGACAAAAACTTTCAACAAAACTGGAATTAGTATGACATTAATTGAAATTAAATCAGATAATGGACGAACAGGACACTTGATTTCAACAATTGTACGTTCATCCAAAATCCCGTCCGGACTAGCAGTAGGTAGGGTTCTTCTTCACATTATTGGAAACAAAAAAACAACATGTGTCTCTATAAACATATCATAGATCCTGTCTCAATGATTCTACCAGGTTACAGGGGTTCAGAGCATTTGTCTATAAAAAAAAAACTGCTTTTTTCTCTCAAAACTGTTGAAAAAATGGGTGGGGGAGAGAATGCTGTAAACATCATAACAAACGTTAGTTTTCAATTATAATATATTGTTGATTGTTTACATATTTTGATAGTTTAGATGCTTAGTTTACTGTGGTTAATATTGAAACATTGATATAATTCAACAAACAAACGGGTCACAAAGATATTGTTTAACAAATTTTCGATCCAACATACAGGTACGTTTACCTCCTCTTTCCCGGATGTTTACATATTATTTCAAGTGTTACAAGCCAATGATACAAATACGATCCATGGTACATACAGGTAGATTCACAAACTATGTTCTAATTTAAATACTTACGAAACTCGCTCGACTTCGATGCCATTGTGCTTTATTTACTGGTCGTCTAAATGTTCTTCGTGCTTATCGATGATCGCAGACTCGCAGACTTTTTCACTTCCGTAATGGCGGACGGTCACGTGACAACAAAATGGCGGCGGTCTATTTATTGATTCTGGAATCATCTATACGAGAGGGCAGATGCTACTCGTTTTCGATCTTGAGTATAAACCATTGATGCATACCTCAACATGTATACAGCCTTCTGTGTTAAGGTCCGTACAATTGTGTTTAAATTGTGTTATACGAATCTGTTATACTCTTTAGTTTCTAGTACGCATTTGAACATTATGTATTCAATGCTTGCATTAAAGACCACACACAAAAAGTAATGCTAATAGCGGAATCTATGTGTATAAATACGCAGATAGTGTTCAGTGACACCCTTTGCTATAGTTTTAAACGAACTTTCCTTATTTATCTGAACGCTGATTTTAACCATGACCTTAGATATACAGAACTGAACTGTCTGTAGTAAATAAAATTTGCATAAACAGGCTTTAATATGTATGTTGGTAATTTTAGGACTCTTAAACTATTCAGAAGTATATAATTTCTTCAGAATATCATTAAGAAACAGAAACAAATCATACGATACAATTTGGGCATGAAATAATGGTCATATATTGTTTTCGGCTTCATCGACACCAACCGGTGTAGTTGCTTCGAATAAATTACTTACTTTAAAAAAAGACTTATGACGTAAACATGATAGTATAAATACGATAATTCATTGTAATATTCGTAATTGGACTATGAGAAGAATTTATGTTCAGTTTGTGTCGGGATAAGTAATTGAATGTTATGTCAAAGGTTCAAGAAAAATAGTAAATAATTATATTGATGACATAGTACATATAAGTGACCGCTTCTTGAAAATAAAAAATAACGAAAGCGTTTTCCCCCAAAAACTTCTATTACAACAATTATTTTCTTCGTACACAGATGCTACATTTCTAGGTTTACGTCTAACAATTAATAACAATACAGTGAACAGTAGTCTATACGACAAGCGTTTTGATTTAAATGTCAAATTGTTCACTTCCCATTCTTAGTAGGTAATATTTGCAAAGGTCATTCGTACTGCATATATATTTCCCAGTTAGTTTGTTATTTGATAGCCTGCTCATGAGTAAATGATTTCAATAAACGGAACCTTGCTCTAAATAAGAAATTAGTAAAACAAGATTTTGTATCATAATCTACGCAAAGCGAGGATTATAATTATCAAATGGATCTATACTTATACACTTTGTCTGTTAATTTTTGATAAAGATAAAGATAAAACTTAAAACATTTGTCGGTCCATTTTCATGAATTAGTGCCTATAGATAAGCTTTGTTTTTGAATTTTGTGTTCCATGATGTAATACGGCACCTGCGGGCAATTAATATTTTTACTGGCGCTTTGTTTATGATACTTTAACATGAAAGCAGTATTTTTTTTACATATTCTTTTCTTCCGTCGATTTGTTTACGACACTTGAACATTAAAGCAATCATTTTAAATATGATTTTTGTGTACTCCGTTAAACGATATCTTTTAGTTTCTGATGCTAAAAATATTAACGTTTATTTTCATTTATATTACGCTATTAATTTAATTTATTTTTATTTCTTAAATATAATCAAATCACTTGTCCTTAATTAATGACAGTTTCGAGTTAATACGGGTTTATCGCCCACTGATTCAGTTTGAGTTTAGCACATTTATTATTTCCAGGTGCATGTTTCCAAGAAAAATGTCTTGACAGCCCAAAATACCAACTTACAAAATTTGCAGAGAAAACGCTTTCTCACCTCAACTTTTTTACTTCTCGGATATCGTAGTGTTTGTTCAATATTATGTCCATTAACGCCAGTTATTTTCAGAGCACTATCGTTATTTGTTTCCCAATAGAATTATAATTACTGTCACCCAAGGCAGACACCACAGACCTGCAATAAATGTCAATGGGTTTTGTGCTCGCCTAATGCAATTCTTAAAGACACATCGTGCTGTACATAGAAGTTAGTTCTTCTTTGATGTTAAAAGTATAAAATTTAATGTATTACAATTAATGTATTATATTAACATCCTACGGGACAATTATCTAGATTTGAAATGTTCCGTCGTGTATCCATTGACGGAACGACCTATCCTCTCTATGTTGTGCTATTGTCATTATCTTTTTATAGACGTCATTGTCAAAATCTATTTATATACGCCATTGTCAATATCTATTTATAGACGTCTTCAAACTAAACAAATCAATTAAAGTTTATTTGCTTTTTAATTGTTTTCATTTAATAAAAACGGCAAAGTTAAATCCGTAATGTAAAAACAATTTTCTTTAAATTCTGACTTATTATAAAAAGGGCTGTCGGAGAACAGCGCGCTCCACTTTTCTTGTGCTTGTTAGAGTTACTGGCATTGTTTTTTTCTAAAACAAACTGTATGGACGGTAGGGGCCAATTAAACAAAGTTTATTTCGTTCTCGAGTAACTGTGTGGAAAGCATTTTTATAATTTTCAAAACAGTGACCTTGACCCCACCCATCCCAGCTCAAATGAAATCCCAAGTAAAGTATTACTGTAGGGTATCTATGTATGAAGATTCATTCTCGAGTTAGGGAGTGGAAATCAAAAGTTGACACCGCCACCCCAACCGCGGGAATGTAAAATTCCCAAGTGTAAAAAGGCCCCTAATTGTGCCAAATTTCATACAAGACACGTGGAAATTCCACGAACACCAAATTTTTCGGAAGAAATGTCAGCACAAAAATAATATTTTTAGTAATGGTGACCTTGACCCCACCAAGTTATTGAGCGGAAACCGCTTTTCTATTTTAGGAACAGTGACCTTAACTTTGACTCCACCCACCTTATATGCAATCACAGGCGAGGTCTCGATATAAGGCATTTATGTATTAAGTTTCATTAAAATATCTCAATGTGTTCTCAAGTAATTAAGCGGAAACCATGTTTCTATTTTTTGTAACAGTAACCCTGTGCTTGATCCCACCCACCCCATATGCGATTCTAAGCGAGGACTCGATAATATGTATATATGTATTAAGTTGCATTGAAATATCTAAATGGTTTCTCAAGTAATTGAGTGGAAACTGTTTTTCTATTTTTAGTAACAGTGGCCTTGACCTCGACCCCACCTACCCCATATGCAATCCCAAGCGAGGTCTTTATACAAGGTATCTATGTATTAAGTTTTATCAAAATATCTCTATGCGTTCTCAAGTTTCATTAAAATAGCTCAATGCATTATCAAGTTATTTAGCGGAAACCGTTTATTTTTTTTTGTAACAGTGACCTTGACCTCACCCACCCCATATGCATTTCCAAGCGAGGTTCGCTATAAGGTTCTCCGACGCTATGGGTTCATTTTAATACAGGGAATAAGTATTTTAAGTTTGAATGACATCCTTCGAGTCATTTCTGGAAAAAGTGTTTTAAGTTTGAATGAAATCTCTCAAAACATTTCTGAAAAACTAGCTTATCAAAAAACTTTAACTTTTACAAATAATTTTTGTATGTAAAATGTCTAAGTCTTAAAAGGCCAATAATTTTCACAAATTTCAAACCAGAGTTGTCAAAATTTGCCTTTGGGTTCATTTTAATATAGGGAATGAGTGTTTTAAGTTTGAATGAAATCCCTCAGGACATTCACGAGAAACTAGTTTACCGAAAAACTTTCACCTATCAATAGCTTATATGTAAAATTTCTAAGTGTAAAAGGGCCCATAATTTAAAAAAATTTCAAACTAGAGTTATCAAAATTGGCCTATGGGTTTATTTTAATATAGGTAACACGTGTTTTAAGTTTGAATGAAATCCCTCAAGCCATTCCTGAGAAAATAGCTTACCGAAAAAAATTAACCTATACAGATAGCTTATATGTAAAATTTCTAAGTGTAAAAAGGCCCATAATTTGACAAATTTCAACCTGGAGTTACCAATCTTGGCCTAAAGGTTCATTTTAATAAGGGGAATACATTTTTTACTTTGAATGAAATCACTCAAGCCATTCCTGAGAAACTAGCTTACCGTAAAACTTTAACCTAGACCGGACGCCGACGCCGGGGCGAGTGGAAGAGCTTGCCTTTCATTCGAAAAGTCGAGCTAAAAACTTAGTGGACCTTTAATAAAACCTATATTCCGTTCATTGGTAATGTTTTAGAAAGTAAACCATTAACGAATTAGTTGATCGTGTTTCAGAATGTTTCAAAATAGTACATCACATAGTAAGGTTAAAGCAGGAGTCCAGAAATATGTTAATAAAAATAACACTTTACAAAATCGTTTCTAGTGGACATTTTACCGATCAAAATAAAAATAAAACGCATTGAAATCGGGAAAATAATAGTTTTCTGGTAACTTTTTATCCTATAGTTATCTGCGATAGCTGGTAATGCCTCTGGAGTAAATCATCATGTACATTAGTGTATATTCCGTTCGTACCAAGCGTTTTCGAACATAGAAATTTAAAAATGCCTTTCGTAAATAATAAGCAGTTTTCAGTCAAATAAACGTCATTAACGTTCATTAGAACTAATGCCAATTTAAGAATTATTGTATTGTAATTGAATTGGATTATATTCTATGGACTGCGGTTTTAAATACCAACAATGTCGCGAAACTACATACGCGAAAGCCAACAAAAGAAATAAGATAATAGATTTAAAATATCCAACCAAGCACGTTTACATCAACAATACATATTGGCGCGAAGTCTTTATTTAAAAACAATATGTTTTTAAAATGTGTTGCTAATATTTAGTTTATTAAGGAAAATATATTATATAAAATAATAATAAATATTTTGGTTTGTGAAATAAAACAGTTTGTGAATATAATTTTAAATTTAACAGATTAAATATTTCCAAAACATGCATGTACAATTTCGTCGCAAATAATCTTCCCTTGTCTCTAGGACACATTATGTTGCTTACTTATAGAATTCAACGACAAGGGGGGAATGGGAAATTATATTTCTTGAAATATCATTGCTTTTATCAGGTGTCGACAACTGTCGACAAGATAGACGATGTGTCGCGTTAACACTCAGAAGGATAGAGTATACAACGCATTTTGAGGAAAAGCCGCGAATCCAATGCATCAACACTGTCAAAAAACAAGACACGCGGGAAATCGTATATCTTAATATGGTCTTTCTTAAAATAATGATATGAATGATCTATACACCAAAGAAAAAGCTTACATCTTGACTGGTTGTCTTTATAATGTGCTCTTTCAAAGAAACATTCTCGCAAATTATTCGATAAAAGGAAGCCACACGAATGAAATTATTGTCATATACATGTATATGCTGATTTTACTTATTACAAATTTAATATGGATATTAATTGCATTCATCTGCACCTTAACTTAAGGTCTTTAATAAAAAAAACTGCCGCGTTAACGGCATAACTACTCAGTTTTCTGTTTGAAATCGATTTTATATGGCGCCAATAAGACGCCGTTCTGAGCTGAAATATGGCTTGCTGCAATTTGGTATAACTGTTATAGTTTAGTTTGCTACCAGATGCATCACAAATTAAAAGGAATAAATACTATTTACAGCGTCAGAAACAAAACCGTGTTATAACGAAAGGACGTTATCTATTTATTTGACAGCCAATGCCGATATAAACACTTAAATAATTTTGCATAGTGAAATAGTCGTATGATAGATCCATGAACTGTGCCCACGGTCAGTTGGTGCAAAGACAACACCACTTATTAAAAATGTTAACCATGCGAAATAAAAGCGGACACTTTTTTTTTTAGCTTTTTTTAACAACCCTTAAACCTTACAGAACTTGATATGCACGCAATTCATTATAATTGTATTATTCGGAAAATTTATGTCAGACGAAAAACAAGCATATCATGGGCTATTTGCACGGTGAGTAAGATTTATATGTAATGTATAACAACGGATAATGGTAATTTCTGACAAAACATAGAGTTAACATTTTGAGTCAAAGTCATTTAAATTGTCAACAAGAAGTACATTTGTGGCGCGTCGTGGGAAAACCGGACTTAATGCATGTGCGTAAAGTGTCATCCCGGATTAGTCTGTGCAGTCCGCACAGGCTAATCCGGGACGACACTTTCCGCCTAAAGTGGATTTATGTTTAGAAGAGACTTCCTTGAAACAGAAAATACATAAAAGCGGAAAGTGCCGTCCTGGATTAGCCTGTGCGGACTGCACAGGCTAATCCGGGACGACACTTTAAGCACATGCATTAAGTCCGGTTTTCTCACGATGCGCCTCATGTTTAGAATATGTAAACTAAAGACAAATAAGCACAATGTCTTCAAAATTTATTTTTAAAATATTCAAATGTTGGATATTTCCAAGTAAATTCATTAAAAGAACTTTTCCAAACAGTGCCGTCTTATACATTAATCCAGTACTTGAAAGAGATAAATACATATAACAAAATTTAGTTCACATTTCCTAATCGATATTGAAATCAACATACGTAAACGGGACGATATGACCATAATGTGTTGAGTTGCCGTAAAACCCAAATAAACAAACAAACAAACAAAAAAATGTTGGATACAATTAAAACGTTCAACATTTTTATCAAAGTGGATTAGATGTTTCGCAAGGTACAATTAGCATCAATACTGTAATTAATACATATTGAAGGGTTACTGGTATCGATCACAATGATTAATTTGCAACACTATGTAAAACACGCTACACTCGTTGACAATCCAGAAGCATCGACAACTTCGGAATAGGCGTGCGATATCCATTTACATGCTTTAGGTTTTGTAACTGTCTTCAAGATAACAATTGCATTTAATCAGTTTTCTATGTTGGTTATTGATCGACTTAACAGGAACATATAATAGAAACACAAGAGCACGGAAACAGAGAGAACAACCAATGCGTATGTGTGGTCAATGATTGACTGTATTTATTTTAAACATACTACATAAATCAATCCTATATTTATCCGTAATATGATCGGCATACAGAATTGCATATACTCGTATTTCATACCTCATATGAAGCAGTACATCCAGGGCCAATATCTTCATTCGAATGGGCATGAACTCGGTTGTATGTATTGACTAAGGATATAATGGGGACACAAGTTTTGAATATGATTACAATTTTAAGTAGTATCATCAATTACTATTCATATGCAGAAATTGATACATCACTATATTTTAGAGCAAGTTATTTTATAGAAACAAGTCAATGCTCAATAAGGCTGACCAATTTTTATATAAAGTACACAGAAGACGAACCCAGATCCACATCTAACATAAACTTATATACGAGTATTTATTAGCATATATTATGTTTTAATGATATAAAATGCAAAAATCCTATCGAAGTATTTGAAATAACATAATCACTGAGTAACTTTTGCACTATTGAAAAGAATGTTTGAAACAAAATATTTCAAACATTGCAACTGTTTCGACTAACACCATATATAACAAATAATTCGCGTTGACTTAAAGGTGCAAGGTCAAAGTGAGTTCATTTTAACACGTGCCATGTTCTCACGGTAGACAAATTATGTATTAATTCAGGGAAATGGTAAGTAGAACAAACGTCATTTCAGGAGAACAAAACTTCGGTGAGCAACTTTTCTTGGAAATATGTAATTTCGTATACAGTTGTAAATTTAAATTAATCAAGAACACCGCACATGAGATGGATTTGTATTATTTTACAGTTACACTAATGGGTTTGGGTAACACAGTTTAGAGTTGTACACTCATGTTATTTAAATGGCCTAGAATGGCTGGTAGTAAAGAGTGCAGTGATGAACGCTATTGTCCTTAGAAAAGCTTATATAGCTTTGATCATTCAGATTTAAAACCGAACACTAAACAACGATATGAGATTACATACGAAGTGACTTATGTGTAAATTGCATATGGTTAATTTTGACTTCATATGTTATTTCTTTATTTAGTCATTGTTTAATGTTATGTAAATATTCCATTGATAAAGTTCAATAAACGTCAAATGATTAATAAATAATTTAGTTCAAGTATTCTTCATCACAGTATTATAGTCAAAGAAATGAAATCCGGATGCCTCATATATCCAGATGCCTCATATATCCAGATGCTCATATATCCAGATGCCTCATATATCCAGATGCCTCATATCTATTTATTAGATTTGTTGCAGCATAAAGTCACTGTCGTAAAAACAAAACTTATATGCATTAAGTGTTAGATTGAGGAAAATATGAATTATATGACTATTGGAGAATGAGCAAAGATATTTTCTTTTCATATAACTACATACTTATTAATGGTTACTTGGTATAACTTGGTTTTTGTTAACATAAGATGGATATGATATTATGATTTCTTAACAATGTCAACGTTATATGTTTCACGTTAAAATATTAACTTGGAACGATAATATCGGTATTAAATATAAATAATGTTCAAGTTCACTGAAAATGGCAAACAGAAGAACTGATTTACTTTTGTTACTGGCTTGCTATATGTTTATTGATTGTACACAATGGTCCATTGGATATGAGAACGAAATAAACGGCTAGGTTTGTGCAACCTTTATTTCGTTATTAAGAAATATCCATGAGATTTTCCATACTTTTATTCCCAGGAAAGACGGTAATTTTCATGTAGACAACTGATATGTGATGTCTATATTTAGGTTGTATCTGAGGACTAGAATAATTTTGTCGTAAACCTAGTTGTTTATCTCCTACGCGTTGCCAGTCGTATAATTTCTTTTGTTTCCAAGTTGGTTATTCAGTTAAGCCTCAGTCACACATTCCCGATTAGTGCTCCCGACAACGTCCCGACAGCGTTACGATACAAATGATAAAAAAGTCGGGAATATTGGGACGGTGTCGGGACGCTGTCTGGATGCTTTCGGAACGCTGTCCTGAGAATCGGGAATCATCGGGACACGTTCGACGTGATCGGCCTAACACTCCCGACAGTTAAGGTTTTCCCTTAACATTCGGGGGATTTAGCCGAACTTTTACAGACGGGAGACGGGACTCTGTCGGGATAGATTCGGCTGTATCTGTTCAAATTCGGGACGGTGTCTGGACGGTGTCGATATACATACATCACGTCTTATGTATATATCGTGTGTTTTGTGCGTGTTTGTATGCGTTTGTCATTCATCGACAGAGCTTTGTCCGACAACCATTAATGCTTCCCGATTATGGCTCATGACAGCATCCAGAGTCGGGAATGCCGGGATGTTGTCGTGACGCTGTCGGAAACTATCGGGACACTGTTGGGACTTTGTCGGATCGCATTCGGGAAAATCGGGACTCTGTCGTGACGCTGTCGGAACCATAGTCGATCTTCAGATCAGAAATAGAATTTCGAGCCCCGAATATCAGAATATTGTCCCGACTTTTGACTTATTTGATTCGGGACAGTGGACACTGTCGGCTCAAGAACTGCAGGACAAATCGAGAATGTGTGACTGAGGCTTTAATTCTCACTGAAATTACTTCCATTTGGACACCGTGTTGGAATTTGGAATACAAGTACGTCATGTTTCTTTTGCAGTATATTATATAAAATTCATTATACAACGAAATTATCAACAAAGAATTCATAAATGCCTCAATAAAACATAAAATTGCTGTATTCTTGACTAAAACTCGAACGATAGAAAAAACTAACACGAAACTCGTTATAAAAATGTGAGGAAAATCTGTACTATATTCCGAAGATATTTTAACATTAATTCATTGTTTGACTCAGTTGTGTGTTATTATATCTTCTTGTAGGAAATAAATGTATTTTGCATTTTCTCAATGTAATATGCATTCATGTCAGCATGTTCTTCATATATTTCCCACTAGAATTACTGTTTCTATCGTCCATTGTGGACACCACATACGTGCAATAAGTGTGAATGTGTTTCATTCTCGTGATGCAATCTGTGCTATTAACACAATAATTGTCATTAATTGATACCGATTCGCAAGCGGGAATCATTGAGAGACCACCAATATATGAAATATTTTGGAGTCAAAATGCATGTACAAAGAGCCATAGCACACGTTGTGTCTTCTTTGCTCATAATAGTATCAACATATGCCTTTGACTTTGTGTTTATGCATATTATTATACCTTCATTTGTATACTCATGGGCATATTGCCCACTGTATTACTCAATAAACTGTAAAACTGTATGCTTTATTGTTATTCAACAGGCAACGACTTGATAGTAGAAGTCGTAAAATAAGGAACCAATACACTGTTTAGTTTACAATTTGCTGCGCATTATCTAGGTTAATTTGTTTAACATTCACAATGGATAAGCCTTTATTATTGTACATGTGAATAACGTATCAAATTTAGAATTTATAAGACTTTTGAATAAAATGTTCAACCTAAAAAAATGCGAAGAAAGGACATAACTGTGTACTAAATACAAAACAGAGATCTTGGAAATGCTGCACCTGTTGCTGTAACCTGAAAATCTATGTGAAAGAAGGGGCATAACAATGTCAAAATACAACAGTGAGTTATGTGGAATGCTGCGCTCGATGTCGGAGTTGATAGCAAATGTACATTTCAAGTTTCTAGTGAATAACCCATGTAGTTGTGAAGTTATAAGACTTTAGAATAAAAACTTCAAATTTTAAGTGACTGACTTATGGAGTTTGGAAGTTACACGATATTTGAATATAATCTTTAAGAAAGGTCAGACACGGACGCCGACGCCGGGGCGATTAGGAATGCTCACCTATTCTTTGAATACTCGAGCTAAAGAGTGTATGTCAACTATACATGTACATGTGGATAGAATAGTTTCATGCTTTGGTATTGTCGACTTTACTTCAATCTTTTAATCGATACCCATTGATAAGAGAAGTGTGTCACATAAAATCTGCTGAAGCATGGTTTAGATATTCAAATAATTATGTTATTTCGCATTTTGATACTGACAAATAAAACCTTAATGTATAAAAACACTTTCGAGGCTGACTTTTATAACAAAAAACACAATAACATATTCAAACATGTACCATAAGAATAACGTTTCCTTGTCTAGCGTGTAGATTGTGTTGTTTATTACTAAAATGCGACATTTCCTTCGCTCAAGAAAGGCATGGTACTAACAAATACCACGGAAGCATCTAGAATGCATGGATTGATATCGTAGTAAATCATAGTTAAATCTTAAACAGTATTTAATTCCCTATCTTTTATTTTAAATATGGCTTATAAGGACCATTTTAAGGTACTTTATACAAGTGGTATGGACTTAATATGTTCCCAAGTCAGTGTTGCATTAATATGTGTATGCGGTAAATTCATTGGTTATAATTCCTTAAACAGTTTTGCCAACAGTCTGATGTTTGCTTTCATTTCAAGTTTAGCGAGCCTCGGACGGAGTTCATAGCGTACTTAAGAAATAGAAAAAGTAGAGTAGTTAAAATGTACTTATACATACCGCGATTGAAAAACAGTGCTGCATTCTTTCCATACTAATGACCTAATCTTAATTACATCAACTGCGGGAAACAGCAGTGTGCAGACGGCGGCATGAACGTGGATCCATGGAAAAGGCATTACGGAATCTCATTATATGAAGTTTTAATTGAAATATGGTGTAATTCGTAAAGGGCTTAAAGGGACATGTTCACAGATTGACGAATTGACAATTTTGCAACTTTTTGTTACCGATTCCAAAGGAGCAAAATAACACTACGGACTTAGAAATATACTGTAAACACCGTTTCTTTTATGAGTAATAATCAGTTGAAATTGATAAAATTATAAAGCGTTTGTAACGCTAAACGCTTGAGCAGTTTGGAGTGTTCTTGTTGTTTTCGTTGAAACTGTTGACATCACGTGGAACACTTATATAAAGTAAATAATGCAGACTGAAGTTTATAAGTCGGAATGGCCAATTTTTTGTTTTCTTTAAACAAAAATACTTTTATTGTTATACCAGTCTTGAGCTTTCTAGTTCCAATGCTTATATCTGTCAAATTAATACATTTAATGGCATATATAAAAAAAGGCGAACATCTGTGAACAAGTCCCTTTAATCCAGTTTATACATAAAATGTGTGTCAGCCAGTGATACAAAATGTATGTAACCATGTGGTATACAATATGTGTGTCAGTCAGGGATATACAAAATACAAATATTCACACTGCGTATTCAGTATCTGATACGGCAACAGCAAGTACAGTTAAGACATATGCATGCATGGCCACAGACTGTCGTGAGGAAATAAAAAAAACAGTCTCATTTTGTATATAAAATAACTGTTCATATTTCATGATTAAGATTTTTACCATTACATACTACTTAACTAAATCTGTTAATAATGGTTCGGTGTGCTATGTCTTTCATGTTAAAGTACATTATGCAATAAACGTTACAATGTACGGTCAATGATTTTCAAGGCTGTGATTCAGTTAGATATTACTGTGCAATAGGCTGTTTTATGTTCAATTAATGGTCTTTTGACGGGAATGGCATGGGGCTTTTAGAGGAAAATAATACATCTTATTATGAAAATTGTATTAACATTTATAACATTTAATGCATTTTGATGGGATGTTTACAGTGCATCGGTGTAATAAAACAGACACTAAATACGCATTTGCACAGAATATCGTGCTGCGTTTTATTTCAATATTTTATTCTATAATCCTCTATGATAACATATTTATACATGAAACTTTCAATATTATCAAAAAGGGTCTGGAAAGCCAAAATTATTGTTCACTGATTACACATGAGGTATATAATAATATAATATATATAATAATATCAAGAAGAATCAAACCTTAAATTGGTCAAAAGGAACATACTGTTGTTAATATTAATACACATGTATAAACTGTATTTGCGCTTTCAACGTAATTTTGTTTAATGTATCTGTTGCTTTGCAAGAATATCAGCATTGCTTATAATTTATTCTATTGGTGCATCGAACTATTCGTATATACTTATATCAAACGTTAGAACTCATGTTAATGAAGGTCGTCTTTAATTATGTGCTTAAATTCTACCGTTTCCTCCAAAGTAATATCATTCCAGAGAAGTAGCAACATGGCCACTAATTGCGGACTGCAGTGAATGATACTATCTCCTTTAAAATGATCGGTATATTATAGATCGGTTACCTGCATGTATCACTTGATTTGTGGTAGAAAATCGCGTACTTATTAATTAATATATTATAGATAGAACACAAATATTATTTATGAAATATATAATGCATGTTTAGTTGATTCCTTAGCAAATGTTGTATAAGCTTTTAGGATGTAGGTACTAACAGTAATGGATAGAACACGTTTTTGGTTAACTTTATCGATGGAATAAGTGTAAATCAGTGCTACACTGTTGATCATATATTCCGTTTTACTGCGTTTGCAATGCTAGATAAGTGCTGAATTGAACTGATTTTCAAAACGTTTTCGCGTGACAAGATTTATTATTTAAAACTTCATATGAGTCTAGTACTTGCACCTCAGGCTTAGAAATCGTTCGTGCAAAATACTGGTGAAATTGTTTCATACTATATTCCCAAGTCAATACTCCTGTAATCTGCATTAATCACCGTAGAAGTTAACGTACCGCAAGGTACAATTGACACATACATAGATGTATGTGATTGTGTATGGTGACGACCAAAGTTGTACGTGGTAACATAGGGACGTGCAATATTACATACTGCATGAACAGATCGTTACCTTTTAAAAAGTTTCAGAAAAATCAGTAAAACAATTGAATAAAGTCAAAAAAGTACGTGTCCCCATGTTTGTCATTAACACTCTACTGTACTTGAGTTTTTAAAAACCATACACACAAATGCAGAATACAACACCAAGAGGATTTGTGATCCAATGCATGTTCTCCTTGTATACACCGAACACGTGATGGTTTAAAATTACGTATATTTTCGTTGACTGCATCTTTCGGTTGTAATATGGTTGTTTATTAACATTGTCATGTTTGTTTAAATTGCATATTTTAAGTAGTGAATTGTGTGTTAAGCACATACATAGCAACGCCGCAAAATACTTTTATTTGAAAATTCGCCGGCGACACATGTATACTTCTGTTTGAGGAAATATTTCAATTTCAACACTGTCTCGTATTGATTGTTGATAGGTTATATTATCGCGACACAATGTTGCATAGTTTTCATACCCCTCAGCAATACGAATCAGAAATGTTTATTCTGCCAAGGAAAGGCTTTCCTGCAAATTGCAAATTTCTAATGAAGCATTCAACCTAAGCAACTATTGCAAATCGGTGTTTTGCCAGGAGAGTACAGGGGCTCGGTATGATTCATTGAAAACGACACAACAGGATTCACTATTGTTGTAGTTGAATTTCAATTCATTGTAAATTACACAAAACTTGTCAGGTATTTCACGCGAATCACTTATTCAAATTCTACATATATACCTACTGATTTATACATAAAGATCAACTATGCGATTGAAAACATTGACAGTTACTTCAAGGCTTTCATGCATTTCCTAATGTTCATACTATCATTAATCTCAGTAATTATATATTTAAAAACTACGTCATGTAAGCAGTTTGTAATAATTTAATAAAAAGGTAAATATGAAAAGCGTAACATAAGCTTTGCTGTATGAAGGCAAAGTGTCAACAATTATAAACATTATATTATAAAACCTCAGCTATCATTTAAGAAAACATATATATCCAATTCCTTAATAAATTTAAATTGTAGTGTGTTATCATATGGAAACAGCGTAAATGTGGTTTTGACAATTCAGTGAAATCTCCAGTACGACATGTTTAACCTAAAACGTATTCTATGCATTCGCAATTGTTCTGCATATACATTACATGTAGAAGGTACGCATGTAAATGACTAGACGAAAGTTGTATACACGAAGTATTAATACTTTTTTTTTAAAAGCAAGCTGGTATTGAAAGTTTACCTATTGAGTATTAGCAAAAAAAAAAAAAAATACAACACTAGAAAAAACCCAACAACAATACAATATTAAACGCTGAAACTGATAATATAGAAATATAATTTGGGGTTCAACCTAGTACAAAATTCAGGCAACATGCTGATAAACTAAACTTTAGCAATCCATAAACACAGCAACATACAGTTGGATTTTCGGACATTTATTGCTACTTGTAGATGAAAACAACCAAATTGTTGTTTATGATTAATACAAACCGGTCATGAGATCGATTGCATTGATCTATACTTAATCTGACGTTTTAACGAATGCAATGTCGCAATTTGTAAAGGCATTACGATGACAAACACCAGTTCCTGTTTGAAATCGAAGGTATATGATGCCATCGACGCCAATAGCCAACGTTCTGAGCTAAATTTGGACTGGCAGCAATTTGTGCTGACAGTAATTTGCTGATATAGGTGGCATCGCAAGGCGGGATTGCAGATGCAGATAAATTGAATAAAAAATAATACATTGCGTATCTATTAGAATTACCAAACGCACAATGACAAGCATTCTTTGTCAATATTGTGCTTCGAATTATACAGTGATAACGTATCCAATGCCTAAAAAACACATTCACTTTTTGTAGTTTTCATTTTGAGGAGGAAGGTGCGAATTTTGATGGAATGTGTCAACTGTAATGATCGTTGATGCAGGTTTTCAGTCCATGAATTTTTTTTCCTACACAAACCATCAGAAAATGGCATATCTAATGGCATTTACATCTAACTCGAATGCGAATTAATTGAGGTCGTCTCTCGCAGTTATGAAACATTATGTTTTATAGGCACATTCTTATTTCGTTTAATGAACACTTAGTGTAAGATTACACTACACACTACATATATTATCGATACAAATCTCGTTATACATGTTTATGCAAGCTTGATATTTTGGTAATTAAATGCGAACGACAATATAGCAAGTCGTTCAAAACTTATATTACCAGTTACATAAAAAAGTTTTGTATTATATAGCAATTAATAATAATAATAAAAACAGCACCGCCTACGGGTGCTGGACGCTCGACTTTCTCATAGTTGAAAGTACTCTAAGATTTCGTTTATATATAATTTTGTCTCTGTCAAGAAGTATTTTGAAGTTCAAGTAAAAATTTCTTATAGATATTGAGAAATTGGACCTAATTTAAAAGCAAAAAAAATTAAGTTGAAAAAAGGGCAATAACACTACCAAAATCCTTAATATAGTTACCTCCTCTTGTCTTCAGAATATGTTTATCACTGTGACCAAGTACTTTGAATTTCAAGTCAATACATATTATAGATATTGTGAAATTTGACCCAAAGCGAAATGTATAAGTTGAAAAAATTGCAATTACTCAAGCAAAATCCTTGCAAGAGTTACCTTCTCTTGTCTGCAGAATTGTGTCAGCACTATAAACAAGTACATTTAGTTTTCATTTAATGTCTTTGATAGTTATTCAGAAATTTTATATTTACCAAAAAATGTCAAAATATGCTAAGCTGTAAGTCCAAACACGGGCAGATAACTATGGAAATGCAAATCGAAGGGTTACCTGCCTGACTGTAATGGAGTACCCTTTTGGTAGTGAACAAGTATTAGAAGTTTCAAATGGATATCTTTGATAGTTTCTGAGAAATGGACTCTGACAAAAAACTTACCTAAAAAACTTAACCAAAAACTTAACTTACGCAGACAATGACGCAGACTACAGGGCGACGACAATGGCTCGACTTTATTCTTCGAAAAGTCGAGCTAATAATGAAATAACATATGTCTTTCACCTACTGGCATTTGTAGACATTTGATTTATTGAATACATTGCAATCTAATTTAATACTTGTATTAAGCACATAATTAAACACACTGTTAAGCTTAAACGTACACAAACCATTTTGGCGTTATTATAATTGTATTTGTCTACATTATATTATATATATTTGTCAGGGGCCGGAGACCAATATCACAAATAAACAAATGAATATTATTTTGACAAAAAATCCGTGTTTTATGTTTTCTATACAAAAATGTATTTAATATAGTTTTCAATAAGCATAAACAATAGTAAAGTTTCGTGAAATGACAAAAACTGGTAGTGTAATTATCACATCTTTTCACATGTTTCTGGAAATTTTTCTTCCGTAATGTATCATTATTTTTACTCATGGGAATCTACAAGAAATGTGTATTTTGTATTATCAATTATATTTGTATGAAGTTGCAAAGTTATCGGACATGTATACTACATTTAACATTAACACGTAAACAATATTATAGTGTCAGTTCATTTTATTTCACGGTGTCAAAAATGTACCCATTTACCGGTAATTCATGCGGTTTTAAATTCGCGCAGTTTTCATTTGATGTATACTTATGATTTGGCAAAAGGACACATTTGTTATTGAAAATGAAAATAATCGAGTGGGTATAAAATTATTTATTTTCTGAATGGTAAGTAATTAATTAAAACCAGATGCTCAAACTTTAAAGACAACGGGAATACAAGGAGAACCGTTAAATAAATGTATATAAAAAGAGAGAAATATTAATTAGAGACACAGTTACGCGCGATCTTTAATTCGCTATACTCTCGGACCGCTAAATACACGGAAATAAAATGATTCTACAGTAGATGTTTCAGTGCATGTACTTTACACTTGCTGTTTCAGGTCTGAATCATGTTCAGTGCAAATTTGTACCGTTCACCGTATGTCATGATCAGACAAATTCCTAAATGACTCAAATGCATCAAGTTAAATATTGTCTTTACAAAATAACTTTCTCGACATCTTCTGCAGCTTGGATTTCACTGCAAGGAATGTTTTTATGTCGTTGGTTTAGTTAATTTCCTCCAAATTGCCAGGCAATACGTACGTCTGCTACTTTAAGCTGACATATAGACTTAAAGCTATCAAGCAAGGTGAAATAAAGTGCGTCGGTTGAACTATACGGTTCTCTACGTGTCACAGACATAGAGTCGTATTATAAATCATTACCAAACCATACGCTTCAAACTAGCATACACGTTATCATTATGAGAAATATCAGATATATTGAGTTATTTAAGACAATAAACGGTAAGCAAGTATTACATGTCGTATTAAGAAAATGATAATTACTACATCGGCCTTCAAATATTCACAACTAATATAACAACACTTTTTATTTTTCATCATTACCGTTTTGATGGTTTTAGTGGTTATTCATAGTAGACATACATGTAAAGAGACATGTTAATTTAAAGAATATTATCATAAAGTATGTATTATAAATGGTTAATTTAAAAACAGTGTACGTTTCACAAATAGTCAATTATAACGTGCCCTATAAAATAGTCCCTACCATAGAAAATACGTTAAGTTGCAGAATAATTACGAGTTTAATGAATATGAAATGTGCCCTTTGATGTAGGCTACAAAACTGTCCAAATATAATTGAAAATATAATTACTGTATACTAAAATGTCAGTTTCGTGGATAATCATTAATGAAGGTTTGCAATTTCCAGTTAACACGCACACTGATTACACCATTCTTGGTAACCTCTGTGGAGTTGTTGTATTAAATGACGTTGCTTATAAATTGCACGTTTTAATATGTCCTTTTGCCGATATGAAAGTGGTACCAATCACAATCACACTAGCTCTGAATGATATCTCGTGGTTGGTTGTAGTATAGATGGTAACAATTGTGATTTTACCACATGGAAACAGGCATACTTATAGAAGATGAGAGACAATAAACTGATACTTTGTATAAAATTTAAATAAGATTTAAAGTCGACAACCATTTTCACAGCTGAGCTTGAGTTTACACACTGTCCGTATGTCCGTCTGTGCGTCCGTCTGTCTGTCCAATAAATTCTGGATCCTGTGGTAATTTATCAAGAACATAAGGTAGGATGAAAATGTGTATGGGAGTTATAATTGGAAATGAAGATATTATAAAACACTTTACAAGCAGATTGTAATAGTAAATATAGGAATAATGAAACTCCTGAGACATTATCAGGAGAGAAACCCTTATTACCCTCCGCTGGTCCTTTATTTGACGCAAATGACCAATTGCCTATACAATACAAGACAATAAATACAACACATCACAAAACATAACAATAATTAAAACTGGGGTCACTTGGAACGGTCAATGCAAAGCATTGGGGGTTGAAACCGGTTTAAAGGCATGCCGAACCTCACACTTAGCCCAGAATTAATCACAAAACACCCACTTGTAAGTAACTTTAAACTCATAGCATTGCAATTCAAATTGAATAGTTATAAAAGAGAATATTAATTCAATTGAATTACAATTTAATAACTCAATGATTTAATATTCACCATAGCAACAGAATTGCAACTTTTTGAGGCACGATGAAATGAAGTAAATACAATTATCAGCTAAATCCCTTTTTGTTGACAAGATTTAAAGACCTAGCATCATATAGTACAACTCACAGATCATCGTCGTGCATCTCAGGAAGAAGCCGCAAGACGTTGTGTAAAAGACCAGATTACATAGTTTGGTTGTGTATGTTTAATATTACTATAATTGAAATAGTATTTTAATATTAAACTAAAACGATCATAACTACATGGACTTATGCAAACAGAAACAAGAAATGTCTTTAAAAAAGATAATCGGCGTTGAAATTAATATTGAGATGTCATTTAAAAATTACCTTAACAGACGTCCAAGATGATCGGTTTCGTGACTTCTCAGACCCCAGATTGTTTGGTCCCCACCAATATTAGGATAATTATTGGACCCCTGTTTTTTTCGTGACTATAGGAAAACTTCTCGGACCCAATAGTTATTTTGAGATAAATTTATAAATTTAAAAATTAAATAAAATTATCATTAATATCTATGCTGTGAATAAACCAATTATACAGCTCCATGTTTCCACCAGTGATATATGAATAGCCCAAATAATTTAGGTTAACACAATTGTTATCTGAATTTGTCGAGCCAATTTAACAAATTAACAATGTAAGAACATAATTTCGGGAATGAATTAAAATTATAATGTGTCAAACGAGTCTATATAGTTATTTATAGTACCGGTAATATACCATTCATGTTAGTTATCTAATATAATATCGATCTGAAGTCAAATAAGCATTTATACTGTGTATCCCAATAAAAAGCAATAGTCAGGGAACATTCAGCGATTTTTGAAATGTTAAGACTTTATTTTTGATACCGCAACCATAACAATTCATTAGACTATGACGATTTTAAATGATATCAGTAGAAATATGATATCAGGGGTTCCTGTGTATAATTAGTATCGCAAATTATGTATTTGTGCTACGCGAATAAGTTCGACGTATTCCGAATCTTCTTTCATAACACTTATCTATAGAAAATGTAGCATCTTTATATAGATTAAATAACATCTACTGGAGAAGTTGACAGAAAGATGCAATTATAAATAATCGTTAATAAATCGTAACCACAATTTTGATTCAAATTAACAGTAGGTATTATAAATATAAAATTCCCCATTTATTGAAATGTTTAGGTTTATGATTCTCTGAACGCTATTATTTTATGCATGTACAATATATAAACACAGCTATACAACGGTTGCTGGCTACGCGCGCTATTTTTAGAATGACACTACTGTTTCTGGAATGTGATGATCTCGCTAGAATCAATTGGCTACATGGAACGGCAACACTGTGAAGGAGATTTATGAATGGGAACATTGCACAATTGCTATTTATAGAGCATCCGCTTATAAAAATGTAGGCTAAACAAAATAGTTATTTCGTTACGTGAATGAATATAGCATTCTGTTTATGGCATACAATGAGAAAGTACGTTCATAATTAGCCTCAGTTCTAGAGTATATGTTGAAGATATGTTTATAACTTAATTTTAACCGTTTATGTAAACAATTATGTAAATTTTTAATCCCCCAAAGTATGCAACAGTTATTGGTATACGTTTGTTTGAAGTTTGCGTTCCCTAGAATTAGAAAATTTGCCCAATTCTATTGGCATTCTATTTTCCAGCTGCATAATTATCGCAAGAAAATCTGGGTCAAAAGTGATCTTAGACAGCTACGCCGAAAAAAGTATAAATAAAATGTTTATTCTACAAAACGTGAATCAAATACTAAATTTAAAATTTTGGTGTCCATGTGCCGTAGACAACTTACTTGTTATAACGCGTTTGGGATAAAACACAGTAACATATTCAAACAACGTACAATAGGAATAGAGTGTCCTTGTCTCGCATGTAAACTATGTTGTTTATTACTAAAATGCGACATTTCCGAGAAAGGAAATGAGGAATATTATATTTACGGAAATGCTTGTGCTTGATCTGTTTATACCCGTCTTTGCACACGAAATTCCTGATACTAACAAATACCACAGAAACCTCTAAAAGGCATGGATTTATATCGTATTTAATCCTAGTAAAGCTTAAACAGCATTCAATTGCGCATTTAAACGTTTAAATATAACTTATAAAGACCATTTAAAGAAACCTTAAACAAGAAGTACAGACTCCACACTTTCCCAAGTCAGTATTCAAATAATATTTTATGTTGTAAATTCGTTTGTTATAGCTCATCAGACAAGTTTTACCAACAGGCTGTGATTCGCTCTTATTTCGTGTTTCAGTTGCGAGCATTTGAGTGGCAGTCATAAGCAACGCACAGAACACCTCATTCGACTACATGTATTTGCTGGCGGAGAATTTCATCTTGCACTTCAGAAATAAAAACACTGCAGAATAGTTAAAATGTACTTATCTATGCCGCGATTGAAAAAACAACAGCAGTGGTGCCCTTTTTTATGCCAATAATCTAATCTTAAGTAAGTCATGTTCAGAAAACAGCGGTGTACAGAAGGCATAATACAGGGATCCATCCAAAATGATTTACAGAATCTCTTCGCTTGTATACAAGGCTTTAATGGAAATGTAAGACGTCCTTAGCTCGCTTAATCCAGTCAATGCATAAAATGTGTGTCTTTTCATATAACTACATACTTATTAATGGTTACTTGGTATAACTTGGTTTTTGTTAACATAAGATGGATATGATATTATGATTTCTTAACAATGTCAACGTTATATGTTTCACGTTAAAATATTAACTTGGAACGATAATATCGGTATTAAATATAAATAATGTTCAAGTTCACTGAAAATGGCAAACAGAAGAGCTGATTTACTTTTGTTACTGGCTTGCTATATGTTTATTGATTTTACACAATGATCCATTGGATATGAGAACGAAATAAACGGCTAGGTTTGTGCAACCTTTATTTCGTTATTAAGAAATATCCATGAGATTTTCCATACTTTTATTCCCAGGAAAGATGGTAATTTTCATGTAGACAACTGATATGTGATGTCTATATTTAGGTTGTATCTGAGGACTAGAATAATTTTGTCGTAAACCTAGTTGTTTATCTCCTACGCGTTGCCAGTCGTATAATTTCTTTTGTTTCCAAGTTGGTTATTCAGTTAAGCCTCAGTCACACATTCCCGATTAGTGCTCCCGACAACGTCCCGACAGCGTTACGATACAAATGATAAAAAAGTCGGGAATATTGGGACGGTGTCGGGACGCTGTCTGGATGCTTTCGGAACGCTGTCCTGAGAATCGGGAATCATCGGGACACGTTCGACGTGATCGGCCTAGCACTCCCGTCCCTTAACATTCGGGGGATTTAGCCGAACTTTTACAGACGGGAGACGGGACTCTGTCGGGATAGATTCGGCTGTATCTGTTCAAATTCGGGACGGTGTCTGGACGGTGTCGATATACATACATCACGTCTTATGTATATATCGTGTGTTTTGTGCGTGTTTGTATGCGTTTGTCATTCATCGACAGAGCTTTGTCCGACAACCATTAATGCTTCCCGATTATGGCTCATGACAGCATCCAGAGTCGGGAATGCCGGGATGTTGTCGTGACGCTGTCGGAAACTATCGGGACACTGTTGGGACTTTGTCGGATCGCATTCGGGAAAATCGGGACTCTGTCGTGACGCTGTCGGAACCATAGTCGATCTTCAGATCAGAAATAGAATTTCGAGCCCCGAATATCAGAATATTGTACCGACTTTTGACTTATTTGATTCGGGACAGTGGACACTGTCGGCTCAAGAACTGCAGGACAAATCGAGAATGTGTGACTGAGGCTTTAATTCTCACTGAAATTACTTCCATTTGGACACCGTGTTGGAATTTGGAATACAAGTACGTCATGTTTCTTTTGCAGTATATTAAATAAAATTCATTATACAACGAAATTATCAACAAAGAATTCATAAATGCCTCAATAAAACATAAAATTGCTGTATTCTTGACTAAAACTCGAACGATAGAAAAAACTAACACGAAACTCGATATAAAAATGTGAGGAAAATCTGTACTATATTCCGAAGATATTTTAACATTAATTCATTGTTTGACTCAGTTGTGTGTTATTATATCTTCTTGTAGGAAATAAATGTATTTTGCATTTTCTCAATGTAATATGCATTCATGTCAGCATGTTCTTCATATGTTTCCCACTAGAATTACTGTTTCTATCGTCCATTGTGGACACCACATACGTGCAATAAGTGTGAATGTGTTTCATTCGCGTGATGCAATCTGTGCTATTAACACAATAATTGTCATTAATTGATACCGATTCGCAAGCGTGAATCATTGAGAGACCACCAATATATGAAATATTTTGGAGTCAAAATGCATGTACAAAGAGCCATAGCACACGTTGTGTCTTCTTTGCTCATAATAGTATCAACATATGCTTTATTGTTATTCAACAGGCAACGACTTGATAGTAGAAGTCGTAAAATAAGGAACCAATACACTGTTTAGTTTACAATTTGCCGCGCATTATCTAGGTTTAATTTGTTTAACATTCACAATGGATAAGCCTTTATTATTATACATGTGAATAACGTATCAAATTATAAGACTTTTGAATAAAATGTTCAACCTAAAAAAATGCGAAGAAAGGACATAACTGTGTACTAAATACAAAACAGAGATCTTGGAAATGCTGCACCTGTTGCTGTAACCTGAAAATCTATGTGAAAGAAGGGGCATAACAATGTCAAAATACAACAGTGAGTTATGTGGAATGCTGCGCTCGATGTCGGAGTTGACAGCAAATGCACATTTCAAGTTTCTAGTGAATAACCTATGTAGTTGTGAAGTTATAAGACTTTAGAATAAGAACTTCAAATTTTATGTGACTAACTTATGGAGTTTGGAAGTTACACGATATTTGAATATAATCTTTAAGAAAGGTCAGACACGGACGCCGACGCCGGGGCGATTAGGAATGCTCACCTCTTCTTTGAATAGTCGAGCTAAAGAGTGTATGTCAACTATACATGTACATGTGGATAGAATAGTTTCATAGCTTTGGTATTGTCGACTTTACTTCAATCTTTTAATCGACACCCATTGATAAAAGAAGTGTGTCACATAATATCTGCTGAAGAATTTTAGATATTCAAATAATTATGTTAGTTCGCACTTGATATTGACAAATAAAACCTTAATGTATAAAAACACTTTCGAGGCTGACTTTTATAATAAAACACAATAACATATTCAAACATGTATCATAAGAATAACGTTTCCTTGTCTAGCGTGTAAATTGTGTTGTTTATTACTAAAATGCGACATTTCCTTCGCTCAAGAAAGGCATGGTACTAACAAATACCACGGAAACATCTACAATGCATGGATTGATATCGTAGTAAATCATAGTTAAATCTTAAACAGCATTTAATTCCCTATCTTTTATTTTAAATATGGCTTATAAGGACCATTTTAAGGTACTTTATACAAGTGGTATGGACTTAATATGTTCCCAAGTCAGTGTTGCATTAATATGTGTATGCGGTAAATTCATTGGTTATAATTCCTTAAACAGTTTTGCCAACAGTCTGATGTTTGCTTTCATTTCAAGTTTAGCGAGCCTCGGACGGAGTTCATAGCGTACTTAAGAAATAGAAAAAGTAGAGTAGTTAAAATGTACTTATACATACCGCGATTGAAAAACAGTGCTGCATTCTTTCCATACTAATGACCTAATCTTAATTACATCAACTGCGGGAAACAGCAGTGTGCAGACGGCGGCATGAACGTGGATCCATGGAAAAGGCATTACGGAATCTCATTATATGAAGTTTTAATTGAAATATGGTGTAATTCGTAAAGGGCTTAAAGGGACCTGTTCACAGATTGACGAATTGACAATTTTTCAACTTTTTGTTACCGATTCCAAAGACAAAAGAACAGTTTATACAAGGGAGCAAAATAACACTACGGACTTAGAAATATACTGTAAACACCGTTTCGTTTATGAGTAATAATCAGTTGAAATTGATAAAATTATAAAGCGTTTGTAACGCTAAACGCTTGAACAGTTAGGAGTGTTTCTGTTGTTTTCGTTGAAACTGTTGACATCACGTGGAACACTTATATAAAGTAAATAATGCAGACTGAAGTTTATAAGTCGGAATGGCCGAGTGGTAAAGGCGACAGCTTTTTATTTCGGAAGTCCCGGGTTCGAACCCCGGTGGGACCAATTTTTTGTTTTCTTTAAAAAAAAAATACTTTTATTGTTATACCAGTCTTGAGCTTTCTAGTTCCAATGCTTATATCTGTCAAATTAAGACATTTGATGGCATATATATAAAAATGCGAACATCTGTGAACAAGTCCCTTTAATCCAGTTTATACATAAAATGTGTGTCAGCCAGTGATACATAATGTATGTAACCATGTGGTATACAATATGTGTGTCAGTCAGGCATATACAAAATACAAATGTTCACACTGTGTATTCAGTATCTGATACGGCAACAGCAAGTACAGTTAAGACATATGCATGCATGGCCACGGACTGTCGTGAGGAAATAAAAAAAAACAGTCTCATTTTGTACATAAAATAACTGTTCATATTTCATGATTAAGATTTTTACCATTACATACTACTTAACTAAATCTGTTAATAATGGTTCGGTGTGCTATGTCTTTCATGTTAAAGTACATTATGCAATAAACGTTACAATGTACGGTCAATGATTTTCAAGGCTGTGATTCAGTTAGAGATTACTGTGCAATAGGCTGTTTTATGTTCAATTAATGGTCTTTTGACGGGAATGGCATGGGGCTTTTAGAGGAAAATAATACATCTTATTATGAAAATTGTATTAACATTTATAACCTTTAATGCATTTTGATGGGATGTTTACAGTGCATCGGTGTAATAAAACAGACACTAAATACGCATTTGCACAGAATATCGTGCTGCGTTTTATTTCAATATTTTATTCTATAATCCTCTATGATAACATATTTATACATGAAACTTTCAATATTATCAAAAAGGGTCTGGAAAGCCAAAATTATTGTTCACTGATTACACATGAGGTATATAATAATATAATATATATAATACTATCAAGAAGAATCAAACCTTAAATTGGTCAAAAGGAATATATGTTGTTAATATTAATACACATGTATAAACTGTATTTGCGCTTTCAACGTAATTTTGTTTAATGTATCTGTTCCTTTGCAAGAATATCAGCATTGCTTATAATTTATTCTATTTGTGCATCGAACTATTCGTATATACTTATATCAAACGTTAGAACTCATGTAAATGAAGGTCGTCTTTAATTATGTGCTTAAATTCTACCGTTTCCTCCAAAGTAATATCATTCCAGAGAAGTAGCAACATGGCCACTAATTGCGGACTGCAGTGAATGATACCATCTCCTTTAAAATGATCGGTATATTATAGATCGGTTACCTGCATGTATCACTTGATTTGTGGTAGAAAATCTCGTACTTATTAATTAATATATTATAGATAGAACACAAATATTATTTATGAAATATATAATGCATATTTAGTTGAATCCTTATCAAATGTTGTATAAGCTTTTAGGATGTAGGTACTAACAGTAATGGATAGAACACGTTTTTGGTTAACTTTATCGATGGAAGAAGTGTAAATCAGTGCTACATTGTTGATCATATATTCCGTTGTACTGCGTTTGCAATGCTAGATAAGTGCTGAATTGAACTGATTTTCAAAACGTTTTCGCGTGACAGGATTTATTATTTGAAACTTCATATGAGTCTAGTACTTGCACCTCAGGCTTAGAAATCGTTAGTGCAAAATACTGGTGAAATTGTTTCACACTATATTCCCAAGTCAATACTCCTGTAATCTGCATTTATCACCGTAGAAGTTAACGTACCGCAAGGTACAATTGACACATACATAGATGTATGTGATTGTGTATGGTGACGACCAAAGTTGTACGTGGTAACATTACATAAATTGCAAAGGGACGTGCAATATTACATACTGCATGAACAGATCGTTACCTTTTAAACAGTTTCAGAAAAATCAGTAAAACAATTGATTAAAGTCAAAAAGCACGTGTCCCCATGTTTGTCATTAACACTCTACTGTACTTGAGTTTTTAAAAACCATACACACAATGCAGAATACAACACCAAGAGGATTTGTGATCCAATGCATGTTCTCCTTGTATACACCGAACAAATGTGATGGTTTAAAATTACGTATATTTTCGTTGACTGCATCTTTCGGTTGTAATATGGTTGTTTATTAACATTGTCATGTTTGTTTAAATTGCATATTTTCAGTAGTGAATTGTGTGTTAAGCACATACACACATACGCCGCAAAATACTTTTATTTGAAAATTCGCCGGCGACACATGTATACTTCTGTTTGAGGAAATATTTCAATTTCAACACTGTCTCGTATTGATTGTTGATAGGTTATATTATCGCGACACAATGTTGCATAGTTTTCATACCCCTCAGCAATACAAATCAGAAATGTTTATTCTGCCAAGGAAAGGCTTTCCTGCAAATTGCAAATTTCTAATGAAGCATTCAACCTAAGCAACTATTGCAAATCGGTGTTTTGCCAGGAGAGTACAGGGGCTCGGTATGATTCATTGAAAACGACACAACAGGATTCACTATTGTTGTAGTTGAATTTCAATTCATTGTAAATTACACAAAACTTGTCAGGTATTTCACGCGAATCACTTATTCAAATTCTACATATATACCTACTGATTTATACATAAAGATCAACTATGCGATTGAAAACATTGACAGTTACTTCAAGGCTTTCATGCATTTCCTAATGTTCGTACTATCATTAATCTCAGTAATTATATATTTAAAAACTACGTCATGTAAGCAGTTTGTAATAATTTAATAAAAAGGTAAATATGAAAAGCATAACATAAGCTTTGCTGTATGAAGGCAAAGTGTCAACAATTATAAACATTATATTATAAAACCTCAGCTATCATTTAAGAAAACATATATATCCAATTCCTTAATAAATTTAAATTGTAGTGTGTTATCATATGGAAACAGCGTAAATGTGGTTTTGACAATTCAGTGAAATCTCCAGTACGACATGTTTAACCTAAAATGTATTCTATGCATTCGCAATTGTTCTGCATATACATTACATGTAGAAGGTACGCATGTAAATGACTAGACGAAAGTTGTATACACGAAGTATTAATACTTTTTTTTTTTTTAAAGCAAGCTGGTATTGAAAGTTTACCTATTGAGTATTAGCAAACAAACAAAAAAATACAACACTAGAAAAAACCCAACAACAATACAATATTAAACGCTGAAACTGATAATATAGAAATATAATTTGGGGTTCAACCTAGTACAAAATTCAGGCAACATGCTGATAAACTAAACTTTAGCAATCCATAAACACAGCAACATACAGTTGGATTTTCGGACATTTACTGCTACTTGTAGATGAAATCAACCAAATTGTTGTTTATGATTAATACAAACCGGTCATGAGATCGATTGCATTGATCTATACTTAATCTGACGTTTTAACGAATGCAATGTCGCAATTTGTAAAGGCATTACGATGACAAACACCAGTTCCTGTTTGAAATCGAAGGTATATGATGCCATCAACGCCAATAGCCAACGTTCTGAGCTAAATTTGTGCTGACAGTAATTTGCTGATATCGGTGGCATCGCAAGGCGGGATTGCAGATGCAGATAAATTGAATAAAAAATAATACTTTGCGTATCTATTAGAATTACCAAACGCACAATGACAAGCATTCTTTGTCAATATTGTGCTTCGAATTATACAGTGATAACGTATCCAATGCCTAAAAAACACATTCACTTTTTGTAGTTTTCATTTTGAGGAGGAAGGTGCGAATTTTGATGGAATGTGTCAACTGTAATGATCGTTGATGCAGGTTTTCAGTCCATGAATTTTTTTTCCTACACAAACCATCAGAAAATGGCATATCTAATGGCATTTACATCTAACTCGAATGCGAATTAATTGAGGTCGTCTCTCGCAGTTATGAAACATTATGTTTTATAGGCACATTCTTATTTCGTTTAATGAACACTTAGTGTAAGATTACACTACACACTACATATATTATCGATACAAATCTCGTTATACATGTTTATGCAAGCTTGATATTTTGGTAATTAAATGCGAACGACAATATAGCAAGTCGTTCAAAACTTATATTACCAGTTACATAAAAAAGTTTTGTATTATATAGCAATTAATAATAATAATAAAAACAGCACCGCCTACGGGTGCTGGACGCTCGACTTTCTCATAGTTGAAAGTACTCTAAGATTTCGTTTATATATAATTTTGTCTCTGTCATGAAGTATTTTGAAGTTCAAGTAAAAATTTCTTATAGATATTGAGAAATTGGACCTAATTTAAAAGCAAAAAAAATTAAGTTGAAAAAAGGGCAATAACACTACCAAAATCCTTAATATAGTTACCTCCTCTTGTCTTCAGAATATGTTTATCACTGTGACCAAGTACTTTGAATTTCAAGTCAATACATATTATAGATATTGTGAAATTTGACCCAAAGCGAAATGTATAAGTTGAAAAAATTGCAATTACTCAAGCAAAATCCTTGCAAGAGTTACCTTCTCTTGTCTGCAGAATTGTGTCAGCACTATAAACAAGTACATTTAGTTTTCATTTAATGTCTTTGATAGTTATTCAGAAATTTTATATTTACCAAAAAATGTCAAAATATGCTAAGCTGTAAGTCCAAACACGGGCAGATAACTATGGAAATGCAAATCGAAGGGTTACCTGCCTGACTGTAATGGAGTACCCTTTTGGTAGTGAACAAGTATTAGAAGTTTCAAATGGATATCTTTGATAGTTTCTGAGAAATGGACTCTGACAAAAAACTTACCTAAAAAACTTAACCAAAAACTTAACTTACGCAGACAATGACGCAGACTACAGGGCGACGACAATGGCTCGAAAAGTCGAGCTAATAATGAAATAACATATGTCTTTCACCTACTGGCATTTGTAGACATTTGATTTATTGAATACATTGCAATCTAATTTAATACTTGTATTAAGCACATAATTAAACACACTGTTAAGCTTAAACGTACACAAACCATTTTGGCGTTATTATAATTGTATTTGTCTACATTATATTATATATATTTGTCAGGGGCCGGAGACCAATATCACAAATAAACAAATGAATATTATTTTGACAAAAAATCCGTGTTTTATGTTTTCTATACAAAAATGTATTTAATATAGTTTTCAATAAGCATAAACAATAGTAAAGTTTCGTGAAATGACAAAAACTGGTAGTGTAATTATCACATCTTTTCACATGTTTCTGGAAATTTTTCTTCCGTAATGTATCATTATTTTTACTCATGGGAATCTACAAGAAATGTGTATTTTGTATTATCAATTATATTTGTATGAAGTTGCAAAGTTATCGGACATGTATACTACATTTAACATTAACACGTAAACAATATTATAGTGTCAGTTCATTTTATTTCACGGTGTCAAAAATGTACCCATTTACCGGTAATTCATGCGGTTTTAAATTCGCGCAGTTTTCATTTGATGTATACTTATGATTTGGCAAAAGAACACATTTGTTATTGAAAATGAAAATAATCGAGTGGGTATAAAATTATTTATTTTCTGAATGGTAAGTAATTAATTAAAACCAGATGCTCAAACTTTAAAGACAACGGGAATACAAGGAGAACCGTTAAATAAATGTATATAAAAAGAGAGAAATATTAATTAGAGACACAGTTACGCGCGATCTTTAATTCGCTATACTCTCGGACCGCTAAATACACGGAAATAAAATGATTCTACAGTAGATGTTTCAGTGCATGTACTTTACACTTGCTGTTTCAGGTCTGAATCATGTTCAGTGCAAATTTGTACCGTTCACCGTATGTCATGATCAGACAAATTCCTAAATGACTCAAATGCATCAAGTTAAATATTGTCTTTACAAAATAACTTTCTCGACATCTTCTGCAGCTTGGATTTCAATGCAAGGAATGTTTTTATGTCGTTGGTTTAGTTAATTTCCTCCAAATTGCCAGGCAATACGTACGTCTGCTACTTTAAGCTGACATATAGACTTAAAGCTATCAAGCAAGGTGAAATAAAGTGCGTCGGTTGAACTATACGGTTCTCTACGTGTCACAGACATAGAGTCGTATTATAAATCATTACCAAACCATACGCTTCAAACTAGCATACACGTTATCATTATGAGAAATATCATATATATTGAGTTATTTAATACAATAAACGGTAGGCAAGTATTAAATGTCGTATTAAGAAAATGATAATTACTACATCGGCCTTCAAATATTCACAACTAATATAACAACACTTTTTATTTTTCATCATTACCGTTTTGATGGTTTTAGTGGTTATTCATAGTAGACATACATGTAAAGAGACATGTTAATTTAAAGAATATTATCATAAAGTATGTATTATAAATGGTTAATTTAAAAACAGTGTACGTTTCACAAATAGTCAATTATAACGTGCCCTATAAAATAGTCCCAACCATAGAAAATACGTTAAGTTGAAGAATAATTACGCGTTTAATGAATATGAAATGTGCCCTTTGATGTAGGCTACAAAACTGTCCAAATATAATTGAAAATATAATTACTGTATACTAAAATGTCAGTTTCGTGGATAATCATTAATGAAGGTTTGCAATTTCCAGTTAACACGCACACTGATTACACCATTCTTGGTAACCTCTGTGGAGTTGTTGTATTAAATGACGTTGCTTATAAATTGCACGTTTTAATATGTCCTTGTGCCGATATGAAAGTGGTACCAATCACAATCACACTAGCTCTGAATGCTCCTGAGACATTATCAGGAGAGAAACCCTTATTACCCTCCGCTGGTCCTTTATTTGACGCAAATGACCAATTGCCTATACAATACAAGACAATAAATACAACACATTACAAAACATAAAAATAATTAAAACTGGGGTCACTTGGAACGGTCAATGCAAAGCATTGGGGGTTGAAACCGGTTTAAAGGCATGCCGAACCTCACACTTAGCCCAGAATTAATCACAAAACACCCACTTGTAAGTAAACTTTAAACTCATAGCATTGCAATTCAAATTGAATAGTTATAAAAGAGAATATTAATTCAATTGAATTACAATTTAATAACTCAATGATTTAATATTCACCATAGCAACAGAATTGCAACTTTTTGAGGCACGATGAAATGAAGTAAATACAATTATCAGCTAAATCCCTTTTTGTTGACAAGATTTAAAGACCTAGCATCATATAGTACAACTCACAGATCATCGTCGTGCATCTCAGGAAGAAGCCGCAATACGTTGTGTAAAAGACCAGATTACATAGTTTGGTTGTGTATGTTTAATATTAATATAATTGAAATAGTATTTTAATATTAAACTAAAACGATCATAACTACATGGACTTATGCAAACAGAAACAAGAAATGTCTTTAAAAAAGATAATCGGCGTTAACATTAATATTGAGATGTCATTTAAAAATTACCTTAACAGACGTCCAAGATGATCGGTTTCGTGACTTCTCAGACCCCAGATTGTTTGGTCCCCACCAATATTAGGATAATTATTGGACCCCTGTTTTTTTCGGGACTATAGGAAAACTTCTCGGACCCAATAGTTATTTTGAGATAAATTTAAAAATTTAAAAATTAAATAAAATTATCATTAATATCTATGCTGTGAATAAACCAATTATACAGCTCCATGTTTCCACCAGTGATATATGAATAGCCCAAATAATTTAGGTTAACACAATTGTTATCTGAATTTGTCGAGCCAATTTAACAAATTAACAATGTAAGAACATAATTTCGGGAATGAATTAAAATTATAATGTGTCAAACGAGTCTATATAGTTATTTATAGTACCGGTAATATACCATTCATGTTAGTTATCTAATATAATATCGATCTGAAGTCAAATAAGCATTTATACTGTGTATCCCAATAAAAAGCAATAGTCAGGGAACATTCAGCGATTTTTGAAATGTTAAGACTTTATTTTTGATACCGCAACCATAACAATTCATTAGACTATGACGATTTTAATGATATCAGTAGAAATATGATATCAGGGGTTCCTGTGTATAATTAGTATTGCAAATTATGTATTTATGCTACGCGAATAAGTTCGACGTATTCCGAATCTTCTTTCATAACACTTTATCTATATAAAATGTAGCATCTTTATATAGATTAAATAACATCTACTGGAGAAGTTGACAGAAAGATGCAATTATAAATAATCGTTAATAAATCGTAACCACAATTTTGATTCAAATTAACAGTAAGTATTATAAATATAAAATTCCCCATTTATTGAAATGTTTAGGTTTATGATTCTCTGAACGCTATTATTTTATGCATGTACAATATATAAACACAGCTATACAACGGTTGCTGGCTACGCGCGCTATTTTTAGAATGACACTACTGTTTCTGGAATGTGATGATCTCGCTAGAATCAATTGGCTACATGGAACGGCAACACTGTGAAGGAGATTTATGAATGGGAACATTGCACAATTGCTATTTATAGAGCATCCGCTTATAAAAATGTAGGCTAAACAAAATAGTTATTTCGTTACGTGAATGAATATAGCATTCTGTTTATGGCATACAATGAGAAAGTACGTTCATAATTAGCCTCAGTTCTAGAGTATATGTTGAAGATATGTTTATAACTTCATTTTAACCGCTTATGTAAACAATTATGTAAATTTTTAATCCCCCAAAGTATGCAACAGTTATTGGTATACGTTCAACCATTGTTTGAAGTTTGCGTTCCCTAGAATTAGAAAATTTGCCCAATTCTATTGGCATTCAATTTTCCAGCTGCATAATTATCGCAAGAAAATCTGGGTCAAAAGTGATCTTAGACAGCTACGCCGAAAAAAGTATAAATAAAATGTTTATTCTACAAAACGTGAATCAAATACTAAATTTAAAATTTTGGTGTCCATGTGCCGTAGACAACTTACTTGTTATAACGCGTTTGGGATAAAACACAGTAACATATTCAAACAACGTACAATAGGAATAGAGTGTCCTTGTCTCGCATGTAAACTATGTTGTTTATTACTAAAATGCGACATTTCCGAGAAAGGAAATGAGGAATATTATATTTACGGAAATGCTTGTGCTTGATCTGTTTATACCCGTCTTTGCACACGAAAGTCCTGATACTAACAAATACCGCAGAAACCTCTAAACGGCATGGATTTATATCGTATTTAATCCTAGTAAAGCTTAAACAGCATTCAATTGCGCATTTAAACGTTTAAATATAACTTATAAAGACCATTTAAAGAAACCTTAAACAACAAGTACAGACTCCACACTTTCCCAAGTCAGTATTCAAATAATATTTTATGTTGTAAATTCGTTTGTTATAGCTCATCAGACAAGTTTTACCAACAGGCTGTGATTCGCTCTTATTTCGTGTTTCAGTTGCGAGCATTTGAGTGGCAGTCATAAGCAACGCACAGAACACCTCATTCGACTACATGTATTTGCTGGCGGAGAATTTCATCTTGCACTTCAGAAATAAAAACACTGCAGAATAGTTAAAATGTACTTATCTATACCGCGATTGAAAAAACAACAGCAGTGGTGCCCTTTTTTATGCCAATAATCTAATCTTAAGTAAGTCATGTTCAGAAAACAGCGGTGTACAGAAGGCATAATACAGGGATCCATCCAAAATGATTTACAGAATCTCTTCTCTTGTATACAAGGCTTTAATGGAAATGTAAGACGTCCTTAGCTCGCTTAATCCAGTCAATGCATAAAATGTGTGTCAGACAGCGATACAAAATGTATGTAACCCAGTTGTATGAAATGTGTGTGTCAGCCAAGGATATACTTGAGGCAAATGTATACGTATAGTATTCAATATTTAATACGGCAACAACAAGTACACAAAGACATATATCTGTATGGAAGGCAACGGCGTGTTGTGAGAAATGAAACGCAGTCTCAGTTTATATACCAAATAAATGTACGTATTTCATGACTATGATTTTAACCATTACAAAATACGAAGCAAATTTCTTTATAATGGATCGGTGTGCTATCGCAAATATAGCTTTCATTTTAAAGTACGAGGTAGCAAACGTTACAATGTACGTTCAAAGATTTTCATGGCAGTGATTCAGTTAGTGATTAATATGTAATATGCTGTTTTATTCTCAATTAACGGTCTTTTCTCGGAAATTGCATTGAGCTTTTAAAGGAAAACAATATATCTTATAATGAAATTTTCATTAAAATTAATAACATTTAATGCATTGTGATGGGATGTTGACAGTGAATTGGTTCAATAAAACAGACACTAAATACGCTTTTGAATTCAATGTCGAACTGCGTTTTATTTCTTTATTTTATTCTATATACATCAAGTGATTGTGTCCTTCACTTGCATAGATTGAACACATTTAATAGATGAGCATGAAGTATATGTTCGTTGATATTGCATATTTCGGTTAAAAATGTGGTTGTTTATCAACATGTACATTTCTGTTGACATTGCATATTTTAAAAGTGAATTTTACGTTAACTGCATGTACAAGCAACGCATACAACTAACTGTATTGGAATATTCGTTGGCAATCTTCTACGTAGGGAATATTAAACATTTCAACATTGTCGTGAGACACGGTGTTGCATAGTGTGTATACCCCTCAGCTATTCTAAATTGAATCAGAAGTGTTTAATCTGCCAAGGAAAGGCTTTCCTGCAAACTGCAGATTTGTAATGAAGCATTCAATCCAGCCCAGTATTGCTAATCGATGTTTTGCCACCAGAGGACACGAGCTCGGTTTGATTTATTAACGACGACAATATTAGACACAATATTTATCGACAGAGTTTTGCTTCAATATCAAGAAAAGTCATTGATAGTTATTTCAAAGCTTCAATGTATTGTTTAAAGGTTATACTATCATTAATCTCAGTAATTATGTATTTAATAACTAGGCTTTGCAAGAGGTTTTTATATGAATTTAATAAAATGAATACAATAGAACATAACAAAAGGTTTGCTTGTTGAATTTCAATTATTGTTTGCATATTATTTCTTATTATGAATACTAAATTTAAAAAACGCAGAAAATGAATTCAGATACAAACAGGTTAGTACGCAAATGTTAGTGACTTCATATTACAATAATTGTATTGGAATCGACATACTGAAACTAATATCAGAATTTTGTGTTTTTCTGATGAGCAATAAACGTAGACAAATTTTTGTCAAAAAACAAAAACGACAACAAAATACCTTTTTGTACGACTTTCTTTCATTTTAGCTCGACTTTTTGAAGAAAAGGCAAGCTATTCTACTCGACCCGACGTCGGCGTTGGCGTCCGGGCTAGGTTAAAGTTTTTCGGTAAGCTAGTTTCCCAGGAATGGCCTGACGGATTTCATTGAAACGTAACACATTTATTCTCCATATTAAAATAAAACTATAGGCAAAGTTTGGTAACCTTTGTTTGAAATTTAGCAAAATGAATGGCCTTTTTACACTTATACATTTTTCGTAAAAGCAATTAGGTTAATGTTTTTCGGTAAGCTAGTTTCTCAGAAATGGATTGAGGGATTTCATTTCAACTTACAATTATTCCCTATTTTAAAATGAACCCATATGCCAATTTTGCTAACTGTAGTTTGTTATTTCTTAAAATTATGGGCCTTTTTACACTCAATGCGGGTGGGTGGTGGCGTCAAGTTTTGAAAACTACTCTCTTACTCGAGAATGAATCTTCATACATAGATACCCTAAAGCAATACTCCACTGGGGATTGCATTTGTGATTAGTGGGGTCAAGGTCAAGGTCACCGTTACTTAAACTAGAAAAAAAATGTTTCTGAAATATTTTAATGAAACTTCATTTATAGATACAGTTTAGCGAGACATTGCATGACATTGCATATGTAGTGGGTGGGGTCAAGGTCACTGTTTCGAAAATTGGAAAAATGCTTTCCACTCAGTAACTCGAACTCGGGAACGCAATTCGCTTTGTTTACTTGGCCCCTACTTGCCAAAACAGTTTGTTTTAGAAAAAATGCCACTTACTCTGACACGTAGAAGAAAGTCGAGCGCGCTGTCCTCAGACAGCTGTTGTTGTTTTAGTAAATGGTAAAACGAAAAGTATATTGTTACGTTTAAAGAAGTTTGAATTATTTATTGAAAAAAAAAACAACTTAGTGTGCCGGAATTTTGATATTTAATGCAATGTTGTTTTACATCTTTCACATTAAGTGCAAGCATTATGTACAAATCATGTATAATATTACCATGTGTTATATTAATGTAACTAGCAAAGATGTCAATGTTTGTTTCATTTAATTCGTCAAGGAATTCTGAGACAAACGAATATTCAGAAAATCAAGCGTCTGGAGATAACGCTGTAACATGTATAAAATTTACTCATGCAAGATGAAAACAGCCAAAGTCGTAATTAATTGCTGCCATACAAAGAGTGTTTATGCTTATTACAAACCGAACATGGCCATTAAATACATTATCTGAGGTGTTTTGTTTTATTACGTCTGGCTCGAATGAAATGTCACAATAAGTAACGACATAACCACGACAAACCCAATTTTCTGTTTGAGTTTGAATTTGTATGGCGCCATTAACGCCAATCAGCCGACGTTCCGAGCTCAATATTGGTTGGCGGGCTGCAATATGTGATAACAGTAATAGGCTACATTCGTACGCACCCATAAAACAAAGAGACTGCATATATAGATACTTTACATCGTCAAGAAATATTAAAGATGCAAAACGGACATCATACAATCTTTGTGTTGCGTCTTAATGCACTGAAATGCCTTGCGTTTTTTTTCGAATGACACACGCAAAAAGACAGGCGTGCTTTGTAGGTGTTTGTCGTCTATGCGTTTCATATTATACAGATATATAACATTCAATTAATGTAATATATGTTTGTAATCTTATTTTCCATTTCAAGGATGAAGGTACGAAGCTTAGCAGAATTAATGTCAACTTTGATGTTCGTCGCTGCACATTGGCAGTCTAGGAAATGTGACTACTGGCTTGACAAACCATCAGAAAATCAGAAAATAACACATTTACTGGTATTTGCAACAAACTAGACTTAATTGAAGACGTACGTCGCAGTTATGGAACATTTTGTTTTATAGGCTCATTTCTAGCATTTAATGGGCACTTAGATTTGAGATGTTTTAGATTAAATTACAAATTACGGATACTATTAATGGTACTCAATAAAGTTGTTTTTGCATCATGGCATTTTGTTAATTAAATTCGAAAGATAATATCGCGAATCATTCTAAACATATATAACCAGTGACATTTATAAGAAGTAATATAGGATGTTAAAACTTCAATTAATTATATAAATAGTACTAAAATTACGGACATATTCCTACCAACACTGTGACAGTTTTATACAATATCCGTGTTTAACAGTTTCTGTATAAAATGCATTCAATATAGACAAAAAATAAACAATAGTAAAGTTTCGTGAAATAAAGATAATTGTGTATCACTATTTTGACTTACGGGTAATATACTGGGTTTTCTACAAGAAATGCTTATTTTGTATTATCAATTGCATCTGTACAAAGTTATTGGAAAGACATAACATATTACAAATACAATGTAAACATGTACTTATGTACTGTAATGTCATTGTTATCACGGTGTCTAAATTTCGAGCATTGCTGTCCAACGGCGCTAATTTGCGCGGATATATATTCCGGCATTTTTCTTTGTTCATATACTTAATTATGCAAAGCGACAACTGTATTATTTTTAATTAAACAAAAAACACAAGTGTGCGCAGATGACCCTATATCGTTCAGTATTGTGATGTGATGAATGATTCTATGATGGAAAAAGAAAGTAAAAACGACTTAAAAAGTCGGTCAATAGACGTTTATGTCATGTGACCTTGTTTGTTATCACAGATGACCAATAATTTATCATAACATAGATTTTATAGATTACTCCAATTTGACCAAGTTTAACATGATGTAATAAAAAATAAGCTGTTATCATTATTCAACCAAGTGACCTAGTTTGTGGCCGCAGATGAACCGAATAGTTTCTGAACCTAGATTAACAGAGGACAAACATCTGACAAAGTTTTAAACTGATCTGATAATAAATGTGGTGACTATAGTGTGAACAATCATATTTACCTGATTTAAGTCAGTGACCTAGTGTGTGGCCTAACGTGCCTCATATTTTATCAAAATGATATATTAAATGGAGGACACAAACGTAGCTAAGTTTAAACCTGATCCGATGATCCGATGGAGTGCAAAATAGTATTTTAATTTTACTTTATTTGACCTAGTAACATATTTTTCAAGCGACCTCACCCATGTTCGAACTGTACCCAATTTCCATCGAGATTAACATCGTGACAAAGTTTTAACCTGATCAAAAATATGAAAAATATCCGAAAATATGAAACCGCTAGATCGTAAACGTCACTTACAAAGTCGCCAACATGCAATTACATCAATCGATCTAGTAATGTAGTTTCTGACCGCAGGTAGCCTCATTTTATCAGAACCTAGAGTTCATACGAAACAATAGTTTAAAATTGATATGATGCCAAATGTGGGGCATTATTTTCCTTTATTTGACCTACTGCCCTAGTTCTTCTACCGACTTCACCCATATTCGTACTGTATGCAGATTTCATTGAGGTTGACATACTGTTAAAAGTGTCAACCTAATCAGAGAAAAAATGAAGCTGCTAAACGTCAAATAAAAAGTCGAAACAAAAATACATGCAATTATGTCAATAGGCCTAGTGACCTGGTTTTGACTGAAGGATACTTAATTTTGCCCGAACCAAGAGTTCATAGAGGAAAACATTTTGGCTAAGTTTGAACTTGATCTGATGATAAATGTGGGTCCAAGTGGGTTAAGATGTTTTATGATATTTGACCTAGTGACCTAGTTTTAAAACCCAACCTGACCCAATTTATTAATGGTGCACCACATAATAACTGAGGACAAAACTTTGACAAAGCGTCGTGGTTATCCGATAAAAAACCTGTATAGTGTCGGGTGTGGACGACGGACGCCGAACGCATGAGAGTCCCCAGTAATCCTACGTTCCAAGTGAACTAAAAGTCGGGTGCGTTTAGCATTTTGGAATCGTAAATGAATAATTTAAAAAAGACAATCAAACTTTAAATACACCGTAAAAACAAAGTATCATAGGTTGAAAAATATATGTCCAAGTGTACCATTGAATAAATGTATATAAAGGAGACACATATTAATAAGAGACAAACTTACGCGCGATCTTTAATTCGCTATACTCTCGGATCGCCAAATACGCGTAATGCAGACAACCGCGAATAATATGATTCTACATTAGATGTAAAATCACGTAAGAAATGTTTCAATTTGAAGTAATTTACACTGGCTCTTTCAGATCTAAATCCACATCAGTACAAAATAACTGAAGTTTTCTTTGGTGAACTTGTACCGTTCACCGTATGTCATGAGCAGACAAATTACTAAATGACTCAAATGCTCAAGGTAAATATTGACTTTATAAAAATACTTTCACGACATCTTCTGCAGCTTGGATTTCACTGCAAGGAATGTTTTTATGTCGTTGGTCTAGTTTAATTTCCTTCAAATTACCAGGCAATACGTACGGCTGCTACTTTGAGCTAAATTATAGACTTAAAGCTATCAAACAAGATGAAATAAAGTGCGTCGGTTAAACTCTGTCCTTTACATGTTACAGACATTGAGTCGTATTTTAAATCATTACCAAACCATATGTGTCAAACTGACAAATATTTTATCATTATTAAGAAAAATATCAGATGATATTGTGTTGTTTTCAGACAATAAACGGTAAGAGAAGCATTTATTGTCATATTAATATGCTTGAAGAAATTACTATATCGGCCTTCGACTATTCATAACAAACATAACAACACGTGTTGATTATTACATTTTTGGTGGTTCTAGTGGTTGTTTAAGTAGACATATTACATGTGCACAGACATGTTAATTTTAAGAATATTATCATAATACATAGGCATGCAAAATAAATGGTTAATTTAAAAAAGTGTAAGTTTCACTAAGAGGAAATGATAACATGCCCTATATAATATTCCAACCGTAGTAAATACATTATGCAGCAGTATAATTACACGTTTATGAATAGGAAATGTTTCCTTTGATGTAAGTTACAAAACTGTCCAAAAATAATCGAAAATCTGATTACTTTTTACTACAATTTCAGTTCTGTCGATAATTATTAAAGATGGTTTGGAATTTCCACCAAGACTATTAACGCCATCCTTGCAAACACTGTGGAGTTTTTGCATTGAATATTAGGTTATTTAACAGCGTTCTGTACAATACGGTAATATATACGGAAGACTACACAACTGGTATATCATATAATATATTCAAATATAGCACGTTATTGTACATAACTCTGTTAAATAATTTAATATTATTCAATACAAAAAGTTCCATTGTCAGCATTGAAGTAAAACTACAAGATGTATAGTTGTTCATTTTCGGAGTACTCGGACATTATCGTATGTTTATCCTTGGACCGTCCAATATGGACAATATTCTACACACGCACGTCAAACACGGTCTAATTAGGTATATAATACTATTGCTTATGATTGTATATTGCATTGCATATGTGTTCAAACAGTTATAAAACCACATGTTTTTAACATGTCCTTGTGGGGTTATTAAAGTTTATTTCAAAAGTGGCACCAATCACAATAATAAATTATTACACTTGTTCTGAATATATGATGTCTTGTGGTTAGTTATATAATAGAATCAGACATACGAAGGGAAGATAAGAGACGTGTAACTGATACTTTGTATAATCCACAAATTACGATAGAAAATGCTTTATAATAACTGTAGGGGCTTTAATTGATGAGACGAAATAGGTGCTTGGAAAATAGCCCAGCCGTAAAAGCATCCTTTTAACGACTAAATAATGAGAAATAAAAGACATTAATGTGTAGTTTGAATAATTTCGCTATACATATGTGGCGCGTCGTGAGAAAACCAGTCTTAAATGCATGTGCGTAAAGTGTCGTCCCGGATTAGCCTGTGCAGTCCGCACAGGCTAATCTAGGACGGCACTTTCCGCTTACAGTGAATTTATGTTTAGAAGAGACTTCCTTGAAACAGAAAAAACCATAAAAGCGGAAAGTGCCGTCCCGGATTAGCCTGTGCGGTCTGCACAGGCTAATCCGGGACGACAGTTTAAGCACATGCATTAAGTCCGGTTTTCCCACGACGCCCTACATATGTATATTCCGTATATGCCGTACGATTGATAAAATTGTATTGAAAATTGTTCTTAACAAACCATCAATATACAACTTTCTTTCCAGTCTGATTTTGATGGGGGCGGGGGTGGAGGGAAGGGGTAACAATTCACGAAGAAAGTCAATCTTGCCCTGAGGTTTCAATCCCATTTTCCTATCGCAGTTAAACCCAAGTGATACTATAATACAAAAAGTGCTGTTGTTCTTATCACATTCACAGTCCTAGTTATGTAATTCCACCGCAAGCGATTTAAGGCTTACCAAACGGCATTACGTTGCGTATAATCAATTCAATCAAAGCAATCATCAATGTGACAGGTAGCCAATTTATCTTGCGAAGACATAAGATATAAACTCCGAAACCATTAGCGTTATCAGGAACGCGCAAAGGCAGTGATACATTATGTGCCCCATAATTGTATGGAAATTGTGTGGTGTGCGTCGGTTTTATCGAAATTATCAGACTTGCACTATTTTCCTAATAATCTAAAAGTATTGGATATAAGAGATTTAAATAAGTTTAATACAAGATACGGTTTAAGTTTTAAATAAATAACATAGTATTATTACTTAGCAAATTTAGTATTTAAACTAATTATATATTAACAAGTCATGAGCACATATTATACTATAATATTAGTCCTTAACGCGGTAAAGTTGTATTTTTATGTCAATATATTTATAAATGTTATATCATGGAAATATGTCTTTTCTTGAAACTCTGTTTGTTGCATAGTTTCACATTCACCTTTATATGCCTTAAACGCCTTGTCTGTCAAGCACAGTGCAAAGTTTACTACAATATTTAATGCAAATTATGCATGCATGTTTTGTACAATTACGCTGTGGTTCTGATTCCTCAGTATTATTTCGCAAAATGACGACATGCGTGTATACGAGGCAGTCAAATAAAGCAGGAGGGAATATTCTCTCAGTCGTATAATTGATGATTTTTTTAATTGGCATACCTATTCCTCGCGAACAGAAAAGGATTTCAGTCTAATGGGTTGCCCAACGTTGCGTTGGGCAAATTATATATTATTAGTTGTGACAATGTTGCTGCTACACGGTTTTATTTAGGGTTTTGGCATTTTCCGCTGAATTTATCATTTAAATAAATATAATTAAATCCAGAAGTAATGTTATCACGAATATAACAATAGTGGTACATTTAAAATATATATGTTTTATTTTTTATTTTTAAGGCCTATTATCAAAATAAATATTGATAAAATGGACAAAAAATGTGCTTGTTTTATTGCTATAATTTATTTACAGTATTTATACAAAAGGTCTATAAATGTGAAGACGAGTTTCAATCATTATGTTTATAAAACAACAAATATTCTGCATGCGGTAAAAGTAGATACCCTGTGATTTCGAGGATGTGAAACATCAAACTCAAAGTTAACTTATTCCATTATTGAACGGTTGGTTCTGTGAACTTGTATTTAATATGATATTTATGTTAATAATTATGAAGCTTAAAAGATAACATCAACTTACAAAACAACAACTACAACAACAACAAAAACATGCTGCTGGATACACATTTAAAGGAATATATTTAACATATCTACGATTGTGTTTTGAATGTGTTGCAAATCTGTTTTACGAACCATGTCTTTCAAAATTAAATGTCACGTTTAATGCTAGATTCGAGTATGAATAAGCTATTGTACAGCTGATAATAATTGAGTTGCATTTCTGCATTAAAACTTGTATGGTTCTAATTAAGTGTGTTTGTTTCCTTTGGTCTTAACAAGTTTAACGACATGTTATTTCCCACAGAACTGGTTATTTCCGTTCATTAATTAGCTTGTTTTGATAGCCTATATCGATAACCTATTTTGGCGTTCGTATTACAACACTTAACAAGTATTGATAATTAGTTATATGTCTTGGTGTTTGCAACATTGGGCGCATCAGCGTAGGTCTAGTAACACTTTAAAACGCGAAAAATATCAATTAAAACTCAATTTACTTCATTGCTATCCCTTTTTATCAATCAACCACATGTTTAGCTCTAAATGCAAGTTTATATCGTTTTGATTAGGGTTTTATATTGGATCGGACATATTAAATACAAACTAATACATTTTATACACATTTTATATAAAACACACTTTGTGAGAAATTATAAATGCATTCGACTTGGATTGCCTTGACAAACTAATTTTATAGATCAAGTTTCTGATTAATTAGTTAATTGCATCAGAAGCAGACATTTTCGTATATATCGGTTTAAGCTGACTATACTGATTTCTATATAGGTCAATATACGTCAAGAAAATAAAGCTGTTTAAGTAAATAAATACAATTTCCTTTGGTATCATCATTTTACAGTGTTCTGATTGACTAAAATGCATTATGTGACAGGCTTTTATTTTTTAATAAAGCCTGTTGCCTCTATTAATATGCATGACTGAGAGACTACATTGAATTGTTGTTCACATGCATTGCTGTCACAAAAACTCACAAAAACAGAAATACAGTTTAACAGATTTATTCACATGTATACATGGCATTGTCAAAATAAATTAATTAAATAAAAACAAGAATAAACATGTAAAATGTATGTTGTTTGTTTCTTTTTGATTTTTGACTATTTGATGAGCATTATGCATGAAAGAAAAAATGAACTGTAGAGAGAAAATTGAACGTAAACATTAAAAAATAATTTTTGGATCAAAATATTTATCAAACGAGGAAAATAAATCGAAATTAAACAAACACACACATAAAATTGCACAATTTGACAGATTGGAGCAAAGAACGGTTTAGAAACAACAGGTTTCAGTCAATTAACAGGCATTCATTTGACCAAACGTCTCCCATTTGTTTGACAAGGAAGCCACGCGAAAACCAAATTTTGTATCTAATTTGTAAATGAAGCCTTCGGCTTTATGCAAATTAGATACCAAAAAACTGACTTTCATACAACGATGAAGCGCCGAAAAGAGCGTTTTAATTCTTAAAAAATACATGTATAAGGCATGTATTCATACTCGCATTTTTGCCGGCGACAATTTATATGCAATAGTAAAATGAAATGTTGTGGGGCTTTTGTACATGAATTCGTTGGGACCAACTTAAACGCTATGGCGCCATGTTTTTTTTACATAAACAATTTACGCAAGAACATAAAATTAAATTAAAATTAAATATTTGCAACACACATACATCATCGAAGAGAACATAACTTACTAGCTCTATATGGGCAAATTTAGTATGTATTTATGCCTATCTTTTTTTTGGCTTATTGTGTTAAAATAATCTACACAGTTGAAATCATAGTGGTATTACTGTTACATATATGTTATATATAAAAAGATGAATTGTGTACCGATACAAGCCCGGATTTCAACACGAGTCCTTGGCGCATGCATGATATGCCAGTACAGTCCTGACAATCGTTTTAGAAATATATATAGTTTCATCTTTCTACAATTAATGCTACATATATCCTATCCTAGAATGCATTTACATTTAAAGTATTCGTGTTTGGAATGGCAGCGGTAAATGTCATTGATTTAGATGCCATTTCGAGAGTAAGTAATTACATATACAACAAATATCATTTTATCAAAGTTTACAAATAACATAATCTATGTGTCATACATCTTTCTTGACTATAGACGTATGTTTCGCCGTATTGTTATCTCACGTAACGCCATTAGTGCGACGGGTATTCTTTTATGTTTGAATTCACGGCGTCATGAACGTCAGCATACCGACATTCTGATCGAAAATATTACTGTCTAAATTTTGTGATAACGTTAATGGGATTCATTGCGTGAGTTGTAATCAGCAAATGGAATGCACTGCATGTAAATCAGTATATATCATTTTAAAACTCTTTCTGTTTACTTCTATAGCTGAATACGTCTAAAACAATTTTCATTTAATACGCTCGTTTACTTGTTGTGTGTTGTTTCTGTTATTAACTAGCGGATGATCTTATCTACGACTGATATTCGACATAATGTCACATATCTATTATGTCTGTAATATGTAAAGGTGCCATTAACTGATATAATACGACTGATCAGATTGGAAATCACGTAGCACACACTACCGTTCCCTGTACTACTTTTGCTTATAAAAACAACAACAACATCGCATTGGACTGCCTTTGGAAACATTCGGAATGCAACTGCCTATATCGTACGTTGCATGAGAACTTACTGTGTGCAAATTAATAAATAAATAACATAAATAAAACCAATTGCTTTTCTTAACTATGGACAATTCGTCTCGGATCACGATTACTGCAAATGTCAACAGAAGCAAACTCAATCTGGTTCTGCTGTTGTATAACTATCAACCACACATATGCAATACACTAGTTATTAACAGTTATTGTCATAGCTGTGGCGCCGACTTTCTTGCTTAAATATAGACTTACCCCATTATTAAGGAAATGGGATTGCCCAAGAATCTCTATGGATTGGTTATTCCAATATACTGATAATAACAATAACACGTAAATATAATATAATCGCATTTTATATTGACTGTTATTAAGTTTAGAACACACGTCTTTGTTTAAGCTTCATATTTACAGACAAAACATTACTGACATAAACAACATATAATCAAATATTAATAATTGGACTGACCAGTCCTTGTCTCGGGGGTACACAATGCTGTTATTTTCTAGAAAACGAATTTTCCTGGAAAGAAATAAAACGGAAGATTGTATGTTGGGTTTAAATGTTAAAATGGGGTTTCCTTCAAGAAGGTTATGTCGCAGCTAATTTTAATAGAAATATATCAAATATCCCATTGAATTTCAAACGACATACAATCGTGCATCATATATATAAATAAATATAAATAAAAAAAAAAAACAACAACAACAACAACAACAACATATATATATATATATATATATATATATATATATATATATATATATATATATATATATATATATATATATATATATATATATATATATATATATATATATATATATATATATATATATATATATATATATATATATATATATATATATAATGTAAAGTGAATCCGGATTAAGAATTCAATACAAAACATGCATATATTCTTGATTAATGGTAGAAAAGTGTTCTTTTCCAGTTCCATCTTGAAGCCGCCACCTATCCGTTCGGTAAATGTTTACATGTATATATAATTCATACAACATACAATATAACAAATGAAATAAAAAATGCAAAGGTTCGTTGCCAGATTTTTTTAACTTCTTATTAATCATGTTTTGGACGTTCATGAAATAACTTCTAAAACGCAGTATGCTGCCTTATCGTCGCACCACATTCCGAAGCCACAATACACACTGTCTGGATTTAATCAACTAATACGTTAAACCTTGTTCATGTACGTTAAGGCACAATTATCTCCCACAGTGATTGATGTTATTGTGTCTGGTATCGACCTAAATGTTTTCGTATCAACCATCACATAGTGCTTGTAAACCACATCAAAATTGAATGTGGTTTGACAATAACATAATTTAACCTGCTTTCCCATCTTTGAATTTAAATACCGAAAGTGCGTGAATGTATCAAAAGCAACAATACACGCACTTTGATATTTCTGTAGGGAAGACGATTGCTTATCAAAACGTTCGTTTTTGAAGACATTGCATATTTCAGTAGTACAAATGGTTGTTTATCGACAAGAACATTTTCATTGATATTGCACATTTCAATAATAAAAATGACTGTTTATCAACATGAACATTTGCATCCTTGGCACTGCACCGTTGCTAATGACGCATAACACTATTTGTTCGAATATTAGCCGTCACATATTTGCTTCTGCATTGAGTGCCGTAGGATACATTACACATTTTAAAAATGTATTTTTCGTTATACAATCTGTATACATTGTTGTACATTGTGAGCTATTCCAAATTGAATCAGTAGCGTGTAATAGTCCATGCAAATGCTTTCCTGCCAACTGTAGAGTTCTAACGAAGCATTGTATCCAGACTAATTTTGCAAGTGGATGTTAACCATCAAAATACACCGCTCGGTATGATGTGTTGACGACAAAAATGTTGGTCTCACAATTATTGACAATTAAAAATGAGTTGGATTTCAAAGCGTTTTAAAACACCGTGATTTAAAAAATGAACATAAAAATTTGAGACCAAACATATAATGTCAACATACGCACATTTTCCCCAAATGAGATCAGCATCATTTTCAAGAAATAATCAACACCTTCAATTGAAAACATTTAATAGTTGACTAAAAGTTCGAAACCTTGCCTACATTGATTGCTCATTCAACTGAAAGAATTACATCTGGCAAAACATAATATATTTCATTTTATGTTTAATCAATATATACATATTTTTTCTCGTTGTATAAATACTTATTTTAGCCTGGGTCCCGCTGAAATAAAATGTGCTTAAAATATCATAGTCAGAGACCCACTGCTGATGAACTCAAACTTTCGTATCTTTGAGATTTGAAAATAAATGTCGCCAGCTAATTAGACACAGTTTAATCACATTTGATCTTCGTTGATATGTATACTAAAAAATAGAGATATATTTACTGTGTTAAGGCCCATCATACTAATGGACATGGAAAGGAATATTTTATTTTATATTCATTAATAGCAAAAACAACTAGAAGCACGTTATTAGTAATGTTTAGACATTGTAATATACATAAGAAATACGAGTACATCAAAGCAACACGTACATGAATTTTCAGAAATTGAACTAACTCTACTGGATGAAAACATCTATATTTAGTCTTTAATTGCTGCCATAGGAATTTTGTTTATTCTTATTAGAAACCGAACATGAACAGTATTTGCGTAGATCTATGCCTCGTCTGACATTCTGGGTATATATTCCATTAAAACTTGATGAAAAGTCGCGAAAAGTAACGACATTACGACCACACACACAATTGTCTGTTTGAGTTTGAATTTATATGGCGCGATCATCGCCTATCAGCCAACGTTCTGAGCTGAATTGAGGCTGGCAGCAATTTCTTGTTGTACTAACAGTTTGCCGTCGTATGCAGCGCAAATGAGGAAGGACTACAGAAGCCGATACTAACAACCTCAATAACAACTATTATTATTGTTAATAGGCACATCACTTTGTGTTATGCGCTTGGGTGTCAATGATTTATATTCATTAATATTCAACGAGTACTTATGATTGGTGTGATAAAACCATTTCCCTTTGTTGCGTATGTAACTTACAGGCGACACGTACACATGCTGTTATCATACGACTAACTTAGCTTACCATATTGTGCACGAATCTTAAAGAGATATTTGAACGCTTTGTGCATCAACAGTATATGCAGAAACAACATCAGCGAGTACTATTCGTCGTCCTCGGGTATCACATGTATTTATCATATTTAGTTTCGTGGGAGAACGTTTTGCAACTACATTACTGCGTGTTGTTTGAATGATGCAACTCGTTGTATTTTATTTGCAGAACATATCCTGCATAGTATTTCCATCACAATGCGATTTTGTTGTTGGCAATTCAAAATTAGACAGAAGTACATGCATGCGAATTCTGGCATCATGTCTAAAAGTATGTTCAACTATTTTTCGTCTGCAATATTGCTTCGGTGTTACGTTTATTTTTACATTCGATCATGCAGTTATCATAAATCGAAGTAACAGTTAAACAACAGAACTATCGTTGGAACAATATTTGTTATTGCTTTGGATATTGTATTTGTTTTAATTTATTTGATTGGTTGGCTATGACGTCGTGGATGTCAATTTCGTTTTATAAATGTTTACTAGTACACGTCCAATGTGTTTAGTCTTAAATAATGCCTTGCGTTTCTTTTCGAATTAGCCTGAAACACAAAATAACAGATGTACTGTTGAGGTGTATGATTTTCATCAATGTGTTTCGAATTTTACAATGATAGCATGTTCAATTCGTATTAACCATTCGCTTTTTAGCGCAACACATTTTGTCCGTCGTCCGTCGTTCGTCTTTAACATTTACCTTGTTAACACTCTAGAGGTCACATGTATTGCCCAATCTTCATGAAACATGCTCAGAACACATTTATCCCAATGATATCTCGGTCGAGTTTGAAACTTGGCCATGTGGGGTCAAAAACTAGGTCACTAGGTCAAATTGAAGAAAAAGCTTGTTAACACTCTAGAAGTCACGTTTTTTGCCCAATATTTTTTAAACTTGCTCAGAACATTTGTTTCAATAATATCTCAGACGAGTTCGAAACTAGGTCACATTTGGTAAACAATTAGGTCACCAGGCCAAATTGAAGAAAAAGCTTGTGAACACTCTAAATGCCATATTCTTAGCCGAATCTTTATGAAACTTGATCAGAACAATTTAGTTTCTTAGCCCCTCAGGTGAGCGACATAGGGCCTTATGGCCCTCTTGTTTTCCTTTGTTTTCGTATCGGGAATTTGGAACAGCGCATGTGCACATTTGCATTCTCTAAAAAGTGACTGTTTGATTGACACAACATCATAAAATATCACTTCTGATGGTATTAACAACTAACTAGATTGTATATTAATTCAATATTTCTCCGTGTTCGTTTGATAGCACATATTTTACCGTAATGGATAGCATTGCAAACTACGTAAACTACTGATTTTCAAATAATGTGTTTTGCACGCTTGACATTATTTAGGAAGCATTGGCAATTACATGCGAAGTATCTTTTATTTGTTCAATATTTTGTGTCGTTCAAAAGTTATGTTACCACTAAAACTAATTTGTTACTAATTTAAATAATTTGTAACACTACTAAAAGTGTGTCTCTGTTAGTACATTTGCCATACTAGTACCTTTTCACACATTATTTTGCTGGCAAATCCAAATAACAGATACACTCCTTTTTGTAATCAGATTGCATTTTGTTTTACAAATACATTTTCTCAGCATGATCAGCAAGAACTAGAAAGATACAATGCATTGTGGCTACTACACAATCTTTTGAAAGGGATTGTGATCAAACCATAAATTATGAACAATACATGCTATGTACAAATATTAAGTTGTCCTTTATGAAACCTGATTTCATCTAAAATAATTTCATCTCTGCATCACATTAAATTTGTATTTTATTTAAAAAAAAAAACAAGAAAAGAAAAACGTATGTGTTTCTAGTTTGTTTGGAATATTTCAAATATTAGTTCTGTCAAGTCAAACTGTGCTACAGAATCACACTATGTATTACATATTACAAAGATGTAGCTGTATGTGGCTAATCATTGCATTCAACATTGTATTACAGAAGTAAATTGTCTCTATTAGGCAGTCACAACTTCGAATGCGAAGTCAATTATGTCATAATCGTTACGAAATATATTATACACAAAACAATATATTTTATAAACGTACATTTTATCTGAAAGGTTAAACAAATGAAAAGTATTATTAATCCAATCGCAATAACATATTAATTATATATATTGTAGACGCCACATTGAGACTTCCATTAAACACATTTCGTCACGATTATTTTGCACCATTTTGAATAGCGTTGTAAATGAAATAGTCTTTAAATATTTTATGTTATATTGTGTATTTCACGTATTTCAAAAACACTTTTACCATTATAGCTTTTATATTAATTATAATGTAATGAGTGTATCGTATATCAGTATTCTCGTTTATTTGAGACTATAAGAGTTACTTTATGACGTAATTAATATAATTTAAACGTTTTGTAAGTCGCATATTGACAAAGATTAAGGGTTCTATTTTGATGACCACATGTTAATATTAGAAACAGTTACTTAATGTTGTTATTTGCGCAATGATTGTGAACTGACATACATCTACATGACTCAAATGCTTTTAGAAAATAACGTCTGTATTAATATATTTTACCTACTTCCAATGTAGCTTTTATGGCATTTTTCAAGGTATACATAGGTAAGTGACTTCCGTCTGTCTGATAAGGCTTACGTTTGATTTTTCATCGAAAATATTAAATTGACATATTCATATATTAATTATTAAGAACAATAATTGTTAATTTTAAAATACTATACTCATCACGAACCTAACTTCGTAACAAGATTAAATGTCGCGTGTATAAAATAAATGTACTTGACGTTAAGGTGCAATTATAACGTACATTATAAGACATACGTTAACGTAATTAATATGTTCTGTTAGGTATTGCGTGCTTAATGAACATAAAATATTATCTTTAATGTAGCTTACAAAATCGTCCTACGATAATTTCAAATCTGATAACCACAATTTCAGATCAGCGGTAATAATGATCTCACATTTCCAAGTGACACACTAACAGACTTCATCTTTAGAGTCTTTTTTCACATGCTATACCTTGTCCCCCGTATAATACAACCATTACGAATATTTCTATCTTACACATGTGTAAGATAACATTTTGAGCGTTTTCATTGGCTACATATTCTTTGACTGACCAATTGCATCACGTTATTTTGGTGAAATCACGTCGTCAACATGAATACACAACTTTTAGGATTTATCAACATGTTTTGGTAAAATTAGACGTTTTTATTTTCGTTTAAAAGCATGTGATAAAAAAGATCTGACTCTCGTTGTCATTTATACCATATTTTATTTAACTCGCCAAAGGCTCGCTTACTAAACAAAATTCCTGAACTCGTATAATAAAATACGGGATGAAATGACAACTCGTGTCAGATCCTATATATATTGAATACTGTTGTTTAGATACTGCATCTGAGGAGAAAAACAGGGCACGTTACATATTAGTTTTGAGGATGTGTACGAGGAATTCCGAGCGTTCTGCAGACGTAAATTTTGTGCCCGCCAATATTTCACGTGGTTTAAATAAGTTAATATTTTAACAATGCACATATAATCTAATGATACAAGCGCTTACATATGCATTGACATTATGTCTTCTGGAAAATATTTCGTTTTTATTTAAGTTGTACTCCTTTAAGTCAGAATCCAATCATGCAGCAAATAAAACGTTAACAGATAAACTATTTAAGAGTATATGTGAATTTTCTTATCCCGGTGGTCAGGATTTCGACGACACGACAAATACTAATTTATGTTTTCACAGCTTTTGAAAACTTTCAAATAAATAAAAAGAATGGATATACACGATTTCTCGTGTTTATTTCTTTCATGAATTATACAGCAAAACAAAAATTGGCCTCACATGTATTGAATTTGACCTTCGTTTCAGGATAATAAAGCTCTACTATAATATGATCATCAATTGTCTTTACCTTTAAATTTAAGTAACTCCATAACGAACATTTTGAGACAGTTGCAAACTAATTGTGTCCCGGTTGAAAACTCATTCAATCAAAGGTATCATCGTTATCATAGGAAGCCAATTCATCTTGCGGTGACGATTGAAAAAGAGGGTTGCATATTTGTAATACCAATGAACGTGTCTGTTTTTAAATGCACGAAATCAGCAGCATGCAGAATATATGCACGTGAACCCATCAAATATGTATTACGATTCACGAAATATCCTTATACTGTATTTTAATGGATATGTGATGTCATTCGTAGCGCATTGTTTAAAGTGTATGCATATAATTATGTCAGCCAGTGATACAAAACGTGTTTCACTCAGTGTTAATAATACAATATCTGTGTCGGCCAGCTATACAGATGCTCATAGTGCGTATTAAGTATAACATATATAATATAAGTCGAATTGGCTGGGGATGAAACAAGTCACAGCTAAATTATCAAACAACCGACTGTAATTCATGAGTGTGATTTTAACCGTTAGAAAACACATAGCGATTGTGTTAATAATAGCACTGTGTGCAAACTAAAACGTGAAGTTCCATTCAAAGTACATATGAACTAAATGTCAAAATGAAACATCAATGATGTTCAAGGCAATGCCGTCAGTGGTTATTGCCTAGTAGGCTGATTTTATTGTCAATAAATTCTCTTGTCTTGGAACTTGTATTGTGCTTTTAGAGAAAAGTACTATATCCTATGGTGAAATGCATTTTGATGAGATATTTATAATACGTTGGTGCAATGACCAGTAAATAATTATTAAATACGCATTTGCATTTTTCTTTAATCTATAATCGTGTATGATAACATATGTGAGCGTGAAAATATTTATACCATCCAATACTGTATAAACAGCTCAAGATGATTATATTTCTAAGGGCAGCACATGCGTGTAATATAAGAATATCAAGAAGTATAATGTCTTTAATTGGTCGATATGAGTATGTAATTCAAAATGTTAATACATATTTATAAGCTTTGTGATTTAAACGCCATTGTTATAAAGTTTATCTTCCTTTGCATTCTCATTGGTCATTCTATTCATTCATCTTTAAGTTACTAATCTTATACCGATATACAGCTCCAATAATTTGATTCATGTGCAAGAATTCGTATTTGATTAAGTGCTTACATTCTTCATCCAATGCAATTAATAATAATTCCAGATCAGATGCAAATAGGTCACTAATTTCTGACCGCAGTGAATGATGGTATCGACCATAAAAGGATACATATGTTATAGATTTGTTATCTACATGTATCTTTGATTAATGGTAGAAAATCGTGCTACTAGTGTGTTCTTTCCGAATTCTATCCTCAAAGTTTAAGTAGTTAATTTCCGTTCGGTAAATTCTTACTGTAATTATATACAACATAAGGCATTAAATATTCAAAATAAAATGTATAATACTTATAAATTTGAATCCTTTTTTAACTAATAGAATAATTAGTGAGTGTCATGCTAGAATTACTGATAAACAACAATTGAAATGTATAAAATTTGTAAGCTTTGGTAACGCCGTTCGTCGACATTCTGGAAAACACGCGTATCACTTACAAAACGTTAACGTACCTTGTATTAAAACAATGTATCGGTCGGGCTGGCCTAGAGGCTAGTGTGATACACCTTTGATAAGGATGTCGTAGGTGCAAACCCCGGCGGTGGCACATCTGTTTAATGCAATCCTGGTGTGTTGTCTTCAGACAAGATGCTTTAGAGTTTGCATTTACATGTATGACATTGAATGACATTAAAAAAAAAAAAAAACACTCCGTGAATAATTCCTTCAAAGGTAATACACTGAAATGGTTTCGCACCATATTCCCAAGCCAGTATTGATACCATCTGCTCCAACAAACTAAAACTTTAAAATTCCGCAGGGTAAAATTGTCACTAACATTAATGCATTTTATTGTGTCTGCCATCGAAGCAAATGTTTGCGTTGCAGCATAACTCACTGCCTCTGAAACGAGTAAATGTTTTTGGTTTGATTTTTTGGCATTATACAGACTGGATGCCCTGCGAATTAAAACTGACGGGACTTATTCTGATTTCTTGGCTAATTCTATGCTTGTTTAATCATCCATATAAATATAACTTTATAACAAACTATGAGTATACTAATGTCTGTATAATTTACTTTAATCACAAACGAAGAATCGTGATCAGAGCAAAATAATATCCAGAAACACAACTTATTTTAACTTGATTACATTTATTGCTTAGCAGTATATTAATATTTTGTTTACACGTATTTCTAAACAAGTTAACACACTGATATTTCAAATATACAATATGTATGTGTCTGTTCCGCCTTACATTCAAGGCCAAACTTATTTTACTGCATATTTATAGGTGTATACAATAACACATTACCAACGACGCAAGTTTCTCGGAAATAATAGGCTACATGTGCATTGCTTTTAAATTAGAAAAAAGAATCAGTTTTATTGGAAATATACAATACATAAAAAATTAATTTTAAGAATGCGGGTACGTGATACCAATACAGATTGGTTGGTGCACAAATGTTATACTGTCAAAATTCCTTTTGTATTGTTACTTGAGTAGATAAACTGATGACAATGAACGCAGAGGTGACACTGTATTGTCCTTACAAACAAATGTACGAGTAGCCCATCGAGTTTTGAAAGTTCAGTACACTCTAAAGGAAGATATATAATTACATAACAATATATATAATAACATAAATTAATATTGTTAGCTGTGCAATTATTTATCTGGAATATATTTTTTTATTTACATGCTGAAATATATATTTGTTTCCTTCTTTAATTTGCATAATGTCGCTCAACTAACGGGTAAGTTTTCGATTTTATTTATCTGGTGTTTATAATATGAAAATATAATAGGTAATGAAACTAAACCGTGTAATGTATAGCCATACGTTACATTTGTTTCAAGATAACATGGCGGTGTTAAAAACAAAACAACCTCGTTATGCATGTTAATGTAATAAATGGTATAATGACATATCTACCAATCTTACCTTGTTTCGATCAAACTAATTAAGTCATCCATTGTTCATTATATTTAGTAAATGTATTTGCAGTTTTGGTTTTTACAGTGTGCAATGATTAAAAATTATCATATAAATGTATCCTGTGCATTAACAAATATACACAACAGCATGAAAACACAAAATAATGACAATAGCACTCCTCTACAAATTGTCTAAACAAAAGGTTTAAATTGACGATGCACGTTGAGTCAACGTCATATGTTAATACATGTATTTGCTGTGGTCTAGTTTATTTTTCTAGATTTTCTTCATTATTAGAGAAAGTTTGTTAACATAATCTGGGCCCAATTATTGATTTGGGCATGTCAATATGTTAACAATAAAACATCATATTTAAACTAATATGTTGACATACACACATATATAATTTAAGAGGCATTATTAGTGAAGTTCTATTATAACAGTAACCACATATTCAACATATCAACGAATATATACAAATAAAGTATTCCTTTCTATTTTCTCGAGAGTACATTGTATTGTTTACTGCTACATGTAGAATACAGCGATTCATGAAATGATAAGGTACAATATTGTATCCAAGCGTTATTGCGTTCTCATCACATCAACTGTAACTCCTGGTCGACAAGATGGACGATATGTCTGGAAGACTGTCAGAAGTACAGAGTTCAAACCGAAATTTTAGCAAAAGCCGCGATTCCAATGTATCACCGCTGTCAAAACCGAGACACAGTGAGCAATAATACACCTTAATATGCCCCTTTGTTCAAGAAGGTTATGATACAGATACAAACCATAGGAACAGCTCAAATATATGCATGCAATCTACTAAAACTGATTAGAAACATGTGTAAGTTCATATCTCGTCGCAATTCGTTGTGTCTGAGTCGACGCCAATTGGGTGGACACGACTAGAACAGACTGTATTATCAGCATATTAATGAAGGAAATTGAGTTAAATTTATCCGTGTATACAAATCCATTTCAGATAAGGCATATTTTGCTGTTGAACGATAGAGATTTTGTTTTCGAAAATCAAACACACAAAACCTTTTTTTCGAACAACTTTCACATTTTTGGCTAGAAGTTGGTTTACCAAAACACGGTTTATCTTTTAAAAAAGATATTCGGCGTCTGTGGTAATTTAGCCAATAAGGAATGTAAATTAAACGTCCAGCATAAATATTCAAAACAATGTAACTAAGACTAGATCTGAATGGCATACAATACTCAAATACTAAATAATACTAGTAGTTTACTTCTCCTAAAATACTATTTTATATACATTATTATATACGTTACTTAATATATGTGTGTATTTTTAAACATCAATATTTTATATATGCTCTTCGGTACATTAAGGATTATGTAATGACATTAAAACAATATATTCAGCAATACAGAACATGATGCATAAATGGTAATATATACAACGACAAGCCGGAACATACACGGCAAAAACTTTATTAACTAGTTCATTTCTCTTCGAAGTATGCACGCGCCTAAATATGTTAAAATATTTATGGCTAGATAAATCTCGTTGAGGTGTAAATAATACATTTATGTCGACAATGATATTTTTCAAGTATATCGCCTTTTCTATCGACTATCCCTATGATGGGAGAATTGTCTTAAATACACCATTTCAGTGTATTACCTTTGAAGGAATTATTCACGGAGTGTTGTTGTTTTTTTGAATGTCATTAAATGTCATACATGTAAATGCAAACTCTTAAGCATCTTGTCTGAAGACAACACACCAGGATTGCATTAAACAGATGTGCCACCGCCGGGGTTTGCACCTACGACATCCTTATCAAAGGTGTATCACACTAGCCTCTAGGCCAGCCGGACCGATACATTGTTTTAATACAAGGTATGCTAACGTTTTGTAAGTGATACGCGTGTTTTCCAGAATGTCGACGAACGGCGTTACCAAAGCTTACAAATTTTATACATTTCAATTGTTGTTTATCAGTAATTCTAGCATGACACTCACTAATTATTCTATAGACGAAGAACATAATGATTGTTCTTAAACTGCACACTAAAAAACTTTAAAAGTAGTCCCGATTTTGGGCGGAGCATAGTAAAAAGTAGTGCCAATAACAATTGCAAAAACTATATGTCAGGTCATGTTAGAATCGAAATAAATTTCGCATTATCGTTGTTTATCGGCCAATAAACAACTCTTTTTCGTTCTGATGCGTGGCTGTTCAACAACTCGGGCTAACACCCTCGTGGTTTAATTCGGCCGATAAACAGCGATATATCGAAGATTATTTCTTAAATGTCATTTAATTTCCACTGTATATTTGTATCTGAAGGATTTACATTTGTTCACTTTTATGGAATCTGTGACAAATACATAAAACACTGTCAATTTGCCAATCTGTTAATTGGTTCCTTGAAGTGTCTATATATGGTCGTCCAAATACAAGTATGATATGAGGTTTAAAATAATAAAATATGTCATAGGAAATCATGTTTAAACATATTTATTTCTCTTTTACAATTGGCAAATATAGAAATACATTCACAATACAATTAGAATAAGAAAAGGATTGAAACGAAAGAATTAAATTCTTACATGGTTTCTCTCCTTAAATCGTGGTGACTTTAAATACACCACAGTAGATGTAGCGGCAACAATAACAGTACCAGCAGAAACAGTAGAAGTAGCAATAGCAGTATTTATAGCAATATTGTTCGCATTGCAAATCCAGTGACGGGTTTAGTATAAATGTCATACCAGGCAGTTAAAAAAGGATTCAAATTTATAAGTATTATACATTTTATTTTGAATATTTAATGCCTTATGTTGTATATAATTACAGTAAGAATTTACCGAACGGAAATTAACTACTTAAACTTTGAGGATAGAATTCGGAAAGAACACACTAGTAGCACGATTTTCTACCATTAATCAAAGATACATGTAGATAACAAATCTATAACATATGTATCCTTTTATGGTCGATACCATCATTCACTGCGGTCAGAAATTAGTGACCTATTTGCATCTGATCTGGAATTATTATTAATTGCATTGGATGAAGAATGTAAGCACTTAATCAAATACGAATTCTTGCACATGAATCAAATTATTGGAGCTGTATATCGGTATAAGATTAGTAACTTAAAGATGAATGAATAGAATGACCAATGAGAATGCAAAGGAAGATAAACTTTATAACAATGGCGTTTAAATCACAAAGCTTATAAATATGTATTAACATTTTGAATTACATACTCATATCGACCAATTAAAGACATTATACTTCTTGATATTCTTATATTACACGCATGTGCTGCCCTTAGAAATATAATCATCTTGAGCTGTTTATACAGTATTGGATGGTATAAATATTTTCACGCTCACATATGTTATCATACACGATTATAGATTAAAGAAAAATGCAAATGCGTATTTAATAATTATTTACTGGTCATTGCACCAACGTATTATAAATATCTCATCAAAATGCATTTCACCATAGGATATAGTACTTTTCTCTAAAAGCACAATACAAGTTCCAAGACAAGAGAATTTATTGACAATAAAATCAGCCTACTAGGCAATAACCACTGACGGCATTGCCTTGAACATCATTGATGTTTCATTTTGACATTTAGTTCATATGTACTTTGAATGGAACTTCACGTTTTAGTTTGCACACAGTGCTATTATTAACACAATCGCTATGTGTTTTCTAACGGTTAAAATCACACTCATGAATTACAGTCGGTTGTTTGATAATTTAGCTGTGACTTGTTTCATCCCCAGCCAATACGACTTATATTATATATGTTATACTTAATACGCACTATGAGCATCTGTATAGCTGGCCGACACAGATATTGTATTATTAACACTGAGTGAAACACGTTTTGTATCACTGGCTGACATAATTATATGCATACACTTTAAACAATGCGCTACGAATGACATCACATATCCATTAAAATACAGTATAAGGATATTTCGTGAATCGTAATACATATTTGATGGGTTCACGTGCATATATTCTGCATGCTGCTGATTTCGTGCATTTAAAAACAGACACGTTCATTGGTATTACAAATATGCAACCCTCTTTTTCAATCGTCTCCGCAAGATGAATTGGCTTCCTATGATAACGATGATACCTTTGATTGAATGAGTTTTCAACCGGGACACAATTAGTTTGCAACTGTCTCAAAATGTTCGTTATGGAGTTACTTAAATTTAAAGGTAAAGACAATTGATGATCATATTATAGTAGAGCTTTATTATCCTGAAACGAAGGTCAAATTCAATACATGTGAGGCCAATTTTTGTTTTGCTGTATAATTCATGAAAGAAATAAACACGAGAAATCGTGTATATCCATTCTTTTTATTTATTTGAAAGTTTTCAAAAGCTGTGAAAACATAAATTAGTATTTGTCGTGTCGTCGAAATCCTGACCACCGGGATAAGAAAATTCACATATACTCTTAAATAGTTTATCTGTTAACGTTTTATTTGCTGCATGATTGGATTCTGACTTAAAGGAGTACAACTTAAATAAAAACGAAATATTTTCCAGAAGACATAATGTCAATGCATATGTAAGCGCTTGTATCATTAGATTATATGTGCATTGTTAAAATATTAAACTTATTTAAATCGCGTTCTTAATCTCCACGTCAGAAATTGATGCCAAATTCATTGAATATGTGTTCATTTGTATGTAACTAAAGTAATGTACCTAACTTATTTTTTTGTCATTGTTCGTATACACTCATTATTGCCATATGCAACATTTAAGATACCACGGTAACGTTGTACCCGGAAACGCTATTTTTGCGATGAAACACAACAGGGATATGTTATATGATGTATAAATGACGTCACATGAAAATATGACCTAATTTGGATATAACAAAACACATGTTAATACATTCCATTTAAAACCACGTGAAATATTGGCGGGCACAAAATTTACGTCTGCAGAACGCTCGGAATTCCTCGTACACATCCTCAAAACTAATATGTAACGTGCCCTGTTTTTCTTCTCAGATGCAGTATCTAAACAACAGTATTCAATATATATAGGATCTGACACGAGTTGTCATTTCATCCCGTATTTTATTATACGAGTTCAGGAATTTTGTTTAGTAAGCGAGCCTTTGGCGAGTTAAATAAAATATGGTATAAATGACAACGAGAGTCAGATCTTTTTTATCACATGCTTTTAAACGAAAATAAAAACGTCTAATTTTACCAAAACATGTTGATAAATCCTAAAAGTTGTGTATTCATGTTGACGACGTGATTTCACCAAAATAACGTGATGCAATTGGTCAGTCAAAGAATATGTAGCCAATGAAAACGCTCAAAATGTTATCTTACACATGTGTAAGATAGAAATATTCGTAATGGTTGTATTATACGGGGGACAAGGTATAGCATGTGAAAAAAGACTCTAAAGATGATGAAGTCTGTTAGTGTGTCACTTGGAAATGTGAGATCATTATTACCGCTGATCTGAAATTGTGGTTATCAGATTTGAAATTATCGTAGGACGATTTTGTAAGCTACATTAAAGATAATATTTTATGTTCATTAAGCACGCAATACCTAACAGAACATATTAATTACGTTAACGTATGTCTTATAATGTACGTTATAATTGCACCTTAACGTCAAGTACATTTATTTTATACACGCGACATTTAATCTTGTTACGAAGTTAGGTTCGTGATGAGTATAGTATTTTAAAATTAACAATTATTGTTCTTAATAATTAATATATGAATATGTCAATTTAATATTTTCGATGAAAAATCAAACGTAAGCCTTATCAGACAGACGGAAGTCACTTACCTATGTATACCTTGAAAAATGCCATAAAAGCTACATTGGAAGTAGGTAAAATATATTAATACAGACGTTATTTTCTAAAAGCATTTGAGTCATGTAGATGTATGTCAGTTCACAATCATTGCGCAAATAACAACATTAAGTAACTGTTTCTAATATTAACATGTGGTCATCAAAATAGAACCCTTAATCTTTGTCAATATGCGACTTACAAAACGTTTAAATTATATTAATTACGTCATAAAGTAACTCTTATAGTCTCAAATAAACGAGAATACTGATATACGATACACTCATTACACTATAATTAATATAAAAGCTATAATGGTAAAAGTGTTATTGAAATACGTGAAATACACAATATAACATAAAATATTTAAAGACTATTTCATTTACAACGCTATTCAAAATGGTGCAAAATAATCGTGACGAAATGTGTTTAATGGAAGTCTCAATGTGGCGTCTACAATATATATAATTAATATGTTATTGCGATTGGATTAATAATACTTTTCATTTGTTTAACCTTTCAGATAAAATGTACGTTTATAAAATATATTGTTTTGTGTATAATATATTTCGTAACGATTATGACATAATTGACTTCGCATTCGAAGTTGTGACTGCCTAATAGAGACAATTTACTTCTGTAATACAATGTTGAATGCAATGATTAGCCACATACAGCTACATCTTTGTAATATGTAATACATAGTGTGATTCTGTAGCACAGTTTGACTTGACAGAACTAATATTTGAAATATTCCAAACAAACTAGAAACACATACGTTTTTCTTTTCTTGTTTTTTTTTTAAATAAAATACAAATTTAATGTGATGCAGAGATGAAATTATTTTAGATGAAATCAGGTTTCATAAAGGACAACTTAATATTTGTACATAGCATGTATTGTTCATAATTTATGGTTTGATCACAATCCCTTTCAAAAGATTGTGTAGTAGCCACAATGCATTGTATCGTTCTAGTTCTTGCTGATCATGCTGAGAAAATGTATTTGTATAACAAAATGCAATCTGATTACAAAAAGGAGTGTATCTGTTATTTGGATTTGCCAGCAAAATAATGTGTGAAAAGGTACTAGTATGGCAAATGTACTAACAGAGACACACTTTTAGTAGTGTTACAAATTATTTAAATTAGTGACAAATTAGTTTTAGTGGTAACATAACTTTTGAACGACACAAAATATTGAACAAATAAAAGATACTTCGCATGTAATTGCCAATGCTTCCTAAATAATGTCAAGCGTGCAAAACACATTATTTGAAAATCAGTAGTTTACGTAGTTTGCAATGCTATCCATTACGGTAAAATATGTGCTATCAAACGAACACGGAGAAATATTGAATTAATATACAATCTAGTTAGTTGTTAATACCACCAGAAGTGATATTTTATGATGTTGTGTCAATCAAACAGTCACTTTTTAGAGAATGCAAATGTGCACATGCGCTGTTCCAAATTCCCGATACGAAAACAAAGGAAAACAAGAGGGCCATAAGGCCCTATGTCGCTCACCTGAGGGGCTAAGAAACTAAATTGTTCTGAGCAAGTTTCATAAAGATTCGGCTAAGAATATGGCATTTAGAGTGTTCACAAGCTTTTTCTTCAATTTGGCCTGGTGACCTAATTGTTTACCAAATGTGACCTAGTTTCGAACTCGTCTGAGATATTATTGAAACAAATGTTCTGAGCAAGTTTAAAAAATATTGGGCAAAAAACGTGACTTCTAGAGTGTTAACAAGCTTTTTCTTCAATTTGACCTAGTGACCTAGTTTTTGACCCCACATGGCCAAGTTTCAAACTCGACCGAGATATCATTGGGATAAATGTGTTCTGAGCATGTTTCATGAAGATTGGGCAATACATGTGACCTCTAGAGTGTTAACAAGGTAAATGTTAAAGACGAACGACGGACGACGGACAAAATGTGTTGCGCTAAAAAGCGAATGGTTAATACGAATTGAACATGCTATCATTGTAAAATTCGAAACACATTGATGAAAATCATACACCTCAACAGTACATCTGTTATTTTGTGTTTCAGGCTAATTCGAAAAGAAACGCAAGGCATTATTTAAGACTAAACACATTGGACGTGTACTAGTAAACATTTATAAAACGAAATTGACATCCACGACGTCATAGCCAACCAATCAAATAAATTAAAACAAATACAATATCCAAAGCAATAACAAATATTGTTCCAACGATAGTTCTGTTGTTTAACTGTTACTTCGATTTATGATAACTGCATGATCGAATGTAAAAATAAACGTAACACCGAAGCAATATTGCAGACGAAAAATAGTTGAACATACTTTTAGACATGATGCCAGAATTCGCATGCATGTACTTCTGTCTAATTTTGAATTGCCAACAACAAAATCGCATTGTGATGGAAATACCATGCAGGATATGTTCTGCAAATAAAATACAACGAGTTGCATCATTCAAACAACACGCAGTAATGTAGTTGCAAAACGTTCTCCCACGAAACTAAATATGATAAATGTTGTTTCTGCATATACTGTTGATGCACAAAGCGTTCAAATATCTCTTTAAGATTCGTGCACAATATGGTAAGCTAAGTTAGTCGTATGATAACAGCATGTGTACGTGTCGCCTGTAAGTTACATACGCAACAAAGGGAAATGGTTTTATCACACCAATCATAAGTACTCGTTGAATATTAATGAATATAAATCATTGACACCCAAGCGCATAACACAAAGTGCTGTGCCTATTAACAATAATAATAGTTGTTATTGAGGTTGTTAGTATCGGCTTCTGTAGTCCTTCCTCATTTGCGCTGCATACGACGGCAAACTGTTAGTACAACAAGAAATTGCTGCCAGCCTCAATTCAGCTCAGAACGTTGGCTGATAGGCGATGATCGCGCCATATAAATTCAAACTCAAACAGACAATTGTGTGTGTGGTCGTAATGTCGTTACTTTTCGCGACTTTTCATCAAGTTTTAATGGAATATATACTCAGAATGTCAGACGAGGCATAGATCTACGCAAATACTGTTCATGTTCGGTTTCTAATAAGAATAAACAAAATTCCTATGGCAGCAATTAAAGACTAAATATAGATGTTTTCATCCAGTAGAGTTAGTTCAATTTCTGAAAATTCATGTACGTGTTGCTTTGATGTACTCGTATTTCTTATGTATATTACAATGTCTAAACATTACTAATAACGTGCTTCTAGTTGTTTTTGCTATTAATGAATATAAAATAAAATATTCCTTTCCATGTCCATTAGTATGATGGGCCTTAACACAGTAAATATATCTCTATTTTTTAGTATACATATCAACGAAGATCAAATGTGATTAAACTGTGTCTAATTAGCTGGCGACATTTATTTTCAAATCTCAAAGATACGAAAGTTTGAGTTCATCAGCAGTGGGTCTCTGACTATGATATTTTAAGCACATTTTATTTCAGCGGGACCCAGGCTAAAATAAGTATTTATACAACGAGAAAAAATATGTATATATTGATTAAACATAAAATGAAATATATTATGTTTTGCCAGATGTAATTCTTTCAGTTGAATGAGCAATCAATGTAGGCAAGGTTTCGAACTTTTAGTCAACTATTAAATGTTTTCAATTGAAGGTGTTGATTATTTCTTGAAAATGATGCTGATCTCATTTGGGGAAAATGTGCGTATGTTGACATTATATGTTTGGTCTCAAATTTTTATGTTCATTTTTTAAATCACGGTGTTTTAAAACGCTTTGAAATCCAACTCATTTTTAATTGTCAATAATTGTGAGACCAACATTTTTGTCGTCAACACATCATACCGAGCGGTGTATTTTGATGGTTAACATCCACTTGCAAAATTAGTCTGGATACAATGCTTCGTTAGAACTCTACAGTTGGCAGGAAAGCATTTGCATGGACTATTACACGCTACTGATTCAATTTGGAATAGCTCACAATGTACAACAATGTATACAGATTGTATAACGAAAAATACATTTTTAAAATGTGTAATGTATCCTACGGCACTCAATGCAGAAGCAAATATGTGACGGCTAATATTCGAACAAATAGTGTTATGCGTCATTAGCAACGGTGCAGTGCCAAGGATGCAAATGTTCATGTTGATAAACAGTCATTTTTATTATTGAAATGTGCAATATCAATGAAAATGTTCTTGTCGATAAACAACCATTTGTACTACTGAAATATGCAATGTCTTCAAAAACGAACGTTTTGATAAGCAATCGTCTTCCCTACAGAAATATCAAAGTGCGTGTATTGTTGCTTTTGATACATTCACGCACTTTCGGTATTTAAATTCAAAGATGGGAAAGCAGGTTAAATTATGTTATTGTCAAACCACATTCAATTTTGATGTGGTTTACAAGCACTATGTGATGGTTGATACGAAAACATTTAGGTCGATACCAGACACAATAACATCAATCACTGTGGGAGATAATTGTGCCTTAACGTACATGAACAAGGTTTAACGTATTAGTTGATTAAATCCAGACAGTGTGTATTGTGGCTTCGGAATGTGGTGCGACGATAAGGCAGCATACTGCGTTTTAGAAGTTATTTCATGAACGTCCAAAACATGATTAATAAGAAGTTAAAAAAATATGGCAACGAACCTTTGCATTTTTTATTTCATTTGTTATATTGTATGTTGTATGAATTATATATACATGTAAACATTTACCGAACGGATAGGTGGCGGCTTCAAGATGGAACTGGAAAAGAACACTTTTCTACCATTAATCAAGAATATATGCATGTTTTGTATTGAATTCTTAATCCGGATTCACTTTACATTATATATATATATATATATATTTATTTATTTATTTATTTATTTATTTTTATTTATATTTATTTTTATTTATTTATATATATGATGCACGATTGTATGTCGTTTGAAATTCAATGGGATATTTGATATATTTCTATTAAATTAGCTGCGACATAACCTTCTTGAAGGAAACCCCATTTTAACATTTAAACCCAACATACAATCTTCCGTTTTATTTCTTTCCAGGAAAAGTCGTTTTCTAGAAAATAACAGCATTGTGTACCCCCGAGACAAGGACTGGTCAGTCCAATTATTAATATTTGATTATATGTTGTTTATGTCAGTAATGTTTTGTCAGTAAATATGAAGCTTAAACAAAGACGTGTGTTCTAAACTTAATAACAGTCAATATAAAATGCGATTATATTATATTTACGTGTTATTGTTATTATCAGTATGTTGGAATAACCAATCCATAGAGATTCTTGGGCAATCCCATTTCCTTAATAATGGGGTAAGTCTATATTTAAGCAAGAAAGTCGGCGCCACAGCTATGACACTGTTAATAACTAGTGTATTGCATATGTGTGGTTGATAGTTATACAACAGCAGAACCAGATTGAGTTTGCTTCTGTTGACATTTGCAGTAATCGTCATCCGAGACGAATTGTCCATAGTTAAGAAAAGCAATTCGTTTTATTTATGTTATTTATTTATTAATTTGCACACAGTAAGTTCTCATGCAACGTACGATATAGGCAGTTGCATTCCGAATGTTTCCAAAGGCAGTCCAATGCGATGTTGTTGTTGTTTTTGTAAGCAAAAGTAGTACAGGGAACGGTAGTGTGTGCTACGTGATTTCCAATCTGATCAGTCGTATTATATCAGTTAATGGCCCCTTTACATATTACAGACATAATAGATATGTGACAAAGCGTAAAAATATAGCCGCTCGATTGAAAACAAAACCATAAACATAAACGTGCGCAATATCAGGTTTGTCTGGTAAACAATTACATTATGTCGAATATTAGTCGTCGATAAGATCATCCGCTAGTTAATAACAGAAACAACACACAACAAGTAAACGAGCGTATTAAATGAAAATTGTTTTAGACGTATTCAGCTATAGAAGTAAACAGAAAGAGTTTTAAAATGATATATACTGCTTTACATGCAGTGCATTCCATTTGATGATTACAACTCGCGCAATGAATCCCATTAACGTTATCACAAAATTTAGACAGTAATATTTTCGATCAGAATGTCGGTATGCTGACGTTCATGACGCCGTGAATTCAAACATAAAAGAATACCCGTCGCACTAATGGCGTTACGGGAGATAACAATACGGCGAAACATACGTCTATAGTCAAGAAAGATGTATGACACATAGATTATGTTATTTGTAAACTTTGATAAAATGATATTTGTTGTATATGTAATTACTTACTCTCGAAATGGCATCTAAATCAATGACATTTACCGCTGCCATTCCAAACACGAATACTTTAAATGTAAATGCATTCTAGGATAGGATATATGTAGCATTAATTGTAGAAAGATGAAACTATATATATTTCTAAAACGATTGTCAGGACTGTACTGGCATATCATGCATGCGCCAAGGACTCGTGTTGAAATCCGGGCTTGTATCGGTACACAATTCATCTTTTTATATATAACATATATGTAACAGTAATACCACTATGATTTCAACTGTGTAGATTATTTTAACATAATAAGCCAAAAAAAAACTAGGCATAAATACATACGAAATTTGCCCATATAGAGCTAGTAAGTTATGTTCCCTTTGATGATGTATATGTGTTGCAAATATTTAATTTTAATTTAATTTTATGTTCTTGCGTAAATTGTTTATGTAAAAAAACATGGCGCCATAGCGTTTAAGTTGGTCCCAACGAATTCATGTACTAAAGCCCCACAACATTTCATTTTACTATTGCATATAAATTGTCGCCGGCAAAAATGCGAGTATGAATACATGCCTTATACATGTATTTTTTAAGAATTAAAACGCTCTTTTCGGCGCTTCATCGTTGTATGAAAGTCAGTTTTTTGGTATCTAATTTGCATAAAGCCGAAGGCTTCATTTACAAATTAGATACAAAATTTGGTTTTCGCGTGGCTTCCTTGTCAAACAAATGGGAGACGTTTGGTCAAATGAATGCCTGTTATTTGACTGAAACCTGTTGTTTAAACCGTTCTTTGCTCCAATCTGTCAAATTGTGCAATTTTATGTGTGTGTTTGTTTAATTTCGATTTATTTTCCTCGTTTGATAAATATTTTGATCCAATAATTATTTTTTAATGTTTACGTTCAATTTTCTCTCCACAGTTCATTTTTTCTTTCATGCATAATGCTCATCAAATAGTCAAAAATCAAAAAGAAACAAACAACATACATTTTACATGTTTATTCTTGTTTTTATTTAATTAATTTATTTTGACAATGCCATGTATACATGTGAATAAATCTGTTAAACTGTATTTCTATTTTTGTGAGTTTTTGTGACAGCAATGCATGTGAACAACAATTCAATGTAGTCTCTCAGTCATGCATATTAATAGAGGCAACAGGCTTTATTAAAAAATAAAAGCCTGTCACATGATGCATTTTAGTCAATCAGAACACTGTAAAATGATGAAACCAAAGGAAATTGTATTTATTTACTTAAACAGCTTTATTTTCTTGACGTATATTGACCTATATAGAAATCAGTATAGTCAGCTTAACCCGATATATACGAAAATGTCTGCTTCTGATGCAACTTAGACTAATTTTTTATTAATTTGCATGTTGCTTTAAGGCATGTTAAAATCAAGACAAAAGACTCATTTCGCAAGCTTGAAATGTAACGTTGGTACATGGGAAGCAAATCAAGAAATAACAAGGTGACGTGAATCAATTGCGTGACAAAAGAACTATTCAATATGATATGTGAGAAGATGGTACATTAACTTGCTAAAAACTAGAAAGAAAAAAACACTGAAAAATTCATACAAAGTAATGATATGATATTGGAAACAGTCGTTACTTTGTGTATTTTCGTGATAAAATAGCACGCGACGCATCAAATCAAGACATTATTGTTTTTATTATGTGTATTAACTAATTAATCAGAAACTTGATCTATAAAATTAGTTTGTCAAGGCAATCCAAGTCGAATGCATTTATAATTTCTCACAAAGTGTGTTTTATATAAAATGTGTATAAAATGTATTAGTTTGTATTTAATATGTCCGATCCAATATAAAACCCTAATCAAAACGATATAAACTTGCATTTAGAGCTAAACATGTGGTTGATTGAGAAAAAAGGATAGCAATGAAGTAAATTGAGTTTTAATTGATATTTTTCGAGTTTTAAAGTGTTACTAGACCTACGCTGATGCGCCCAATGTTGCAAACACCAAGACATATAACTAATTATCAATACTTGTTAAGTGTTGTAATACGAACGCCAAAATAGGTTATCGATATAGGCTATCAAAACAAGCTAATTAATGAACGGAAATAACCAGTTCTGTGGGAAATAACATGTCGTTAAACTTGTTAAGACCAAAGGAAACAAACACACTTAATTAGAACCATACAAGTTTTAATGCAGAAATGCAACTCAATTATTATCAGCTGTACAATAGCTTATTCATACTCGAATCTAGCATTAAACGAGACAGTTAATTTTGAAAGACATGGTCCGTAAAACAGATTTGCAACACATTCAAAACACAATCGTAGATATTTTAAATATATTCCTTTAAATGTGTATCCAGCAGCATGTTTTTGTTGTTGTTGTAGTTGTTGTTTTGTAAGTTGATGTTATCTTTTAAGCTTCATAATTATTAACATAAATATCATATTAAATACAAGTTCACAGAACCAACCGTTCAATAATTGAATAAGTTAACTTTGAGTTTGATGGTTCACATCCTGGAAAATCACAGGGTATCTACTTTTACCGCATGCAGAATATTTGAATGTTTTATAAACATAATGATTGAAACTCGTCTTCACATTTATAGACCTTTTGTATAAATACTGTAAATAAATTATAGCAATAAAACAAGCACATTTTTTGTCCATTTTATCAATATTTATTTTGATAATTGGCCTTAAAAATAAAAAATAAAACACATCTATTTTAAATGTAACACTATTGTTATATTCGTGATAACATTACTTCTGGATTTAATTATATTTATTTAAATGATAAATTCAGCGGAAAATGCCAAAACCCTAAATAAAACCGTGTAGCAGCAACATTGTCACAACTAATAATATATAATTTGACCAACTTTGCCCATTAGACTGAAATCCTTTTCTGTTCGCGAGGAATAGGTATGCCAATTAAACAAATCATCAATTATACGTCTGAGAGAATATTCCCTCCTGCTTTATTTGACTGCCTCGTATACACGCATGTCGTCATTTTGCGAAATAATACTGAGGAATCAGAACCACAGCGTAATTGTACAAAACATGCATGCATAATTTGCATTAAATATTGTAGTTAACTTTGCACTGTGCTCGACAGACAAGGCGCTTAAGGCATATAAAGGTGAATGTGAAACTATGCAACAAACAGAGCTTCAAGGAAAGACATATTTTCATGATATAACATTTATAAATATATTGACATAAAAATACAACTTTACCGCTTTAAGAACTAATATTATAATATAATATGTGCTCATGACTTGTTTATATATAATTAGTTTAAATACTAAATTTGCTAAGTAATAATACTATGTTATTTATTTAAAACTTAAACCGTATCTTGTATTAAACTTATTTAAATCTCTTATATCCAATACTTTTAGATTATTATTAAAATAGTGAAAGTAGTCTGATAATTTCGATAAAACCGACGCACACCACACAATTTCCATACAATTATGGGGCACATAATGTATCACTGCCATTGCGCGTTCCTGATAACGCTAATGGTTTCGGAGTTTATATCGTATACTGTCTCCGCAAGATAAATTGGCTACCTGTCACATAGATGATTGCTTTGATTGAATTGATTATACGCAACGTAATGCCGTTTGGTAAGCCTTAAATCGCTTGCGGTGGAATTACATAACTAGGACTGTGAATGTGATAAGAACAACAGCACTTTTTTGTATTATAGTATCACTTGGGTTTAACTGCGATAGGAAAATGGGATTGAAACCTCAGGGGCAAGATTGACTTTCTTCGTGAATTGTTACCCCTTCCCTCCACCCCCGCCCCCATCAAAATCAGACTAGAAAGAAAGTTGTATATTGATAGTTTGTTAAGAACAATTTTCAATACAATTTTATCAATCGTACGGCATATACGGAATATACATATGTGGGGCGTCGTGGGAAAACCGGACTTAATGCATGTGCTTAAAGTGTCGTCCCGGATTAGTCTGTGCAGTCCGCACAGGCTAATCCTGGACGGCACTTTCCGCTTTTATGGTATTTTCTGTTTCAAGGAAGTCTCTTCTAAACATAAATTCACTGCACAGGCTAATCCGGGACGACACTTTACGCACATGCATTTAAGACTGGTTTTCTCACGACGCGCCACATATGTATAGCGAAATTATTCAAACTACACATTAATGTCTTTTATTTCTCATTATTTAGTCGTTAAAAGGATGCTTTTACGGCTGGGCTATTTTCCAAGCACCTATTTCCTCTCATCAATTAAAGCCCCTACAGTTATTATAAAGCATTTTCTATCGTAATTTGTGGATTATACAAAGTATCAGTTACACGTCTCTTATCTTCCCTTCGTATGTCTGATTCTATTATATAACTAACCACAAGACATCATATATTCAGAACAAGTGTAATAATTTATTATTGTGATTGGTGCCACTTTTGAAATAAACTTTAATAACCCCACAAGGACATGTTAAAAACATGTTGTTTTATAACTGTTTGAACACATATGCAATGCAATATACAATCATAAGCAATAGTATTATATACCTAATTAGACCGTGTTTGACGCGCGTGTGTAGAATATTGTCCATATTGGACGGTCCAAGGATAAACATACGATAATGTCCGAGTACTCCGAAAGTGAACAACTATACATCTTGTAGTTTTACTTCAATGCTGCCAATGGAACTTTTGTTTTGAATAATATTAAATTATTTAACAGAGTTATGTACAATAAGGTGCTATATTTGAATATATTATATGATATACCAGTTGTGTAGTCTTCCGTATATATTACCGTATTGTACAGATACCCTAATATTCAATGCAAAAACTCCACAGAGGTTTGCAAGGATGGCGTTATCAGTTTTGATGGAAATTCCAAACTATCTTTAATAATTATCGACAGAACTGAAATTGTAGTAAAAAGTTATCAGATTTTCGATTATCTTTGGACAGTTTTGTAACTTACATCAAAGGAAACATTTCCTATTCATAAACGTGTAATTATACTGCTGCATAATGTATTTACTACGGTTGGGAATATTATATAGGGCACGTTATCATTTCCTCTTAGTGAAACTTACACTCTTTTAAATGAACCATTTATTTTGCATGCCTATGTATTATGATAATATTCTTAACATTAACATGTCTGTGCACATGTAATATGTCTAATTAAACAACCACTAAAACCACCAAAAATGTAATAATCAACACGTGTTGTTATGTTTGTTGTGAATAGTCGAAGGCCGATATAGTAATTTCTTCAAGCATATTAATATGACAGTAAATGCTTCTCTTACCGTTTATTGCCTGAAAACAACACAATATCATCTGATATTTTTCTTAATAATGATAAAATATTTGTCAGTTTGACACATATGGTTTGGTAATGATTTAAAATACGACTCAATGTCTGTAACATGTAAAGGACAGAGTTTAACCGACGCACTTTATTTCATCTTGTTTGATAGCTTTAAGTCTATAATTTAGCTCAAAGTAGCAGATGTACGTATTGCCTGGTAATTTGAAGGAAATTAAACTAAACCAACGACATAAAAACATTCCTTGCAGTGAAATCCAAGCTGCAGAAGATGTCGAGAAAGTATTTTATAAAGTCAATATTTAACTTGAGCATTTGAGTCATTTAGTAATTTGTCTGCTCATGACATACGGTGAACGGTACAAGTACACCAAAGAAAACTTCAGTTATTTTGTACTGATGTGGATTTAGATCTGAAACAGCCAGTGTAAATTACTTCAAATTGAAACATTTCTTACGTGATTTTACATCTAATGTAGAATCATATTATTCGCGGTTGTCTACATTACGCGTATTTGGCGATCCGAGAGTATAGCGAATTAAAGATCGCGCGTAAGTTTGTCTCTTATTAATATTTGTCTCCTTTATATACATTTATTCAATGGTACACTTGGACATATATTTTTTAACCTAAGATACTTTGTTTTTAAGGTGTATTTAAAGTTTGATTGTCTTTTTTAAATTATTCATTTACTATTCCAAAAAGCATAAACGCACCCGACTGTTAGTTCACTTGGAACGTAGGATTACTGGGGACTCTCATGCGTTCGGCGTCCGTCGTCCACACCCGACACTATACAGGTTTTTTATCGGATAACCACGACGCTTTGTCAAAGTTTTGTCCTCAGTTATTATGTGGTGCACCATTAATAAATTGGGTCAGGTTGGGTTTAAAACTAGGTCACTAGGTCAAATATCATAAAACATCTTAACCCATTTAGACCCATATTTATTATCAGATCAAGTTCAAACTTAGCCAAAATGTTTTCCTCTATGAACTCTTGGTTTGGGCAAAATTAAGTATCCTTCGGTCAAAACCAGGTCACTAGGCCTATTGACATAATTGCATGTATTTTTGTTTCGACTTATTAGTTGACGTTTAGCAGCTTCATTTTTTCTCTGATTAGGTTGACACTTTTAACAGTATGTCAACCTCAATGAAATCTGCATACAGTACGAATATGGGTGAAGTCGGTAGAAGAACTAGGGCAGTACGTCAAATAAAGGAAAATAATGCCACATTTGGCATCATATCAATTTTAAACTATTGTTTCGTATGAACTGTAGGTTCTGATAAAATGAGGCTACCTGCGGTCAGAAACTACATCACTAGATCGATTGATGTAATTGCATGTTGGCGACTTTGTAAGTGACGTTTACGATCTAGCGGTTTCATATTTTCGGACATTTTTCATATTTTTGATCAGGTTAAAACTTTGTCACGATGTTAATCTCGATGGAAATTGGGTACAGTTCGAACATGGGTGAGGTCGCTTGAAAAATATGTTACTAGGTCAAATAAAGTACAACCAAAATACTATTTTGCACTCCATCGGATCATCGGATCAGGTTTAAACTTAGCTACGTTTGTGTCCTCCATTTAATATATCATTTTGATAAAATATGAGGCACGTTAGGCCACACACTAGGTCACTTACTTAAATCAGGTAAATATGATTGTTTACACTATAGTCACCACATTTATTATCAGATCAGTTTAAAACTTTGTCAGATGTTTGTCCTCCGTAAATCTAGGTTCAGAAACTATTCGGTTCATCTGCGGCCCCAAACTAGGTCACTTGGTTGAATAATGATAACAGCTTCGTTTTTATTACATCATGTTAATCTTGGTCAAATTGGAGTAATCTATAAAATCTATGTTATGGTAAATTATTGGTCATCTGTGATAACAAACAAGGTCACATGACATAAACGTCTATTGACCGACTTTTTAAGTCGTTTTTACTTTCTTTTTCCATCATAGAATCATTCATCACAGCACAATACTGAACGATATAGGGTCATCTGCGCACACTTGTGTTTTTTATTTAATTAAAAATAATACAGTTGTCCTTTTGCATAATTAAGTATATGAACAAAGAAAAATGCCGGAATATATATCCGCGCAAATTAGCGCCGTTGGACAGCAATGCACGAAATTTAGACACCGTGATAACAATGACATTACAGTACATAAGTACATGTTTACATTGTATTTGTAATATGTTATGTCTTTCCAATAACTTCGTACAGATGCAATTGATAATACAAAATAAGCATTTCTTGTAGAAAACCCAGTATATTACCCGTAAGTCAAAATAGTGATACACAATTATCTTTATTTCACGAAACTTTACTATTGTTTATTTTTTGTCTATATTGAATACATTTTATACAGAAACTGTTAAACACGGATATTGTATAAAAATGTCACAGTGTTGGTAGAAATATGTCCGTAATTTTAGTACTATTTTTATAATTAATTGAAGTTTTAACATCCTATATTACTTCTTATAAATGTCACTGGTTATATATGTTTAGATGACTCGCGATATTATCTTTCGCATTTAATTAACAAAATGCCATGATGCAAAAACAACTTTATTGAGTACCATTAATAGTATCCGTAATTTGTAATTTAATCTAAAACATCTCAAATCTAAGTGCCCATTAAATGCTACAAATGAGCCTATGAAACAAAATGTTCCATAACTGCGACGTACGTCTTCAATTAAGTCTAGTTTGTTGCAAATACCAGTAAATGTGTTATTTTCTGATTTTCTGATGGTTTGTCAAGCCAGTAGTCACATTTCCTAGACTGCCAATATGCAGCGACGAACATCAAGGTTGACATTAATTCTGCTAAGCTTCGTACCTTCATCCTTGAAATGGAAAATAAGATTACAAACATATATTACATTAATTGAATGTTATATATCTGTATAATATGAAACGCATAGACGACAAACACCTACAAAGCACGGCTGTCTTTATGCGTGTGTCATTCGAAAAAAAACGCAAAGCATTTCAGTGCATTAAGACGCAACACAAAGATTGTATGATGTCCGTTTTGCATCTTTAATATTTCTTGACGATGTAAAGTATCTATATATGCAGTCTCTTTGTTTTAGGGGTGCGTACCAATGTAGCCTATTACTGTTATCACATATTGCAGCCCGCCAACCAATATTGAGCTCGGAACGTCGGCTGATTGGCGTTAATGGCGCCATACAAATTCAAACTCAAACAGAAAATTGGGTTTGTCGTGGTTATGTCGTTACTTATTGTGACATTTCATTCGAACCAGAGGTAATAAAACAAAACACCTCAGATAATGTATTTAATGGCCATGTTCGGGTTGTAATAAGCATAAACACTCTTTGTATGGCAGCAATTAAATACGACTTTGGCTGTTTTCATCTTGCAGGAGTAAATTTTATACATGTTACAGCGTTATCTCCAGACGCTTGATTTTCTGAATATTCGTTTGTCTCAGAATTCCTTGACGAATTAAATGAAACAAACATTGACATCTTTGCTAGTTACATTATTTATATAACATGGTAATATTATACATGTTTTGTACATAATGCTTGCACTTAATGTGAAGATGTAAAACAAAATTGCATTAAATATCAAAATTCCGGCACACTAATTTTGTTTTTTTTCAATAAATAATTCTAACTTCTTTAAACGTAACAATATACTTTTCGTTTTACCATTTACTAAAACAACAACAGCTGTCTAATTGTGCTTTTGTCGTACGTGTCGCGTTGAGTATTGCGCGGTAAATGCAATTGGTCACTGACCTTATAGAAATGACTTTCTTTTGTTTATTTGGCTGAGTTTTCGTTAATCCAGCTGTAGTTTCAACATCTTATAGAAATTATGTTGACTTCTGAATCATGAACATGAATGTGGTAGCACACAATAATATTTGATGTCCCGTGTTCGACTATCTCCAATTACGATTCTCATTCATATTACACTTAAAATTAAAGTATGAATTGACTAATGCGCCGATAACACTAAACGTGTATCTTTTTGTAACATCTGAGCAAATTATAATTTGAATATTAATACATGATAAATGTTTGTGTTCAATGTTTGGTGGATTTGTTCGTAGATGAACCTGAGATAGATATTGACGAGTTTGTTGACAAAAGTTTGAAAGGAACTGCTGTCGTAGTTTTGCTATATATGTATCACATTTTTGTCAAGTTGATCTGGAATAAGTTCGTAGTAGTATTAGTAGTATCACATTTAATTTATGTATACTAGGCAGTTAACACTCGACATGTCAAATAAATATTAAATAAATACCCAATTATTCTATACATTTTGTCAGGCGAAATAATGCTACAGTGACACAACACTAAATATTTAAAATGATGTATTTTCATTTGGTTTATGTCCAGCAAGTTTCTTTAACTCTTTGCCTCTATATTAAAAAAAATATTCAAAATTTAATCATTTTCTTAAATTCCATAATTTATTTCAACTAAATTATAAAAATAAAAAGTGTTGTATATATAATTATATGTACTCTAGACGCATCAGGTCTGAAATTCCACAGAACATTTCGCCATGACTTTTGCAGAAGTTGTATACAGCTTTGTATTTAAGGTTGATTGTTATATATTTCACGTCATGCCTCTTGGCAATTTACATATTTCAATATAACCTTTTTAACTTTATAGCTCATAAGATATTTCCAACGAAATATTATTATATTGTCTACCAGTAATATATTATATTTAATAAGAAGCCATATGAAACCTTGAGGAAGTAATAAAAGGTAATGCATTCGGAAACACAAAATTTGAATGTTTGGTAATAAGCACACAACTATAGGATGGAATTGCGATTTGTAAAGGATTTAATGGAAGAAACAGTTACTTAAGTGTGTTTTTGATTTAATGTGTGTCCGAGTGACAGTTTGTGTTTGATTATCAGTCAATATTCACAGTTGTTGAAACATGGAAGCTGCATAGGATTTAAAAATCTAAGTTTGTAAAATTAATTTCTACTCGATTGCGATAACACAAAAGTTGATAGCGTATTTGTTACTATACGCTTACTGTAATTATTATGATTGTCAAATTAACATATTTTCTTTCACTATTGAATGTTATTTTTTGTCGATGTTGTCTTTTTGAAGTTATTTACTTATAAACGAACTGTTATTTTGTGAAATACGTATGCAAAATGTTAAACTGCATAATTATTACGGTAAACAATTTATATACGTCATGAAAAATGTAAAGTGAATACATGTGCTTGTGATTCATTATTTTTTACTTATATTTTTGTGTCCAGGAAATTTCAAAGTATAAAAGGCGTAAGTTGTCAGCTTTTCATTTTTCCTACTAAATAACGTATTTTTGTATCTGTATTATTCCAGATTGCATGATGCAATGCGTGCGAATTACAGATGTTATCTATAAACTTTACACAAATATTACAACAGGCCATCCGCCTGTAAAAACTATGATATTACCACTTCTTTTGACCAGATAAGCTTCATGCAATAGTATATTAATATATAGCACATGCATAATTTTTGTATCGCCTTGGATGCCTTATAATTTTATATATCATATTAGAGCCTAACACGTATTACATGTTTGTACATCATGTTATCATGTCTTCATGATCAGAGTGAAATAAAGTGTTTTGACTTGACTTTGACTTGACTTGATAATTAACATGAATGTAAAACATATGAGATTTATGTTTGAGTAGTTTGCGTTATGAAATATTCCTTAACGCACGTAATTATTCTTGTAATCTGCAGTATAATTATGTGTTTTATGAACTTGAGATTCCGTTTATGTACGGTTCCGAAACCGTCCTCGCATAGTTACAAACCTGATAACCGCAATTTCAGTTCAGTGGTAATAATTAATTATGGTTAATGCCCAATTGACAAGCAAACAGGGTTCTCCATCCATTTAAATCTTGAACTGAAACATATTGCATTAAATGAGATTAACAAAACCGTTAATAATGTTTGTACCATATTAAAGAGATTTTTTTTTTGCTTTGCGGTAGACAATAGCTGTGATATCACTGATAGGCGAAGCCTAACCGTGCAATAAATAGCGTGCTTATATTTATAACTAAATTTCAATATACTGCACGCTCAATATGATATAAAACACCTGTAGCATACTTTTACCTCAATAACTATGATAACCTGTGGGTCGTTAAATTACTAACTTATTTTGGTAAAAGTATGCTACAACTATTACTTATGTGTCCTCTTGGTTATCAAAATGTTGTAATCTTGACATTTCGTCAACTCAGATAATAAAAACATATAATACGTGACAACATTGTGTTCAACATGTTCAGCTGTTTTAAGCACATGTCTAATATAAGTTTGTCCACAGGTGATGTAATGTTATTTTCCATACGTTTAAAGTTTGTTTTCGGGAATGTTATTTTACTCTTCTTATGAGGTTCACGTGCAATAATCATGCCGCTGTAAAAACGTATGGCTTTGAATAATTAGCATTTTGCCGAATATTAAAAGTGCATTACATATTGATGTACTTCGAATATAGAAAGCTTTAATACATCATGAGTAAAGATCAATCCTGCAAAATGGCAATAATCAACAAAAATGCATTCTCACTATATACAGATCGAAAAAATTAGTGGTAATCGTACCTGCGATCGAAAGAAACAATTATTCCTGGGGTAGTGTACGAAGTAATTAAAAGAATTTGCCTTATATTTCAAATATTAAAAACACCGCTTTATTAATTTATATGACGTGTAAACAACATTGTACAATATTTAATCCGCTTTGAAAAATAGTTATAAGTAAAGTAATTACTAAAACATATTTTTGTGAATATATTTTTGTATAAACACAACACGTTTGAAACATTCTCTTGGATCGCCAATACAGGCTAAGTAAAAAGAGGTCCGGACCATAATTGGACTGGCAATGAATACACGTTTATAAAACAACTTGGTTATAGCATTAAGATGGTGCATGAAAACAATGAAATAAGAATACGTATGGAGATGGGAGGAAATCTACGAGACATTAAGGTGATAATTTATTGCAATGCATCTACAAATTACGAGAGAAAAGTACTTTATAATAATGGTTACCTCGGGGGTTTTACTTGATGAATTCAACATTGTTGTCTGGATACCATAATTTTAATAAATATTTATGAAAAGTAACATACGATACAGTGTAAATTCGAACAAAGTTGACAGATAACGTTAGATAACTACATCAGCCATAACACAATACATTTAAGGAAATAGTGCGAAGAAATAAAATATGTGCACGTACAATACATTTTTGAGATTCACGCATTGAATGTATTTTGCATCAAGCCGTGATGTGAAAACACGTCGTTATTTAAATAAGAGTTTTTTGTAACAACGTAAATGGATAATAAGGACGAAGCAAAGCAACACAAAATGCGCTAACCTTTGCTGTTAATAAGAGTAATCTCCTGTTGATGCAGCAAGAGTTTCACGTTGTTGATATTTACACGCTATCGTCAGAAATGTGTTTTTTTATTTTCTTTTTAAGCTTTAAATCATGTCAGGAGATTATTACGAGTCCAACACCATTCCAAAAAAAAAACCGCTTTCAAGAATATAATGTTATATCGTTCTTTTAAATGTGGTTGAGGTGAAGCATATGAACAACAATACAAAGACTGAAAAATAGTATCACATAATTTGTACTTGCCTTTAAGTTTAATTTCTGACGTATTTGATATAAAAGATTCCTTGGGTTTACTCATTCTATCACTTCCTCGAGTGATTCGGAGAAAGGCTGTCCTACATGGTTTGAATATGACTTTTTTTCTAAATGGCCGTACCTTTTGCAGGCGTAGTTAAGTAACTTCATTCGAGACTGTAGCACATGCCACAAAGTGTGTTCTTGCGTCAAATCAATTTAATCAAAGCAATCATCTTTCTCATAGGAAGCCAATTTATCTTGCGGAGACAGTATACGATATAAACTCGGAAACCATTAGCGTTATCAGGAACGCGCAATGGCACTGATACATTATTTACCCCATACTTGTATGGAAATAAAGTGCTGTGCGTCGGTTACATCGAAATTATCCGACGTTTACCATGTTCTAACGTACTAAATGCATGGTATATAAGAGATAACAATTAGTTAAGTAAACTAGGCTTTATGTTTAAATTAAACTACAGTATATCTAATGCTATGTGGTATTTCAAGTATAATTATACGACACACATTACAATAATATAATAATAGTTTTTAAACTGCATTTATGTGCCGCTATTAAGGTCATTCACATTCTGCAAATAGGCCTTATCCAGAAGATTCGTTACTCTGGTAGTTGCATAAGAAGTTATGCCTAACATGCATTGATTATTGCTCAATGCCACATTGACTGCAATATTATGTTATTTTTATTATCTATTCAAGCTTGGACTATATATCATTAGTATGCTGCGTTTCTTTGCATGCCAAAAGGGCCGTGTCAATATTTGCATTGTTTGTATTCGTTTCGCAAGCAACAAATTAAATCTGCTTACCCAATACGACATATTCGGATCTATAAGATTCAGCCGCATTAAGCTGGAGGGAATTTTCCATCAAATGTGTGTAATTTGCCGAAATATTTCACGCGTAAGAAAAGATTTTTGTCTATTGGGTATCTTTGGGTAAATACTATTTAAGAAGTTGTTACAATGGTGCAGGCACAAGAGTATTGATTTCATGTTGGATTTTAATATTTGCTGCTAAATAGCGAAGTATGACTTTAGAATTGTTATATTCCAATCAATATACTTATCAACATTACTATATCAACTGTTGTCTTTAAATAAAATGATTAATGAGGCGTGTCTTGGGAAAACTGGGCTTAATGCATTTGCGTAAAGTGTCGTTTCGGATCAGCCTATGCAATCCGCACAGGCTGATCCAGGACGGCACTTTAAGCCTACAATGGATTATGTTTAAAAGATACTTCCTTGAAACAGAAAATACCACAAAAGCGGAAAGAGTCGTCCTGGATTAGCCTGTGTGGAATGAACAGGCTAATCCGGGACGACATTTTACGCACTTGCATTTAGACCGGTTTTCCCACGACACGCCACATTTACATTAGCATTGTTCCAGGCACTTCTCATCCGCAAATACTGATTAAACATGAACATAACTTGCGCATTGAATTTGTTGTTATTATAGGTAATTTTACCATTTTAGTGATTAACAATGTATTTGTAATTTAACAACTACAACGGCAAGCTATAAAAAAAATTTGTTCACATTATGTTTATAAATGAATCAATATTCAGTAAATAGAGAATACATAGTTGGTGCCGGGATGGAGAAAGTTTATCCGGTGAGGCTTAGAAAATAAAAATAGCGCGAGCTTTAGCGAGCCCTATTATTGTTTTCGGGCCGAACCTTTCTCCTTCACGGCACCTAGCATATATTCTATTTAGCCTGTTTTCTACTCATTTGCATTTTAAAAGCAGTTTAATTAAAGGTTTAGCTTAAAACTATTATGTTCTATGACGAACCTCGAACCTTATAACTCGCTAGCATTTATGCGTACTTCCCGAAAAAATAGTCATCTGTTTCTTACCGGCAATCTTCTAAAATTTTAAAAATAATCTAATTTGCTGACGCCAATAATATTCACGAACAAGAATTAGTAAAGATTTTAGTAATTTATAAATGTAGATCTACTCTTCGTTCAGTTTTAATAACATTTCAATGAAAATTCATATAAAGGGTTATTTCTTTCAAATTGTATCTTTCTTTTTGATTGAAAAAAGTATAATCAGAAAGAATAACCCGCTTACATCAAGAGTTTTCAAATGGAATGGAAGGAAGATGTTGTTTACACCTTTATCGATTATGCCATACATGTGCGGATTAACAACTCATGGAAGCTAGGATCTCTGTAAAACTAGATAACACGACGTGTATTTCATTTTTTGCTTAGTCATTTTGGACAATGTTGCTATTCGGCGCGTAGGAATACACTACTAACTGGATAAACCTTGCCACTTCCTGTTGACTTGATAGGAAAATTTCTACGGTCACCCCTTTATTAGGTCAATGTTGCAGGTAGAAACAGGATAAAACAATATATCCGGTGAATTTCCAGACAAATCATATATTTGTTACAAGATCAAATTCAAATCAAACTAATTTAATTCCTTAACGGCTTGTTTGTCGTGCTTATATCCTATGCGTAGTGTTATTTGAATATAAATATTTCACGAGTGGTTATAGAAAAAATAATTTCACGAATGATGTAGCCACGAGTGAAAATATAATTTTCTATGACCACGAGAGAAATAAAATTCGATTACTCACCGAAATCATTAAAGTTTCTTATTATTTTATGTTTTGGGGCAAATAAAAAAAGCGACATACGCTTAAACGTCACAAGTTCGTGTATTCTGACGTCATGAATGAAGTCATAAATGATGTAATAAATGATTCCAAAATTAGTATGGTGGGATAAAATTGTCATAGTGTGTGCATCGTTTCAGCTTAATTGTATTTGTGTTGAATTTTATAATGTGTTTTCTGTAAACATATGTATGTAAAATCTGTACATGTGTAAACCTTTGCCAAACGTGGTCAAAGACTTCTTGTAAATCTATGTTTTATCTATAGAAATGCGTATAGTTCACTGAAAAGTAAATATTAATAAAATACTGTATTGAACGTGCAATCGACGTAAATTGTTGTATTGTTTATGGTAACATAAAAAAACAAGACATATCATTAAAAAAGATTCGGCGTCTGTGGTAATTTTGCAAATAAGAAATGTACATTGAACTTCAAACACTTTTTTTAAACCGTGTTACTTGGTCTCTGTTTTCAAAAACTATTCACTTATTCTGTCGCATGTCCGACTAGATATAATTGGTACGAAATACTCAAATACCAAATCAGACTTTACGCGTACATACCATTATAATTATATATTTTACGTTACTTGGGTGTTGTTTTAAAACATTAAACATACATATTAAAATATGAATGCTCTTCAGTTAATAAAGGATTTTCTAATACAATAAAAACACTCCAAATTCTACTTTCGGTTTCATGAACATCAGCCAACTCAGCACCACCGGGCCACCTCAGCACCACCGGACCACCTCATAAACAAAAATTCCCAGAAAACTAACCAGAATTACAGATTATTGCAAACCACGTAATAAGTATGTGAAGGCATTTATATGTGTGATCATCTTCAGTCGTCACACACTTCTTAATGTGTTGTAGTAAGAATTCAGGCGGGTAAACATTTCAGTACATAGAGTTTTGATCACAGACATATTCATTCAATGACTTCAACTTATAAAAATCCTACAGCCTTTATTTTTGTACATTATTTAACGAAATAACGAACGAGTGTTATTGTATCGTTCCTACTGGTAATGACCTTCGCCAATTTCTTAAAAACCACCTTTATCATAAAAAAATAATATAACATTGGAAAGTCATACGTTTCCGTTACAATATTTTTATTCCACCGAACCACCTCGGAAGTCACCACCGGACATTTTCTCAACAATTCGAAATGAGGTAGTCCGGTTAGTCTCCTAACCGTGTTTATGAACGCTTTCACTTTGTGCGAACTGTTTTATGCCATTATTGATTTTGTCATCAGAATTCCAAACTGGTTACACATCATTCCTCCTTATTTATGAGATGTTGTACCCACTCTTTTATTACCAGTGTAGTGGGAATGTTTAAAAAATTAGCCGAAATTGTAAGATTTATTCATTCGGGACTATCGCGGGAAATTTTAACAGCATTTTTTGGATATTAAGAAGGTCAAAAGTTGGGTAAGCAATTAATGATCTTTAGTTGCATAACCTTTCTGCATTTAAACATGACGTGATTCCAGGTGTTCTACTTATAGTATTGACAAGGTTTAGATGTCATTTCTCAAAGAACTGGTACTCTCCATTCAATCAATAGACTAAGTTTGTTTTGATAACATAGTTTTGCATTTCTAATTAAACCATCTCAAATTGGTTTTATGCACACACGCAAAAAGTATCAGTTATAAAACAATTTACAATCACCCTTTATAACAAGAAACCTCTTAACTTTAGACAAAGTGTCTTATGCATATCAAACAGAATATCAATGTGTTTATAGATGGACCTAGAAAGCGAATATTATATAATCATCATTTATAACAAGAAACCTCTTAACTTCAGACTAAGTGTCTTTTGCATATCAAACAAAATAACATTGTGTTTATAAATGGACCTAGAAAGCGAACATAATATAATCAGAAAATCTTGATTTAGGTTAAATTCATTTGAAATAAAGCATTTAGCATCAATGGTTAAGAAGTACTGTATTTTAATTACCATTACTTGTCAAAGAAATACAGAGTGTAATGCCAGATGTAAATAGTATATTACGATTTATTTAATTTTTAAGGCAGAGAGCTGATGTAAATATATGTTCACACATTTTGTTATACTAATGAATATGTCTTAACCCTCAAGTGTATATTGAATCGGAATAAAAGAACTTGAAAATACACATAACACTAAACCGCGTACAAAGTTTTCTCTGTTAAATCTAAAACACATTTCATGAGGAATAATATTTGCAATTGACATTAATTGACTTGCCAGAATTACTCTGTAGATAAAATGTCTTAATAAATTATTAAATGCACAGGAATTTTATTTTTATTTATGCATATTCTGATATTATAGTTGCAAATGTGCATAGACAAGCATTTACAAATGGTCCAACACAAAAGCTTTGGCGCCACTTTTCTCGGAATTAAATTCAATACAATAAAAAAGAATAGCCATTCGCAGCATTCATCATCCAAGGCATGATAGGATAATATTATAATATGGGCATCTTGAATACCTATTATATTGCAAAATACTTGTAACTGTCTCTAAAAGAATTGTTCTACATCGAAAGTAACATGCAGACAATTGATGGGTTAGAAGTTAGTATGTATTTATTGTAAACTTGTTCTCTAGTTGATGGAGATGTTTTGTTAAATAAGTTCAATATACAAATTGTAACAATTCAAGTCATGACAGGTGCGATGTTATTAATATAATAAAACTTTGATACATACATTGTATGCTCAGATACAACCAAGAGCGCCAAAAAAAACGCCCCAACTTAACAATATCCGTTTGCGTATGCACAGCTTATCAGTACCGACTGAGTATATATCGTACATTTTTTTCGGCAATATACATTTGCTGTCTCAAACTACGGTGGTTACTTCAATTGAATCGACTTAACGCCTGGTCTGAATACCTATGGGCTACCAACAACCTTAGTACATTCTGCCATAAACAAAAATTGACATGTACATAATCATATTTGCAGTTACATGGACTATGTCAACATAAAATGGTTTCCTTTTGCACTATAAATGATTTTAGATGATAGAAATGCGCTTTACTAAGACATGTACATTAAAATAAAGAATACATAATACATAATGTTGTTGTAGATGAAACAAATCAGCAAACAATTTTCATAAAATTAAAACCTCAAGCAGGTATCGAACTCAGACTCACGATCTATACGAAGTAATGACAGTAGACAACGCTTTGAACAACTGCGTCGGTTTGCTTTGTACGGAAACGTGTGTAAGCTATTGTTATACAAAATACTCACAATCATGACGTCAAAATATAAACAGGAAAAGGGCCAAACAAACACAAACACAACCCATATTATAAAATGACTTTTATCTTAGAATTCGACAACGTTTTCCAAATGATATATACGTTATTATAACCGTTATTATATGCTAGTTTTATATCTTTTTTTTTTTTTTTCAGAAATTACCCTCATAGTCCCTTTAAAGTGTAAACTTGATATGAATATTGGCGTTTGCAATGCCAACGCAAAACGCCATTGATATAGAAGTCATTTTTAACATTATTATTTAATAAAATACTATTTATTTTATCGAAAGTTGCAAGTAACTGAAAAGTGTGCCCTTTTTGTATACACTTAATGAGTATGATATTCAAATTTCACGCAACGATATTTGTGCGATGGGGATACTTTGCTCTCTGATTTCGATATTAAATGGCACCATTAACGTCAACATACCGACATCGAAAGTATGGCTGTCTGCAGTTCGTGATCATGTTAATTGGTGGGTGTGCACAGTCCGAGATGTAATCAGAAAATGTAATGGACTGTCTATTTAACAGCACGCACATTTAGCAGTTTCCTCTCATATATATCTCTGTATAGATGTTTATTATGGCTGAATATGTCTAGTACATCTTCGTCCAACACGTCCGTTTACATGCTGTGTGTTATTGTCGATAGCGGCATGAGATCTGATTGATGCTACGAATGATTTGCGACATAACAAATCAGATGAAGTGGAACAATATATTTACTCGCTGTTGCGGCGTCAGAATAAACGATTCGCGTAACTACTCGGCGTATCTATGCGAAAGTCTGCAAAGTGTATATGATGTCCGCCACGACAAACGAGGTATCACTCTGCGTGCGCGTATAGCTGAGTGTTTTGACGCGGAGTAAAATCTTAGTACACATGTCTACTCCCCATCGTTTCGCGTCTGAATAGAACGACCAAACTACATTAATGGCAAACTTTATGTGTTCATGTGAGCCGTACTGTTATGTATTCGATAAACTTAAGATGATATTGACTGCACATTTACTTGAAGTGTTGGTACATTTTAAAAAGACGTCTCTTTTCTTCTCATGTTTAACTATATTTTAAATATACATGTACGCTTATTGAATAAATCAAAGTTCATCATGTGGCATTGAACACAGTTTGAAAATATTGATCTAACGGTATATAGATAATTTTGCACATTGGGAAATAGTAAGTCATAAAAACGTATGGGGAATTTTTTAGCAATATAAGAACTTTCTGGAATGTAGACACGAATTAAACATGCAAAATAAAAACATACTTTTCATTTCAAACGATATTGTCTCATTACAAAAACATACAAAACGTATTTACAATGAAAATTAAAACGCGTACAAATAAACCTTAGGCCATCATTGATGGTTGCTTATTTAAACGCTTTCAAATTTCTTGATACGTCATTTCTCACTTTAACATGCACTGAACAAGGTCCAGTGAAAACAAAGCAACCGCAATTTATAGTTCGTAGGTAAATCAAAATATTTAATTATAGCAGTAGACAAATTGATAAAAAAATTGTCTACTTCATGAATGTTGGTACTGACATATCTACCTTTGAAAAATTGTGCGCAAGATATTTCAATGCATCGTGATTTCAGAACATCTACGTTTGTGCCTGGGACATGTTCTTATATGAATATGACATCGTATATTGCGGGAAACCACGGAAAATGATCTTGCGCATAAAATACATCAGCACTAATGCTTAGGTTTCATATTCAATGCATACCAGTTTCAAACTAAAGAAATGACAGTGTATGCAAACATAGCGATTCATTTACGCTAATGGTGTAGATACACACGATCTGTAATGCTTTGACGACAAAACGTTGGTATTTATTGTAGAGATAAGACAAAAACCACCGTCTATTAAACAGATTTACATTTTCTTGAGGAAAAATATGGGTTTGAAAGTCCGTCAGTACAACAAACTGCGAAGGAATATGATTATGATTGTTTTCCTCGATGCCTAAGATAAGATTTCAAATCAATCTGAAAAGTAAATATAAGTTAGCTCATAAACAAAGACGATTTCAACCAAAGACATTAAGTGTGTGTATTGTTATAAATAGGGTGGACAATACTGGACTGTGATTTTTAATTGATTTCATTTTTTGTCTAAAACCCGTTTTGACATGGTGCATCTAGATTTAAAGTGATCTAGTGGCTCAAAAGGTCTAACAGAGATACGCCAATTAAAAACAATAATGATAATAACCAATACGTTTTCTGTTTGTAATTATAAATGTCAAAAAAGGCTATCAAAAAAATCTTTTGATTGAACGGACATGGCCAATTCTGTGAACAATGAAAGCGTCACCACCAAAGGAAACAATACTGATTAGAATCACCGCATGTGTTAACGCAGACAGGTAATTAAACGCAAGCTGAATCAACAGTAAAATAACCCATAAAACGGGAATTACCGGCAAACGTGACATTGAATGTCGCTAGACATGTCAGTAAAAATACATTAAATTATATTATATTCAGTGTAATCATGTTTAACATCTCGTAAACACCCAATATATAGTTGTATGCAATATGTAACGCAGTTTAATGCTTGTATTTCTATTTGTCGTAAATACTTTTTTTTTTTATGTGGAATCAATATCAAGTTCGGTATATTGCTTATTTTACAATTGACAATCAAATAGTAAACTATATACATTATTCACACGAACAACAAATAGGCCATGCTTTGAATACATCCAGGAATGTACTTACTATTTTAACAAATGCTATTTTTCTTTGGTAATTCAATAGATTCAGTGTTATGTTCTGCACAAAGTGCAATATTGTTTTGTGTTTACAAATAGTATGACGGAAACCAAAAATATCTTGGTCACTTTATATAGCTGTACATATTTCGGTGAGAACACAAATACAACCAACGTTAAAGTCAAGACGCTAGTACATGTTTAGTTCAGAATAATCGAGAAGAGCCTCACAGAGTGACACAAACTATATCTCATTTATTTACACGACCACAATAGCTATCTACACATATTTTAATGTATTTATTGCAATATTTTCATAGTTCTTGTGGGCTACGTTGCAATATTGACACAACACATACCGTATGATATTATACCTTACATAAATGTTTTTTCTTCGCGTATATAAAAGTCAACGGTCCGTTATATCGGTTAATTTCAAAATGATATTTTAGCTGGCCGAATAAATAGTATAATGCCCGGAATCAGCGGGCACTAATTCGTGAGGTGCCCGCTTAGTTCCTGTTGTGTGCTACCGCAGTTCTGAGAAGTAAATTTCACACGCATTTTTTGCAAGCTGTCGGAATGTCGTTTGTCGTTGAAAAAAATGTATATTTCAGCACTAAATAAATTAATGTTTAGTGCATTTTGTTATGCTTGTGATATATTATCATGTTATCATCAAAAACTATACTAAAATGGTGCGGTTTAATATAAGAACTAGCAAAGACCACTTCGGACCTCCTCACATTATAGTGACCTCCCCGTCTGCCCGGCTTATGTTCTTTCAACGTTTTTGGGCTGACTGGTCAGTCCGATTATGCGCGGAGGCCCTCATTCGTGTGTTCTATTTCTTAAATATTGTCCAGTGATACACATACGATTGAAATCCTTTGCTGATTGCGTGGACTATTTCTGCAAGTTACAAATTATCAATTAAAAATCTGACAGAAGATTCCCTCTAGTTTTACTCCTGTGTCGTTTATGCATAGAATATTATAATATTGTTTGTGCGTTCAATATAAATTCATTATTAAAGCACTGCTGTGACATATCAGTCTACTATAATGATGGTATGATATTGCTATATTGGACAGTAGATGTATCTATAGTAATAATTGAATATGCGTCCTAATATATCGGTACAAAGTGCATATTTAATATATATTTAATAATAAAACGTAATATTATATTCTTCTATGATTATTTCCTTTAAATTGAACGCTAAAAGAATAACATAGGATTAATGACATGCAATTGAAACTCGAAGCGTACAAATAATTTGATTTTAAAATAATTTGAGATATACGTACAAGTATAATACAAATATTCCATATTTAAATAAACTAATAAAATGCTGAACGTCTGATAATTTCGATACAACAGACGCACAACACTCAATTTCCATACAATTTTGGGGTACCATAATGTATCACAGCTATTGCGCGTTCCTGATAACGCGAATGGTTTCCGAGTTTATATCGTATACTGTCTCGGCAAGATAAATTGGCTTCCTATGAGACAGATGATTGTTTTGATTAAATTGATTTGACGCCATAGCACTCCTTGTGTGTCATTTGCTACACTCCCAAATGGAGTTACTTAACTAAGCCTGCGAAAGGTACGGCCAGTTGTAAAACGAAATTATTTTAGTATAGGTTTGTTAAATCCAGAAAGTCATATTCAAACCATGTAGGAAAGCCAAGTACGCAATTACTAGTATGTGATAATTTGTCAGTATGTGTCTTGCTGTTCATATGTTTGACCCCAACCACATTGAAAAGAACAATCACATATGCTCTTTTTATAACATTATATTTTCGAAAGCTGTTTTTTTTGTTGAATGGTGTTGGCTTTTTAATTAACTCCTGGCATGATTTAAGCTTAAAAAATAAAGAAAAACATAGCGTGTAAATATAAACAATGTTTAACTCTAGTTGCATCAACAGGAGATAACTCTTATTAAAATCAAAGGTAAGCGCAGCGTTTGTTTTTATTTGCTTTGTCCTTATTATCAATTTACATTGTCAAAAAAAATGTTAATTAAATAAGACGTGTGTCCACATCAGGACTTTATGCAAAATGCATCGAATACATGTATCGGTATCTCGCAAATGAATCGTACGTTAACACATTTCATTTCTCCGCACTGTTTCCTTAAATGTATCCTGTTATGGCTGATGTACGTAGTTATCTAACGTCATTTACATCAAAGCCCTCTGTCAACCTTGTTCGAATATACACGGTATCGTATTTTGCTTTTCATACCTATTAATTAAAATAATGCCTTCCAGACAACAATCTCATCAAGTAAAGCCCCCGAGGTAACCATTATTATACAGTATTTTTCTCTCGTAATTTGTAGAGGCAAGAAATTACTTTGACGTCTCGTAAATGTTCTCCCATCTCCATAAGTATTTGTATTTCTTTTTTTGTTCAAGCGCCAACTCTATGCTATAACCAAGTTGTATAATACGCTTGTATGCATGCCCAGTCCAATTAAGATCCGGACCTCTTTTTACTTAACCTGTATAATGTCGATCCACAGGAATATTTAAAACCCGCTGTGTTTATAATAAAATATATTCACGAAACAATATGTTTAAGTAATTTCCTTTCTTATTACTATTTGTTTTCAAAGAGGCTTAAATATTGTACAATGATGTGTAATTATAAAAAAAATAATGAAGCAGTGTTTTTCATATTTAAAATATAAGGCAAACGCATGTAAATACACTGTACACTACCCCAGAAATGATAGTTGTTTTTCGATCGCAGGTACGGTTATCTTATAGGAAGTACATGCGTTTATTTTCTAGATCTTTATTTAGTGAGAATGCATTTTTATTGATAATTGCCATTTTGCATGATGGATCTTAACTCATCATCTAATAAAGATTTCTATATTCAAAGTACATTAATATGTAATGCAATATTAATATTTGACAAAATTCAAATTAGTCAAAGCCACAAATGTTTTACAACGATATGATTATTACACGTGAATCACATATAGAGATGTATACAGCATTCCATAAAACAAACTTAACAAGTATGGAAAAGAACATTGCATTACCTGTGAACAAACATATACTAGACATTTGCTAAAAACAAGTGAACATGTTGAACACAATGTTGTCACGTGTTATCTGTTTGTATAATCTTAGTTGAAGAAATGACTAGATGACAACATTTTCATAACCAAGAATACACATTAAGATTATTAACGTTTGCTGTTTATATCATTCATATTGAATGCAATATGCAAGGATTATATTTTAGTGCAAGGTTTATATGGATAGTGAAGTCTGTATGCGTGTCAATTGGGAATGTGATACCATTATTAATTATTATCACTGAACTGAAATTTCGGAATCTACATTAAAGGACACATCTCATGCTCATAAAACTCATAATTATACTCCAGATTGCAAAACATATTACGTACGTTGGGGAATATTTCATAAGGCAAGATACTCAGTCTTAAAACATGCTCTTTAAATCCGTTATATAACATGTATCTGTTATATATTTTTATGCTAAATAATATTTTACGCTTACACATTTAAAGGGACCTGTTCACAGAGTGACGAATTGACAATTTTGCAACTTTTTGTGACATATTCCAAAAATAAATCTATGTATATAAAGGAGCGAAATAACACTACGGAAAAAGAAATATGCTGTAAATACCGTTTCGTTTATGAATAATCATCAGTTAAAATTTATAAAATTTTAGAGCGTTTGTGACGCTGAACGATGGAATAATTTTGGGTATTAATGTTGTTTTCGTTAAAATTTTTGACAACAGGTGGATCACTTACATAAAGTAAACAAGAGCTGTCGGGGGACAGCGCGCTCGACTTTTCTTGTGCTTGTCAGAGTTTCTGGCATTTTTCTAAAACAAACTGTATAGTAGGGGCCAATAAAACAAAATTAATTTCTTTCTCGAGTTACTGAGTGGAAGCATTTTTATAAATTACAGTGACCTTGACCTTGACCCAACTAACCCCATTTGCAATCTCATGCAATGTCTCGTTATACAGTATCTTTAAATTGAATGTTATTAACATATTCCAATTTGTTCTCGAGTTATAAAGCAGACTTTTTTTTTTTATACATTTTTAGTAACAGTGACCTAGACCTTAACCCCACCCAATCCACCACAAATGCAATCACGAGTAAAGTGTTGCATTAGGGTATTTATGTATGAAGATTGATTCTCAAGTTAGAGAAGTTAGAGAGTGGAAATCAAAAGTTGACGCCGTCATTCCACCCACCAAATTTTAAGTGTAAAAAGTCCCATTATTTTTACAAATTTCAAACTAGAGTTATCAAAATTGGCATATAAGTTCATTTTAATATAGGGAGTAAGTGTTCAAAGTTTGAATGAAATCCATAAGCTAATCCTGGGAAACCAGCTTACCGAAAAACTTTAACCTGCACATATAATTTATATGTAAAATTTCTAAGTGTAAAAATGCCCATAATTTTGACGAATTTCAAACTAGGGTTATCAAAATTGGCTATTAGTTCATTTTAATACAGGGAATAAGTGTTCTAAGTTTGAAATAAATCCCTGTTGCCATTTCTGAGAAACCAGCTTACCGAAAAACTTTAACCAATCCATATAGCTTATATGTAAAATTTCTAAGTGTAAACAGGCCCACAATTTGGACAAATGTGAAACTAAAGTTACCAAACTTGGCCTATAGATTAATTTTAATGTGGAGAATAATTTTTTAAGTTTGAATGAAATCCCTCGAGCCATTCCTGAGAAATAAGCTTACCGAAAAACAAAACTTTAACCTTGCTCGGACGCCGACGCCAACGCCGACGCCGGGGCGAGTAGAATAGTTTGCCTTTTCTTCGGAAAGTCGAGCAAACATGCAAATATAAACATAAACATCGGATTAACCGAGTAGTTTAGGCGTTAGCATTTTGATTGGCAACGTTTTTTTCCTTGCTTTTCTCATCCTTTTCATGTTAATATACTTGATCTCATGAGTTCCGATGCTTAAACCTCTCGATTTAAGACATTTAATGACATACTTCAAAAGTTCAAAAATCTATTAACAAGTCACTCTAAACTATGGTGAACAGTGACTACTAATCAAACACAAACTGTACCTTTCATTAATGGACACACATTAAATAAATTACACAACTAAGTAACTGTTTCTAACAATAAATCCTTTACTAATCGCAATGTCACCCTGTATTCGTGTCAGTTGGCTTAAGTTTAAAGTATCTGTTTCCGTATTAATTAATTAATTTATTTATTATCGGGAGTAAAGATGTTCATCAGTAAAGGTGTCTCATAAGTCAAAAACTGGCTGGCCCTTAATCGTTAGGGGTGACACTATAATAAACAAACACTTTTATTAACTTATTTATAACTTTCTTAAGCCACCTTTAAGGTTGCGTCTCAAATAAACAATAAAAAAATGATAAACGATACAATAGTATTTTATAGGAAATATTTATTATGTTATAAAGTTAAAAAACATGTATTGAAACAAATATGTGAATTGCCAAGGCATGTAATGAAATCACAATTAATCTCAAATACAAAATTCTGCAAAAGGTACGACGAAAGATTTTTATACTTAAGTTGAAATAAAGTATGGACTTTACGAAAATGATATTATTGTTAACATATTATTTTATGTTACGTTGTGCAATAATTTATGTAGTTATTGATTTGAATGACTATTAGTGGGTATAACAAGCCATTACACGCCATAATGAAACGTTAAGGCAAAGAGTTAAAGACGCTTTCAGGACTTAAACCAAATGAAAGTACATCATTTTGAATATTTAGTACTGTGTCTCTGTAGCAGCATTTCGTTTGACAATATGTATGGCATATTCAAGTATGTATTTAATCTTTCGGGTGTTAGCTGCCTTGTGTACATAATATTGGTAGTACTAATACGTAGTCATTCTAGATCAACTAGATGTGATAATTAGTACATTGCATTTGAAATTCATACTCTTGTAAACAAATCACCACTATCTGTCTCAGGTTCATCTACGAACAAATCCACGACACATTAAACACGAACATTTATCATATATTGATATTCAAATTATTATTTACTCAGATTTAACGAGCAAAGAAACGTTCAGTATTATCCGCATTAGTCAGCTCATACTACGGTGCTAAAGCAGCGAAGCGTAATATTGAAGACGATCATAATAAATTTGATATATGCAAATAGGCGAAAGCAAATATTGTTGTGTGCTACCACGTGAATATTCTTGGACGCTTATAATTCAGTGTCTACAATAATTTATTTAATATTGTAAGATTCTGAAACTGCAGCTGCATTAACGCAAGATAACTCAGTGAAAGACAACAAATGAAAGGCATGACATTTTTGTGTATATAAGGCAAGTGACCAGTTAGTGTGTATACATTGTACAGACTATATAAACATTTCCGAAATACGCTTTGTTACACTCCGTTGCAACGCGCTCAATATTTAAAATATTTAATAATCCCGTAGGTGGTAATATCTTCTCTGTTTACCTTATTACACGATTTTATTAATTCCACTGGTAATTACAGCGACTCAACATATTATCTTTCGCATTTAACAACTTAATTGTCAAAAATAATGTTCGCGTTAATACATAATTTGAAAGTCATAAATAATTCCTGTAGTTTTCAATGTAATTTAAGACAATGTGACAGTAAACGCTACACTCATGTGCGAACGAAAGATGTCTGCAATTAGTTTACAAACTAGTTCGTTCAATTAGACGATTGTTATGTTCTGATGGTTTTCAAGCAAGCAATCACATTTTTCAGACTGAAAATGTGCACCGACAATTCTTAAATATGACAGATATTCTGCTAAGCTTTGTACGTCAGTACTCGAAGTGGAAAGTACGGAAGAACATGTTAGTTTCGATAAGAACTGAACCAGGAATCACTTGCTAATTCGAAACACATTGGTGACAACCACACACCTAGAAAGCAAGTCTGTCCTTTTGCGGTTGACAAATCTGAGATACGCAAGAAAGTTTAGTTAATTATTAACGCTTAACCAAAACAATCACATGACTTCCTTGTAAACGTAATAATAGTTCTTAAAACGAGCTTGTTCTAAAAAGTCCATTAATTTAAATCTTACCTGGTAGTCAATAACTCTGATTATAACATTTTTTATTCACAACGATTGGTTAATGACATAAGTGACATTGGTACCAGCATGTTTGTAAACACACACGTTTTTTTTCCATGAGTCTAAGTCTATTTCTTATTCTTTAATCTAAGATTGGGTTGGTGAATACGGACCCTGAACGTCGGTTGATTGGCAATAATGGCGACATATAAATCCGAATTCAAACATACAATTTTGTTGTTGTTTTTTTTTTTTGCTTGGTAATATCCTTACCCATCGTGACATTGCATTCCTGTTAATGCCAGAGGTAATGAAACACGCCTGCAATTACTGTCCATGTTCAGTTCGTACTTTGCTCAAACAACATTTATATGACAGCAATTAAAGACGAATTCTGATATTTGCATGTGCATGGTAGGAGTAAATGTTGTATTTGATTAAATAATAAACTACATTTTGGCCTGATGTTTTTTCAAGTTAGAGTCCCCGAGGCTTTTCATTTCCAGTTTCAATGAAGCTTCATACATTAATGAGCTTATAAGTTTTCTTTCATTATGTCTTATTTCAAGTAACATGCCAGTGTTTCTGACTTCAAAGTTTGTCATCTGTTCGTCATCTCTATACGCTTTGTTTCTATATGTTCGGTCGTCACAAATGTCCGTGACGAATTGAATGAAACAGAAACTATTGACGTCTTTGTTGGCTAAATTATTAATATAAAAATAGTGAACATTATCACTTTACATACTGATTGCACTTAATGTCAAAGATGTAAATAAAATTGCATTACATCATGTAAAACAATGTACTGAATTCCGGCTAACAAACTATTTTGCCATAAGTAAACATTACCCACTTCTTGACAACTTTAACAACAAACATTTTGTCACCAATTTTTAACCAAAATATGTCAAAGTTGTTCGAAAAAAGGGTTTTTGTGTTTGTGTTTTAAAACAAATTTTATTTGTCTCAACAGCTAAACGTGTATTATATTAAATGTAGTTGTATACACGTATACATTTAAAACTCAACTCCCTTTATTAACATGTACATAATACATCATGTTATGTCCACCATATTGGTGTCGCCTCAGACAATATTGATTGCGACAAGATATTCTTTACACATATTTCTAAAGCTAAAAAAATAATGATTTGTTTCTCAGGCACTTTTTCCAAAAAATCAGGAGGGAGGGCGAATTTTTTTTATTGAAGTATTTTTTTTAATTCTTTTCTCCTACTCTTTTCTATTGGCACTATGTAATGGCTTATTTAAACAAGTACAGATTAAAGGCAATTTTAGGTTTTAATAACAATAGAAGCATCCCTTTTTATAAAATTCTAAATACAGATTTATTAATCACAAACGGTCATTTATGCAAGCTGACGTGAAAAGACAATCAATTTGAATGTTCATAATCAAAATAAGTGCCTTCAATTTGATATACCATCAGCATTTAAATACTTCTATTTATACAGTTTAAATTTTCGTAATTCATTTTTTATAACTGTCAAAAATATAATTTATTTTTTGCAATAAATCCCTTATAATTTTTGGAAAGGAAAATCAACACTTGTCAATGCAGCTGGCGTTATTGTTTGTTTCCATCAGACTTATATTGAAACATATTTTCTTTAAAACAAATGGAATGCTATTACATAAACGTCTACGAAACAAACGTTTAAATCAACAAATAGACGATATTTGTAAAGGTTCCCAATCTAATATGACATTTTTCCAAAATTTACGCAGTATATGACAATGTGTGTATATCCGATTTAAATAATTAAATCAGACAGGAGGAAAGTTACTAGAAATACCGAAATCTCTACCGGGATACTCTTCTTCCGCTATGTTAAAATGCGGATTCGTTTAATTTTAAGCCGCTGTCCATGTGATCTTATTCAATACATTGCAATTTTAGTAATAGTTTTTAATGAACGTGTATGGTGTTTATTTGTCCGAAATTTGTTTCTTATTTACGAAAGGCATTCTTCAAAAGCACGTGGTACGAACGGAATATACTATAATGTACATGCTTGTTTACTCCAGAGTTATCAACAGTTATCGCATACAGAAAATGGACGATAGGAAGTTACCAAAATGTTAATAATTCAAAGATTTCAATGCGTAGTTTTAGTATTTTGTTCGCTAACATGCCCATTAGAAACACTTTCTGCAAAGTTTTATTTTTATTAACATTTTTCAGGACTGCTTTTTTTTCCCCTGACATATCGTCTATCTTTTCCAACAGTAGATACACTTGATGTGATGGGAAAGCAATAACGCTGGATATAATATTGTACCAAATCATAATATTGTACCTTTATCATTTCTTCAGGTATTAGTAAACAACATATAGAGGATACTTGTTGATTTCGGTGTAAGATCGTATTTTATTTCACCAGTGTTCACGAGTAGCGTAGCAACGATTGAAAATGTCTATTTTCTATTATCAGGAGTGAAATAAAATGTACGCTTCAGAGAAGGAAAGATAATTTCGTTTGTACATATTCGTTTCATATTTTGAATATGCTTTTTACTGTTATTATTAGTGAACTTGACTAAGTATGCCTCTTATATATGTGCGTCTGTCAATACATTGGTTTCAATATAGTGGTTTTATGTGTTTTATTGTTGACATATTATCATACCCAAAACAATAACTTAGCAGAAATTCCTTTAATAATGAAGAAAATCTAGGAAAATTAAACTCGACCACGGCAAATACATGTAACACATGACGCTTCCTCGACATGCATCGTCAATTAAGACGTCAATGCAAACCTTTAGTTTATACAATGTATAAAAGAGTTCTATTTTTATTATTTTATTTTGTTTTCATGCTGTTGTGTCTACTTGTGATGTTGCTGTTGCAAATGAGGTATTTGTATGTTAACTTTTAACTATCTTAACTCATAATATAATATCAATAACTAATAGATAATTCTCAAAGATAGTTATGTAGTATACGATTTCCAAAAAAAACTGTGCATATATTCATATATTAAATAGAACGAATAATGGATGACTTTAGTTGTTTTGTAAGTTATACGTGATTAGCTAAACGGGGCACTGAGGCGAAATGTAACATTTCATTACAAAGAGTAAGGAGTTACTTGATATGGATGTATATCAAACATTTTTCTTCTGTATGACGCGTTGTCGTATAAAAAAGAATTCCGATTGTGTAAGATCGAAACACAATTCTTCCTGTGAGCATATATTGCAAATCAATTTATTGGATACAACCGCCGCTAACACGTAGGAAGAGAACTGCTTATTGTTATGTCAATATTATTTTATTCCTCATGTACAACACATTATGTAGACATCATATATAAACTGGTTAAAGAAGCAGTCGATATAATATAATTCAATACAACTTAAATTGGCATTACAAGTAGTTCTAATGAACGTTAGTGACGACTGAAAACTGTTTCGTATGTACGAAAGGCATTTTACGTCTATGTTCGAAAACGCTGGTACGAACGGAATTTACGCTAATATACATGATGACTTACTCCAGAGGCTATAACCAGCTATTGGTCACTTGCTTTCAATAGAAGACCAGCGGATGTTAATAAGCGTTTCTTGGCATCATACAGTAAAATACTACAGTGTCGCTTGAAACTTCTTCAGTTCGGTACATAGAAATACAAATAATAAAAACAAGCTATTGATTACGTGTAATTATATTTTTATGGGCAATTACATGTCGTAAAAGTTGTCAGCGCGACGGGAAACACGAATAATTAGAATCACGGTACGTTTTTTTAATGCAGAACGTTAATACAACTCAAGCTAGAGTTATTAACAGAAAAATAAGCCATGAAAATGCGAAATCAGCGGTAAACATGACATGACAACACATGGCACTAAAATACACTCGCAACACACACCGGTATACCAGTATATTTAACCCAGAGGAATTATGAAACTGTACACATTTCTAACATAGAAACTGTAACAAGGCATGACACACGTTCAATTGAATTTAATCTAAAATAATGGGTAAGGAATGGGTGTCAGAATGATGATACAAAACATCTTTATACATTTATGATAACGACCAAAGTTGCTAAATAAGCATACAAATGAATATTGTTTAATGCCATATTTAGAGAACATTTCAAAGATCTACATGTATAATCAAGCCATATATATATATTGTAGGCTACAATGCAAAATTTGAACAAAGCAAACAACATTGTGTTGCCCAAGGATACACTAAGACTGAAATGCATTTGGTATGAAATGAGCCGGAATTTTGCACAAATTTCAAATATACTTCTGAAAGAAAATTCCCTCCAGCTTTATACGACTGATTCCTATAAATACATATGTCGTCACAGAATGAACTCTTTTATTTATTTTTGTTTTCGTTATATTATTTACAATGTATATGTATCATACTGGGGATACTTTTACATTGGTTTGACACCACTATTTTATAATAGTAGTGCTGTAGTGATAGATCAGGCAGATGTTATCAATATCAGTCACTTTTGGTTGTACGTCGTTATAGATCGGTGCAACGGATCTTCAATGTGATTTTTAATGTATCATTAAGTAATCATTTGTTTTATTTTATGAACACAAAATCAATGACAATGGGCCGACTTTATTTTGTACTTCAGTTGCGTATAGCAAGTGTTCAGTAATGTGAGGAGAGTCATGTTGTTGACAGTTCAACGTTACACTGTCAACGGAAAGATATATTTTAGAGGACACCATCGTAATATAAAAGGGCATAGAATATTGATAAAACGGCATTTTGCTGGAATACAAATGTTAACACCACGCATGTCACTTTCAAGCTTGTTTAATCATACGAACAAGGTAATATTATATTATTCTACCATTATTTCCTTTACACAAGACGTATTAAGAACAACATATGAATACTACAATTCGGTTGCACTCTGTAGCATATAAATAATTATATACTTAAATAATGTTAGATATTCATACACGTATAATATTCTAGAGCTTAAGTATAATAATAAAACTGTGAATGTCTGATATAGCACTAGCCCAGCACTTAATTTCCAGACAATTATGGTGAACATAATTGTACCACTGCCATTCCGCGTCCCAGATAACGCTAAAGATAAATTGGCTTCCTATTACAAAGATGATAGTTTTGATTGAATTGATTTTACTCCATGACACACTAAGTGCCTTATGCAACGAACTCAAATTGTTCGCTATGGATCTACATGTATACTTCCAATAGTGCATATGTCTGCAAGCGGTTTAGTGCTTATATTAATACAAGTATATCTTTTGTTTTACCCCGAACAGAAAATAAGGTGCAATACATGTATGGCAGCCTTTGTCTTTGTATATCTCATGCAAGAAATACAAATGAGGAATCATGTTAATATATAAAAAGAGTGCTGACACTATAATGTGACATATGTCAACAAATACTCTTTTGTCAAAAACGAAAACAGAATGATAGGGATTGCTTTCCCTGATAGAGACGTTAATAGTAAAGATGTATTCGAAGTTAAATACCTTTGATAGTATTCAATATATTGACTCAATTAAAAACTTTAACGAAAGTCTCTAAGTTAAATAAGGGGCATACATCTGTCAAAACACCAAACTGAATTATTATGGTTGCTTTCGCGAGTGGAGACGTTGATAATAAAGATGTATTTAACGTTTTAAGTGAATACTTTTGATAACATTCAATATATTTGACTTTATAGAAACATTTAACCTAGTTCGGACAAACAGACGGACGGACGGACGGTTCGATCTTTATATGTTATTACGTTTCCTGTTTTCTCCTTAGATGCAGTATATAAGAAAAAGTATTTAGTACATCATCCTGAAGAGAGTTCAATGGTTGACGACATTTGTTGACGAGTCAATTGGAAATGTGATGTACATTAATTATTATCCGCTGAACTGAAATTGTGGCCATAAAGTTTTAAATTATCCTGAGACGGTTTCGTAACCTACATAAAAGGGCACATCACGTGTTTATTATACACATAATTATATTGCTTATTACAGAACATATTACATCTGGTTGGGAATATTTTATAAGGCACGCTATAATTGTACCTTAACGCATTTCTTCGAAGCATGTTGAAATACTGAAATCTATGATTATTACCTTAAAATGAATACTTTTAGTCGACCATTTGCAAACACAGTGTCATATATGTTATTTATTTAATGCTAAGTAGTGAAATATAGAAAAATATCAGTGAGATATATCCCTATATCACTCACATTGATGGACTACTTTTTAAAATTTTATTTGATTTGAACAATATTTAATTGTAGGTGTTGTCACCATTTATCATACAGAATTACCACACAAAAAAAGTAGTGGATATTAATAGCACCAAATGTTAAGAATACCTCTCCGATATATTGAAGTGTCTTTCCTCTTATTTTCTCTTGGATTTTCCTCAGTGGTATTGAGCCAAGGAGACTAGAACAGACAATGCCTTGCGGGTACAAGTTTTACCCACAAGGCATTGGAGCTCGTCCTCTTGGTCCAAATTTAATTTTAGCATCCAAAGTATTTATTTTATCCTTTGCACTTTATTCATCCCAGCATTTTACACTCGCACTTGTTGTTTACTGTTGCTATGAACAGTAGTCTCCCTTTGTTTACATAATTGCTGTATTGCCCGTTCTCCAGTTCCAAAATATAACAAGAATCCAGTGTACCCTTAAGTAATAACTTGTGTTCATTAAGCACATAATTATATTGTTTTGTGTGTATTAAGTTTTTATATCCAGTAACCACTCTTAAGTATTTAAGTATCCAATGTGTGTTCTTGTAAGTAGTGTTTAGCGTTTAATTCTCTGCCATCTTGTTTTCTTCACATTCTTGACCGACTTTTAATCCAATTGCGTTTTTAAGTCCGAATAATTAATATAGAAAACACTTTATACGTATAAGTATTCAATTTCAGAACACTTCTAACAGTACATTTTTTGTTGTTTTACATTTTAACGCGCATCTACGAGTTTAATCAGCTTAAATTGCTTGCGTTTGCGTTTGAATATCGTGACTGTGTTAACTATTGGTTGCATCATAACACCTGTGCACACGCTATTTTTAGAAAACTAATTTCGAAGAACTGAACGCACTTGCACTTTTAATATGTACATTTATCATAAATATATTTAAAGCTAGCAGTGTGTGTTAACTTCTTGATTTAAAAGCTGACCATTATTCAACGACTACGTGTATCCAATCGTATTTAAACTTAAATAAATGTAGAAACACGGATTCTGCGTTGTCTATGAATATACTGAGTAGCATAGTAGACTGTCGTACTGTAAACACGCTGCAATAATAATGCCTTGAGTAAAAAAAAAATTGGCGTCAAATTATTTTTTGCGATTTAAGTTGCTTAACTATATCTAATCCACGGCACATTTGATCGTAATCCAAGATGGCGCTGGAATGTTCATTACTAATCCCGATTACTACTCACTATAGAGAAATAGCGCGGACGTAATATTGTAAATATCGTGTTGAAAATCCCCTAAATAAATATCAAACGAAAAGAATATTCAAATAACATTTAAATAAAAAGAAAATGTGTTTGTTTTCGGTGCCGATATCACGCGTTATCACACCGAAAACAAACAAATATCCTCTATATATCATATATAAAGATAGATAATTATATTGAACATTAGAATGATGGCGATGCTAAATTCGTTGTGGTTGTGCTTGAGAATCTCTTTAACATAGTTTACATTAAAGAGAAAGCGGTAATGCTTGTGTTGCGCTGGAATCTAGTTTACAACAAGTAGTCCTCCGGTATTGCATGTGATGCTTTTTAACTTACCTTACACACAGGCAATTCGGTAAAACTTAGAAAGTCATGGCATGAAGACGTTCCACAATCGTAGCTTCCAATTTTGAAAAAAATATGTTTAGTATCATTGAAACCAAATACTTGTATAATTGCTAATATTTGCTATATCTTATCTAGTGGTTGCCCATTTTATTATCATTAAGTCAAAAAAACAAAAAGAAATTAATTTAAAATTAATACTGCATTGCTTTTCATCGTATACACACATTTAAACAAGCAGTATTGGGTGCATTTTAGCATTATACCTTTGATCTTAAAACTATGTTAGCCCAAGGCAAAGTAAACAAACACATTTATCATATTTATGATATTCAAGTATTTTGTATCGACGCAAATGTAAAGCCATGAGAAACATTAAGTTTTATCAGTGCATTAGACTGAGTATACCATTGTAAATATGCAGTAAAACTTGCTATGAGAACATGAATTGATATATAAAAATAATGTTCAGAAGCTTAAATAATATATATCGCTCTTGAAATAACACTGTAGTCATGGACGGTCAAAAAGTTTATTCTAGGTACAAAGCAAGTTCAAACTCAAGCTTCGTCAGCTTCGTTACCTGTGCATTATTGTTTTATCGTATGTTCTTACTGTTTGTACGGAGAAAATGATGCATAATGTTTCCTTTGTGTAAGAAGGTGCCAATATAAAAAAACGTGTCATAACTGCGAAGGGCGTATGAAATTAATGTACTGTCTAGTTTGACGTAAATACATTATGAGTGGTATTATTGTCGGTTTGTCAAACAAGTAGATACATTTTATCAACAAAATGTGCTTTGACAATGGTCGAAGATGACACCTTTTATGCAAAACTTCATAGTTACCTTCATCTAAAAAGGAACAGCTACGGTTTTCATTTAAATTGTACACGTTGTCAAGTATAAATGAAAACACAATGAACACAATCAAACACATGCGAAGCACGTCTGTACATTTGCGTTAAACAAGGCTGAAACTAATTCCAAATAATATATAAGGCATCGATTATGATCAAACACATTGAAAGTGTTGAAAGCTGTCGACAGTAGTCATTTACAAGACCGTATTTCATGATCAACAAAAATAAATTGAAATGTAGTACATCATCGGACACATAAAACCTACGTGTTTATACATGTTGTATATATTCATTGATTAACTATTTTGTACGTTTTATAATGTTAGTTTGCTTATACCATATTTCCGAGAGATGTCTTTGTTTTTCTGTATTCGTTAACTGTGATATCAGAACGGTCACGGTAACTGGTGGTCGGAGCCTAATATGCAAGCTTATCGTGCATATAAGTAGCGTGCAGTATATTGAAATCACGCGACCTTGCGACAGCGCTAAATTTGGAAACGACACAGTTTGCAATCATGTCAGACATCACATGATGTTTATGAACTGCCCGTGGGATCGGCATCTTAGAAAGAACTACGATGTGATTGGTGAATATGGTATAAAGCACTTGTAGCACCCTTTGACTTCAATATGTTAATTATTTAACCTCGCCCTGTGGACTCGTTAAATAACGAGCATAATTAGTTTTTTTTATTGGTCATAGTATGCTACAACTATTACATGTAACGTCATCTCATCTTATGGGGGATAACACAGAATATATCTATCTGTTACTTAATTATCATTTAGATTTATGTCAATCTGCATGATTGAATTAAAATATAAATGCAATACCGGCGCCATATTGCTTGATTACAATATGCACATGCATTTTAAAAATTGTTCACGACGTCGGTATTCGCATACTTAAATTTCGTGTTAATAACACGAAACCACAGCATTCAAACCACAATATTTAAATATGTTACAAACTTTCACCGATGAAACTAAATAATGAAACATTAAGCGGACATGGGAAATTACTTCGTGGCTTTTAACATACCTCATCTATTAGTAATGAAAACAGCTTCAAATAATTCCTTCCAAACACGTATGCTAACCATAAAGAACGAAAATAGAAAACAAGTAATCTGTGTAACCAGACGGCATTATAAACATATATGATAAATAACCTATATATGCTTGTCATTGATGCTAAAAAACCAATATACGTATCATATGATTTCTTTATAAAATATATAATGATCATGACGCTGCATCAGTCTAAGCAGTCTCTTCGCAGTTTCGATACAACAGATATCAGCGAATTACTCTTCTCGCACATTGCATCCAGTCATAATAAAGCTCAGAACGCCTGCTGATTGACGTTGATGGCGCCATATAAATTCGATTTCAAATCAAAAATTGTGTTTACAGCAGAAAAGTCGTTGGTTATCGCGACATTTCATTCGTTTTTATTCCATATTTAATGCAATACCGTCAACGAAGGTACATATCAGTAAAATAAATTTTTTAATTAGGTTTGTAATGAGCACAAACACCATGCATACGGCCGCCATTAAACACACAGTTGGTTGTATGCACGCAGAATGATAAGTGCACTTTCTGACAATTTTAAGTTTTATTTGGCTTATATAAAAGTTTTAAATTTAATTCGAAATGTCTTAACTGACAATAGTAATATGGTTGTTTGTTATGTGTCTGTAAAAATATTTAACACATTAAACACTGCTTCTATTCATCAGTAAGAAGAACAATAAGATCCATATGTGAATATCAGTATTTTAATATTAATAATAATTGTAATAATAATTGTACAGATATGTATTTTTTTATTTTATACATAATCGTAGTTCATATCAAATTAACCGTAAGTTTTAATCTAAACAATAAGATATGTTAAGAAAGGGTCCGAAGGTGGCTGAATATGTTATTTTAAGCGCAGTGTATTATAGTGGCAAAGCGATAATTTTGATATGACAACAACGCAAACGATGTAACCTTTCGTTTAATTGAATATTGACTAAATGTAAAAAGGAAGAGAACAAGAGCACCGCGTACGGGTGCTGGACGCTCGACTTTCTCATTTCATGTACGTAAGGCTTTTGTTTATATAATAAGTCTGTCATGAAGTATTTTGAATTTCAAGTCAATACCTCTTATAGATATTGAGAAATTTGACCTAAAGCTAAAAAATCTAAGAAAATAAGGGCAATACTCCATAAAAATCCTTGATGTAGTTACCTCATCTTGTCTACAGAATAGTTTCCTAACTGTGATCAAGTATTTTGTGTTACAAGTGAATACCTCTAACAGGTTCCCTTTTGAAAGTGAACAAGTTTTGAAAGTTTCAAATGGATACCTTTGAAATATTTTGAGAAATGGTCTCTGACAAAAAACTTTAAAAAAACAACTTAAACGAACAAATTAAATGAAACATTTAGACGAAAAACTTAAACGAAAAACTTAACTACTCTCACGCTGACGCATAAGACAGAGCGACGACATTGGCTCGACTTTTTCTTCTTCGAGCTAAAAAAAATAAAAGCTATAAAGTGTTGCTTGTGTTTGATCTGGTTACAATCCCAAATAGTGGATTGCACGTTCGGCCTTTTCTGACAAACGCGTATTTAATAATCTTGTGATTGCAATTCTTTCATATGTTTTTGTTTATGCTACGTACATGCAAAGAGACACGTGTTTTAAATAAAGTAAACTGCTGCAATAGTATTTTTATTACTCCATATTTAATATGATCAGCACTACCAAAAGGCTTGTTTCGAATACATGACAAAATGTAAATGAAGATTAATGCAACGATCGTACCATATTTCACAACTTTAATATACATTCTTAAAATATCCGTAGTCGCTTGTTTTGAGATGTCGGGTAACAAAGTGTAGTTTTACTTTTGAACAAATCATCCCAGTTAACATTATGTATATTGAAAAATACTGAGTGGGATCGTTGTTTGTTTGATTCCGTAAATGTCATTACAAATTATACATAAGTTGTTGCATGTACAAATAGAAATTATAGACGAATACAGAACCCTTGAATGGATTTTGAATCTGAATTGGTAACACAGTAAACACAAGAGTGTCATTGTGACAGAAAATACGCCCGTGAATCTACCTTTTTGGGGGGTAACGATTCACCGGCTAAAGAGAAACAAATACAAAACTAATAAGGTAAAGTCATGTTATGTGTGCATCCAATTCATCTTCAAAGCCTCTCTCTGTGAGGTGAGTTGAGGTTTAAAAACTATTCCATATATATACTTAACTCTTTAATGAAGACGACAGAATAAACAAACCATCCATGGCGGACAAAGATATGCTGAAGGATTGAATTCTTATACTTGACCTTTGACCTTGAATTGTGACCTTGACCTTGGACCTAGGGTCCTGGTTCTTGCCTGTGACCTGCCGCATCACCATACTTTTCACTATTGCCAAGTTATCTGAAAACCCATCTATGCTGGACAAAAATGTGCTCACAACTAAGTGTTAAGAATTGATTCTTAAATCTGACCTTTTCACTATTGCCAAGTTATTTGAAAATCCATCTATACTCAACAAAGATATGTTCAGAACAAAGTGTTTTTTTATTTGTTAAATATGACCTTTGACCTTGAACTGTGACCTTGACCTTGGACCTACGGACCTGGCTTTTACGCGCGACACTTCAACTCACCATGCTTGCCACTTCTGCCAAGTTTTTTGAAAATCCATCCATGCTGTACAAAGATATGCTCCGGACAAAGTGTTAAGGATTGATTTCTTAAATTTGACCTGTGATCTTGAATTGTGACCTTGTCTCTGGACCTTCGACCTGGTTGTTGCGCACGACATCATGCTCGTCTCATCATGCTCGTCACTTCTGCCAAGTTATTTGAAAATCCATCCATGCTGGGCAAAGTTATGCTCCGGACAAAGTTTTCCCGCCGCCCACCCGAAGTCAGCGGCGTTCCCATAATACGTATATATAAAAAGTAAAACAGTGTATCCTCGGTTAATCAGAACTGAATTAAAGCCATACAAAGAATGGCATTTTAAATATCATAGACAGAAGGGTGAATACACCATTATTCATATCCAAGATTTGAAAACCCGATTAACAAATGTCTCGTTTATTTGGTCACTGTGATTTGTAAGAAGGATAATTATCACGTATTGCTTCCAATCAAAACAATATTCCTCCGCCGATCCTTTATTTAAAGACAGGCTTGCAAACAATAAGAACATATCACAACGATCGGTAACACATATACAATATACACACATTGAAGAAACCATTTATCTGCTAGTTAAATATTCGGCAGTTCTTGGGGGAAAAACGTGTCTAAAGGATTTCAGATACAAACAAAAGACAATTTGAGTGGCAATTAGATAAGTGCCTTTGTCAACATAAATATTTTAAGGCCATGCAATAAACATGAGCCTATGTGTGTTTTTTATTTCATGAGAAAAACGCCTGTTTATTGATTACTTCAAGCAAAAGCCGAAACTTAAATCTTCTGGTTGAAAAAAAAGCAATGACATGGCTCCAATTAAAAGCAATTAATTTAATTCAGCAGGATATGAATGATTAGTAATATAAGGGAAATTGAAACGATTTTTTAAATGTCTTGATATAGAATTTGAAACGCAAATGCAAATTAGAGAGAGAACCAGGTTTACCAACACACTATTGCTAATTATGTATTTGCGCGCCCAGAATTGTGCTGCGTTTAGTTTATATCTAGCTTGTCATTGAAGGTCACTGTTTACCATTGATTACATTCAAAATACATAAATTAGTAGAATTAAAGTCATGATATTGACCGATATTCCCCATTCCATTCTTAGACTTAAGACGTAAGTATGGAGAATATTATTGGAACTGTTCTGTTCTAGGTAGGCTGTTAACTTTAATTCTATTTGGTATTTACCAACTCTATTTATTGCATTCTTTATTTAGAAGGATACAAACGTAATTTTTTTCTTGATTCTACGCCTATGCTTAATTATTATGTCTAAAAACGAGTTGGTGAATATGGGCTCTTATAACATAAGTATAATGTTTGAATAAAACATACACACGATACGATGAAGTACAGTTCAATTCCACAACAGTTACATTATAACAAACATGTTGTAGTTGTTTTCTTTAAATTTAAAGACACTTTAGTATAACGTCAGCAAAAGGTAACCTAATACAACAGGTCCACTAACAGCGATATTTTCTAACATACTCATTTAACAAATGCGTGGCAAAAATTGAAATACAATATACAATAGAGAGTAAACTTAAGCTCTGCATTGGTTGTATAAAAATATATTTAATGTAATATTCTTTCGTTGTTTATAGAATTATAAAAGCTCGATACGCTGCTCTACGGACTCGCTGATATCATTTTTTTTCTACTGCAGTTAAACAATAGGATCCAATACTCATTCATTTCCCCGCGTTCTTGTTGACATTTAATTTAACTACGTATTAAGGAATCAGCAATTTCAAATAAGTCGTTGCCCCACCAAGATGAATTTCTTCTAAACTGTTTTTACTCTTTCCCAGCGTCCTATATGTGTATTCTTTCCAGTCATCGTTCCATTCGAGCTTTATGTTATAGAGGTAGTTGTTTAACTGCATTACATGTATAATTTAAACCTACTAATCGATTGTGTCCAAAGCCCGAGGTTTATTGAGACACGTTCGAGTCCGATGTCTTTTTAGATACAGTACTTGTGAAAGAGTTTTTGTTTTGTTTGTTTGTTTTGGTTTTTCGCCGTATTCAACAGTCCTTCAGTCATATAACGGCGGTCAGTAACCTACTCACACTTTTCCTGGGTAAACTGGTTTACCAGTACTAAGGGCACATACTTATGCCAGTAACTGACAACTGCCCTACTTGAATCAGAGGTAGGGGGAGAATGGCCGTAGACATAATTTTATGACCAATACCCACACAAGTTATGTGGCCGGGCTGGGAATCGGATTTGTAGTCCAGCGCACTACCAACTGAGCTAGCCGGCCCGGCTTGTGAAAGAGTAGGATTCGAACTCATGACCTGCCGATCTGAAGGCGGACACCATATCTATATCACTGAGGATTTAAATGTTTAATTAATGGTACACGTTTGATAAACATTCCACAGCTTTGAACAAGCAATAACAACAAAAACAAGTTATTATCTAACAAGATAGTGTGGCCAATTATTTTGTCTTCGGTCCATCAAACCGTGCTCTGTTCTTTAGTGGTAAAAAAAATACCATGCATTTGGGGCTGGTTTTGATGCTTCAACAGTAGCAGTTTTATTACATCCCTTTTTACTGTGGATTTCACACAGTCGGCATAATTTAGAACAGCTCATAGCTATGAACACGGGCAACAAACCATAGGGATCATATTAAATTACTAGTAAAACGTTGTTTGCCTGGTGTTGATTTTGTTGTTGTTGTTTTTTCTCTCCAACAGAACAAACATGTTTTTCCTTAACAGAAAAAAAGAACAAATTTGTTTTTCTGCAACAGAGAAACATTTTACGCCGGTGAATAGTGGAATAACGAGTTTTTGCTTTGCTATAAGTTGCTTTTTAACTCTTCGCTACGAACACATAAGCTACGCATCTGGGCTTAACTGTCTTAGGCTAAAAAAAATGAATTGTTTCTCGGGCACTTTTTCCAAAAAATCAAGTTTTTTTTTCCAATGCTCTTTTCTATTGGCACTATGTAATGGCTTATTAAAACAAGTTTTAAGTTTTAATAACAACATAAGCATCTCTTTTTATAAACTTATAAATATAGATTTATGAATCACAAACGGTTATTTATGCAAGCTGACGTAAACAGGCAATCAATTTGAATGTTCATAAATAACGTAAGTGCCTTCAAATTGATATACCATCAGCATCAAAGTACTTATATTTATATAATTAAATTTTTCGTAATTCATTTTTTTATAACTGTCAAAAGTAGAATTAATTTTTGCAATAAATCACCAATAGTTTTTAGAAAGGAAAATCAACACTGGTCAATGCAGCTGGCGTTATCGTTTGTTTCCATAGGACTTATATTGACACAGATTTCAATGCGTAGTTTTCGTATTTTTTTTCGGTAACATGCCCATTAGAAACACGTTCTGCAAAGTTTTATTTTTATTAACATATTTCTGGACTGCTCCTTTAACATCCGGGCGGGATCGTCCAAAATTATTTAACAAAATTTTCTGGGGCATTAAATCAAATTCGTGGCGGGCCATAAAAAACGTTGCGGCACTGCCTGAGATTCAAATCATTATTTTTTTAAGCCTTATCAGCTATGTTTATTTAAGACAGACTTGCAATTGCTACACAGTTGTTGTTGTCTTTTCAGTTTCTGTAGTATTGTGTTTCTATTTATATAGTATCTTTTAGTCGATATTAAATGGCAGATATGTACAACAGGTTCAATGTTGTTGAAGTATTTCAGAAAAACATAAAAAAAACAATACAACATTGCAACTTATTTCCATGCTTCTGGAGGGTTAATGAATGTGGTGTGTTGTAAATGGTGTAGCAACTTTACCATTCTGATCGATACCAGACATACAGCAACGAATTTTTGTGCGTTATATTGTAATCTCGGTTAATCTTGTTAGTTTGTTAATGAAGATGTGAATACCCCATCGGGAATATAGGGTGAAACCTTATCGCCAGTATATTGCATTTAAGGTGATTCTAATAGGTCGAGGATTGGTTTGAGCTTTAAAGGCTCACACAAGGTGTTTCGCGATCAGTAAAGCCATTGGAATTTAAAATTAGATTGAGACATTAGTGCAATCACGAATTAAGAACAACAGCTTAACTAATTATACCATCAGATAAATGGTGATTTGAGCTTCCTATAAGATTTACATTTTCAACCAGACGACATCCACCTTTAAAGGTCGCGGTGGCGTAGTGTCCGCCTAGCGATCGGGAGGTCCCGGGTTCGATCCCCACTTTGGGAGCGTTCTCAAAATCTCCCGCAAAGACACCAAGAACTGGTTCTACCCAGGAAACGGTATCGAGAGTGTCTCTATAAGCCTTATGCTTTCGATGCAATAGAGGTAAAATAAATAGGTTTAAACTAAAGGTGAAAATTCGAATTTTTATCTATTTGTCCACGATGTTGACAAGGATGGAAATAAAACGTATGTTTATATACACTTAATTTGGTAGATAAGTACATTTTTAATGAACAGTATCTAACAAACTACATATTTATTATTTAGTTTATAAACCAAAAAACATATGACTATTGGAAGTGTTAAAGGCAAAGAGTCGTCTTTAAATTAAAGGGAAATATCGATTGTATTTCCCACAGATATAGACGCATACTAAGACATATTCCCATGTTTTTCTAGTATCAACAGTATATTAATGGGATTAATGGGTTCCAGTAGGATTCGAACTCACACTACAAACACGCAACTTCAATGAAAGCTTTCATAGGCTACACAACAATGTTGTACCTGCGCGTAACGGTACTTCATGTACATTTCATTCATATCAATTTTACTACTACTGTTAATTTTCCCGCGCCCGCGAAAGTTTTACCGGTGACCACTTTATATAAATTAAAATTATATATATATGTTAACTTTTTATAGAAACGGGACCATTGTATTTAACAATGCTTCAGTAATTATAATTATCTGTAAATGAACTTTATTTTTGCAAATGCTATTTTCGATCTGCCATCAGTACGCACCTTTAACACTATTTAAAAATAATAAAATTCTAATTGTATTCAAATTTGAAGTATATTGACGAAAATAGTATTTCATGATGTCTTGTCATAATGTTAAACATTTTTTAAACGTAGTTTACATTTTCTCAAAGTGTATATTTCTTGATATTGTGAATGACCGTGCCACGAAATTTAAATCCGAGTGTAGGTTTTATAGCGTCAGTACGCTGTACTTGCACTGGCGACTTATTTAAACTTACGTGCTATGAAACACATACATGCTTTTTCCCACTGAGACAGTTCAAGTTGATTTATCGCTATCCAGATATGTAAAGAGACTCTTGTTAATAAACAGCGTATATTGCTGACAATATTCTTGAATATTTTCCTACTGAGAGAGTTCAATTTTTTGGTTTATCACTATCCAGATATCTAAACAGACTCGTGTTAAAAACCAGCGTATATTGCTGACAATATTCTTGAATATTTTGTTACTGAAACAGTTCAATTTGGTTTAACACTATACAGATATCTAAACAGACTCTTGTTAACAAACAGTGAATATTTTTGACAATATTCTTGAATATTTTCCTACTGAGAGAGTTCAATATGGTTTATCACTATCCAGATATCTAAACAGACTCGTGTTAATAAACAGTGAATATTGTTGACAATATTCTTGAATCTTTTCCTACTGAAACAGTTCAGATGGTTGGTTTAAACATATTTTATTTCATGAGCACATATGAGTATACAAAACATATACTGTTACAAATAATTCTCACGTTCAGAAAATGGATAGGAAAGGAAGATAAAATCTTATATGGTTCTTCTCCATAACTAGTATTTGGATGCAAGTATGTAACATTTCTGTAAGTGGCAGACATGCGTTAGAATATTACAATTTAGGGTGCTGGTTAGTAAGAGATATAGGATAATATCCGATAATATAATATAAATCCTAGAGAGTGGAGAACGACTGGTAAATGGTGGAGGTGAAACCTCGGATAGAGAGTAAAGCGTAAGTAAAAATGGTTTAGGTTGAAAAAGAACAGTTTAACATGAAATGAGTTTTTCGCTGAGACAGAGAGCTAAGTATCAAATAGTTTACTAGTTTTTATGTACACATGAACTGCATAAAAACGCGTGTTTTTATCATAGTCAATACTTTGATCTCCATATAAAAGCATGTTAAGGATTGGAGATGTCAGAGGATAAATTGTTCTGATAAAAACTTCTCGTTGTTGCCTGAATAAGTTACAATCGAAAAAATAATGGAATACTGATTCGACTGCACCACAGTTGCATAAGGGTGATTGAACAACATTGACAATATACAGATGTTGCTTAAGTGAACTACATTTAGTTCTGAATCTGGAGTGGAGCATATGTTGGCGTCTTTCACTATAGTAATATAATAATTAGGTTTAATATTATCATTATCAAGTAGCAATTCGAAGGTTGTCCCATTCCATTATTTTTCATGGTACGGATGAAATTGAATATGTGGTTGTACGGGTTGTCACATTCCTAATGTTTGCTCCATTCCGCAATGGATAAGGGTTATTCTCTCCGACTGTACATTTATCTGGCACTATAGAGTTAAGGTACGTCGGCGTTAGATTTGCGGTAATTTTGTACACGAGAATAAGTTTATGTTTCTGGCGCCGCATATTTAATGTTTCCCACCCAATCTCTCTGTATAACTCGTTTATCAAAACAAGTTTGGTACAACCCGATATAATTCGCGCAGCTTCAATTTGAATTTTTTCTAAGTCATCTTTGTCTAATTGACAGCAATTTTCAAATACTACATCCGAATAATCAAGTATAGGTCTTATAAAGAAAAGGTATATGACTTCTAAAGCGTTTCGATCAAGTGTATATTTTAGACGGCGTATAATGTTTAATCACTTCCATGCTTTGTCTTTGGTATGTGCAATATATTCATGCCAAGTGCAGTCGTTGGCCAAATAGATTCCTTAGTGTTTTTGGACATTGACTTCTGGAATGGGTACATTTTGCATTGTCATAGTTGGGTGAAATGGTCTGTTCTGTTTTTGAGATATTATTAGAGATTCTGACTATGCAGGATTAAATTTTACCAACACCATTGATCATTCCACGTATTTATTCGGTCAATATTAGATTGCATTGAGGCTGCTGTCTGATCGGGATAATTTACTATCATGTATAGGCTTGTATCGTCTGCAAAGAGGTTAAAGCATGAACATATATTCGAAACAATGTCATTTATGTATATTAAAAACATTAACGGACCGATAATAGAGCCTTGTTACACACTATCCAGATAGTGTAAATAAACAGTGTATATGGTTAACTATATTCTTTAATATATGGTAGTATAATAACACCATCGTTACAATAGTAACATTAGTTTATTCAATTTATTCAAATGTTTTCTTTGTGCAAAGAAAATATGTTATGCCCAAGATAGATTTTGGAGATTTAATTCTTTAATTAGAATTTGAACATTTTCATATGTTAGTGGCATTAATATAACACATTTTGGCACACGACAACGTGACCATGACCAATAAACGTCCACCTAGTTGCAGTGTTAGCGGAATCAACAGCAGTGGGTCCGGACCATATTCAACAAAATAAAACATTTATCGTAATTTGAGTAAGTTGACAGTTAAAAAAAAAGATCAGCAATTGAAGGCTTGAACAACGGCAAATCCCTATGTTAAAACAAGTGTCTTTGTCATAATACATATTATAATAATATAAAGATTATTTAATAGCAACATCGTATACTGGGTCCGAAATTGTTATGTTTTTCCGAAGATAAAGACGGCGGATTCAAAATGGAACCTGGTAAGAACATATTGGAACTCACTGGGAAAACACGATTTTCTACCATTAATCAAGAAATACATGTAGATAAAAGATTTATAACATAGGTATCCTTTTATGGTCAATAACATCATTAATTGCGGTAAGAAATTGGCCACTTTGCAGCTGATCTGAAACGATCACTAATTAAATTACAGGAAATATTTGAATGTAAGTACAAAATTAGCACGACCCTGTTTTTCATTTGCCCAATTACTAACGTTTGATTATATAATCAGAGCATTTCGATGCTGTAATAGAGTGGCAAATGCGCGATAAAGATACTTAAGGCAAAACATAAACAACAACACTGCCTACGGGTGCTAGACTCTCGACTTTCTTGTATTTGATATTATTCTGGCCTTTTGTTAATAGAATTGGTTCATCACTGTGATGAAGTGTGTTGAATTCCAACTCAGTAACTCTTATAGATCATTAGAAATTGGACCTTAAGCTAAAATTCTAAGTTAAAAAAGGGCAATAACTCCAACGAAATCCTTGATATAGTTACCTCATCTTGTCTACAGAATGGGTTCATAACTGTGATTAAGTATTCAGTTTCAAGTCAATACCTCTTACAGTTAGAGTGAAATTTGACATAAAGCGAAAATTCTAAGTTGAAAAAGGGCAATTACTCAAACGAAATCCTTGATAGAGTTACCTCATCTTGTCTACATAATAAATTCATCACTGTAATCAAGTACTTCGAGTTTCAAGTCAAAACTTCATACGAAATTTGACCTAAAGCAAAAAATTTAAGTTGAAAAAGGGTAATAACCTCTACAAAATCCTTGAAATAGTTACCTCCTCATTTCTGCAGAATAGTATTAGCACAATAAACAAGTATCTTGAGTTTCAATTTAATGTCTTTGAAAGTTAATCAGAAGTTTTATATTTAACACAAACATGTCAAAATATTCAAAGTTGTATTTCCAAGCAAGGGGCGATAACGCTAGAGATACAAATCACAGGGTTACCTGCCCTGTTGTACTTAATTATCCTTTTGATAGTGAGCAACTATTGAAAGTTTTAAATGGATACCTTTGATAGTTTTTGAGAAATGGACTCAGACAAAAAACTTAACCAAAAAACTTAACCAAATACATGTATAGTTATTTATTATGATACAAACAAACAAGAGCAATCACGTCATCTTGATGGTTCTAATATTACAGCGGTGCTGCCGAGAAACATACTATTATTACTACATCTGATCTTATGCTACTCAGAAACTGGTGTTGTTCCTTCCCAATGATACAACCAGGAATAAAAATAAAATTGCTTCCTACGTAGTTTTTTTTAATGACCATGTAGCGTATAAAGTATGAAGGCGTTGTAAGGATTGGAATATATATCAGTAAGCCAAATGGATATGCCTACGCTTTCTGTATTTTATTACATCAAAATATTTTAAACATCGCAAACCCCCCCCCCCCCCCCCGGATATTTCATGATAATGTTAATTATATTCTTCTTCGAATATTGCAGTAACGTTTTATGGAAACGACCATTAATTGACAATAAACGACCTGATGCCATTTACCTTCGCAACACGTAACTTCAGTACAGCCTTGACAATATGGCTGTTCCAATATGTCCAGTGAACATATTGGAAACAATATGTTCAGTGAACATATTGGAAACTGAACGTTGTAAAATTCTTGGCACGCGAATAGCATGAGTTGGTAAAAGATTGTTTGCCACTCATTTGCATGTGACCGTTAAAATCGTATCAATTTCCATTAAATTTATGATAATTCAAATTCTTTTCGATAAATTAATTTTTGATTTCAGATTTTTAATTGTCTTTAACATCCAAAGAATTATGGAACTGCGGTTTTTATTATGACGTCATATACTATTTAATAAGAAGCTTTTCAAGTTTAAAGGTGGAATTGAGCATCATTTGTCGACAACAGTCTTTTGTACGCTGTCAGCGTTTTGATTTATTTTAATTACCCTTCCCAGGGTCCTAGATAATTTATTTGCAAACTGCAAGCAAATGATAGCAAGTCATCTTTGCATGCGGGCGTTATGTTCTGGTGGTATTTGCTTGACATTAAACGTGTGCAAAGCATTGCACTGCTTTGAAAAAAAAGTGAATATCTAAAAAGATCCCGAGGCTAACATTGTCGCGAACTAACATTGTCGCGAGCTAACATAACATTGTCGCGAGCTAACATAACATTGTCGCGAGCTAACATTGTCGCGAGCTAACATAACATTGTCGCGAGCTAACATTGTCGCGAGCTAACATAACATTGTCGCGAGCTAACATAACATTGTCGCGAGCTAACATAACATTGTCGCGAGCTAACATTGTCGCGAGCTAACATAGTCGTCTTCAATCCATCATCCCAGCTAGTGGCCTCTAGTGGTAAAACATCGAATTGCAAAGTTTGGGTTGGATTGAATGCCTCATTAAAAATGTGCAGTTTGTAGGAAAGACTTTGCATGGCAGATTAAACACTTCCACGCAGAAAAAATGTACAAACGCAACGATGTCTGCAGATCGTATTACCGATAAAACATTGTTGACAAGTTGTTGTTGTTGTTTTTTTGTTTTTTCTCCAACAAAAACTTAAAGTGTATGGCTGTAAAAATTTAGTTGTGTGTTTGCTTTGCTATGGTCCCATTAAAACTGTTTGCTGCAGACACATCAAATGAAAGCGAAAAATGGCCTTGTGGATTTAACTTTATTATTTGCCGGATTTTTCAACGAAAAATCTCGGCTTATGGATTAGCGAAAACCGGTCGGTTGGGCGGGTGGTTGGGCGGGCGGGCGGTTGGGCGGTCGTTGCGATGTCGGTAACAATTTGCGTTAAAGTTTAGTATTTCTGTCATATTTTCAAAAGTTCTTGGTCAATCTTCATGAAACTTTACAGAAATGTTTCTTGGATGATCCTCTACCAAACCTGTGAAAATGGTTAAATTCACTGCACAGGATGGCCGCGAGAGCGAATAATATAATTATGTCTAAACGGCATTTTCTTCTAAAACTATGGCTGGATTTTCAAATAATATTACACAAGTGTTCGTTTAGTGTTCCTCTACCAAACTTATTCAAATGGTTCCGCCTCACTGCAGAAAATGGCTACTGGAGCTAACAATAGAATTCTCGTTAACGTTTTGTATTCCTGTCATATTTTCTAAAGTTATTGATCAATCTTGATGAAACTTTACACTCTACAAAACTTATTCAAATGGTTCCGCCTCACTGCACACAATTGCCACTAGAGTTAAAAATATAATTTGCATTTAAGTTTTGTTTTCCTGTCATATTTTCAACAGTTCTTGGTCAATCTTCGTGAAACTTTACAGAAATGTTCCTTGGATGGTCCTCTGCAAAAGCTGTGAAAATGGTTTCGCTTTACTGCACAAGATGGCCGCCAGAGCTAAAATGTTAAATATGTCTAAATGCTAATTTCTTCTAGATCTATTTCTAGATATTCAAATAATTTCACACCAATGTTTGTTTAGTGGTCATCTACCAAACGTATTCAAATGGTTCCGCCTCACTGCACAAAATGGCAACTAGAGCTGAAAATAAAATGTGCGTTAATGTTTTGTATTCCTGTCATATTTTCACAAGTTCTTGATCAATCTTGATGAAACTTTACACAAATGTTCCTTTGATAGTCCAATACCAAACCTGTGAAAATGGTTCCGCTTCACTGCACAAGATGGCCCCAGAGCTAAAAATAGAAATATGTCTAAACGCCAATTTCTTCTAAACCTATGGCTAGATTTTCAAATAATTTCACACCAATGTTCGTTTAGTGGTCCTCTACCAAACTTATTCAAATGGTTCCGCCTCACTGCGCACGATGGCCGCCAGAGCTAAAAACGGAACTTTATCTAAGCGCCAGTTTATAAATATTTCTAAACGCAATTTTCTTATAAACCTATGACTAGTTTTTCAAATTATTTCACACAAATGTTCGTTTGGTGGTCCTGTACGAAAATTATTCAAATGGTTCCACTCCACTGCACAAATGGCCGCTTGAGTTATAAATATAATTTGTATTAAAGTTTTGTATTCCCGCCATATTTCAAAAATTCTTGGTCCATAAAAGAAGCTGTTTCTAGTCCACACTTTTTTCCATTTTATTTTGAGACCAAATTTATTCCAAGTGTCACCAAACTGCATACATTTAGATCATCGACATGAAACTTCCATAATTCTTCACCAACATTGACTTGTACATGTACCCCCATCGGCAAAATAAAAAATCCGGCTTTAATGCGGTTTCCGAATTTGTATCATGTGGTTGTTGTTTATAAAAACAAATATGCATTGACTGTATATAAAAACGTTTTGTTTTTGGTGTAGTTTTGTTTCTGTGTTACTGTGCTACTATGTGTATAGTCCTGTCTTGTTGGTAATGAATGGTTAATCTAAAACGTGTGCAATACTTTTTAAATATTTAAGAAGATACGAGCACACAAATATAGCATTACAATGGGTATCACTGATATATTCTATGTTGATGCTTCTGTAAAATCAATGACTATTGCATTTTGTATTATTATGATGTTGCAACGTACAAATTCTGGTCGATATCAGACACCCAACGCTGAATGTGTGTTGGTTATGACTGTATATTGCGATTAATCCTGTTAGTTGGTTACTAAATAAGACATTACTTTCATCTAGGGAATACAGTGTGAAACCTTATCACCAGTATATGGCTTTCTAAACGATTTAACAAGAACGAGGACTGAAATGTGTTAACAATGGAACCAACATTTTCACGATTAGTAAAGACATTTAAGTTTTATTTTAGGTTTGGCATATACATGAAATAGTGCATTTAAAATTAAATCTGAAGACAAATGGAAATTGAAATTTGAGTTTCATATTCGATGTTTACATTTTCAACCAGAAGAAATCAAATGATGTTCATTGCGGTATATTAAGAAAACCACGCAGCTTGCCGAAAGTTAATGGTAAAAATTCGTATTCACTCGGTGATTCCATGTAAATCAAACGTATTACTATACACAGTTTTACATGTAAGATCAGTGTTTTTTTAATTATTAAACTGTGCCTAACACACAATGAGTACTGACTTGGTTTATACACCTCATCAATACAAAGCTATAGGACAAAATTCTTAATTGCTTATTCCTGATTTGGCCATTTTTAAATGTGTGTGACTCTGATTTAACCAATTATGAGAAAGTAATGACTTTAAAAGTACATGAAAACGTAGTAGTAGTTTCAGTGGCATCAGCATAGTTATATAGCTAAGATATTGTAAAACAATTGGTAATATTTAGATGAACAGTGGCAAGCTCCTAGCAATGGTCTCCGCTGCTTCGCTGCATTGATATCAGCATAGCAGATGTGCAATTGTGAGGAGGTTAGCAAACTTGTTGTACCTGTTGCGAAGTGGAGACCGCCAATGTCCTGTCGACGTAGATCACAACCGGATACAAGCTCGACGATATGGATGAACACGGATCAAAGACACAGAGTTAGAGATGACCTCGCAGATGTACAATAGTGGAACCGAAAACTAATTTACTTTCGTTCTCATCCGGCCGACTTCGGTCCACAGTCAAGACGACCGTTACAAACTACATACGTTTAACATGTAGGGTCGCTTTTTTTTTTTTAAAACAGTTAACGCATACATTTCATAATTTTCTTATGATGTTTAGAGAGTAATGTCCGTTTCATAGTATTAATGTATGCTGAATTATGTCATATAACTGTAAAATTTGACAGAATGGATTGGTTGCGTTTTCAAGAGAAGATAAATCAACTGATACATGCTGACAACAGATCTAAAACATGACACTCCTGAAAATCATTCATTGCAGTCACAAATTAGTGGCCACTTTGCTTCTGATCTGGAATGATTACTTATTACATTACAGGAAATAGTTGAATGTAAGCGCATAATTAAGGACGGCCTTGTTTTGCACGTGCCCAGTTACTAACGTTTGTTTATATGATAAGAGCTTATCGATTCCGTAATATAAAAGCTAATGAGCGATAATGATACTTAAGCAAAACATTAAAAAGAAGGCTAACATCAACATCAACTGTATGTTCCTATTGACAAATTAAGATGCTTAAATATTTATATTGGGTATATTGCGTTGATACTCTTTATCGACAAACAAATAAGCAAACAGGAAAAAACTAACAAACTCACAATTATTTTTTATATATATACTTAGTTGCTGCTAAAACTGCATAAAGAACTTGAATGTGTGCTTTTCGGACGTTTGTATACGTACAACTAATATTATGCTGTTCACAAACTAGTTTAACATATTCACAATCAGAACGATGTTACAAAGAACACCATCACTGCATTGGAATTCTTTTGTTCTAGTAATGCATATGTAGAGTGGGAAATAATAGAGTAGAACATATTGATAAACAAAGCAGTAAGTCCAATAAAATGTCTACGGCATCAGTGTATTTAATAGCATCCATGCATTTTAAATATCGAAAAAAGGGATATTGCATTTAACAATCAATTATATTCTTATTAAAATCTCAGCACATTACCAAGAAAACGACAATTAAGTGACGATAGAACAACCTGTTATGTCACATTAGAAATAGATGAATGCATAAACTTGAGTATCAACATTGAAAAGTCATTGCGGCATTTATTGCGTACGTACATATAAATGAACATCATATTTGTATAAGCACTGCGGGTTATCGTATACTCGTACAATGCGTATTATATGTAACTCTTCAAAAAATATTTACGAAATTGAAACAGTAATTGAATATACATATCTTCATTTCCTTTTTTACTATCATGATAAACGTAGTTGCCAAGATATATATTCCTAAATATGTATACGACATTCCCTAGTTGCATATTGACTACTTCTTTGGGCGTATTTAGGTCAACTGGGGAAAATATCACTTAAAAATACAGCTGAATACAATGCATAACGTTAATATAATGTATCGTGAGGTCTTGGTTTTTTAAAGACTAGAACATGTCGACCCATCAACAAATAAATTATATGTTCTAAGCCTTACGCTGCTATCAAGTTAGAAACACATATATTTAGTTCGGTTTCTTACAATATAAAAGCGCATATTGATGAGTTCGTGGAATAGTAGTTATGACAACCAGATTACGAATGTTGCTTTTGACTTTGATTGAGTCTGTACAAACATTAATGTATTGCATTATGAAGCAAATTTATCTTATCGAGACTGAATACGACACCAAGAAACCATCGGGTGACAATCAAACAATAAGTATATTTGCAGATAAACAATTTCTGTTTGTGTGTTGTTGTTTTTTATGCATGGTATTTGGATATACTACGTGACAGATGCAATGTAGTACTTTTGTGTTCATTAACACTATGATTATAAGTGCACGTTTGCGTTTGTCTAGAAAAAGAGAACTGCAAATGAATACATGTCTGTTGTCTATTTAAAATTAATATGCATACTGTTTTATATACATTATTTCATTTAAATTGTATATGTTTGTTACTTAGGTTTTGTAGGCAAGTTTCGTATGTGAATATGTATACACATCTCAAACTAAATACGATGTCTCTATAGAGGCAAAAACTGTTTGATAGTAATATATTACGTTAACGAGTGTATTATTGGTTGTTGACGCCTAAAAAAAGAAGGAAAACAAACAAAAACTACATGAATATGATCTTGATTTTATCATAAATTAAATAACATGATATAAGTACACAATTCAATACTATTTGACAATTATTGTACGTATGCGGTGTCCAGATATGACGACAGAAAATATAATTGTATTGGGAAACATCCGAAGAGAGTGCTTTACATATAACTGACATAATGACTAATACATTCCACATACACGAACCTGTTTCCGACAAGTATAGGTACCCAACTGTTCTGCTGCTAAATTGTGTTCTTAGTCTCTTCAAGATAATGTTTAATAGACAAAATATCATTTTATATAATTCAAAACTTAAACAAAAACACAAAACAATGTATGTATAAATTATAAGAAATATATACCTGCAATCACAAGTGTTTCTTCTACGGTTATACAACTAGTTAATTTACTCAATACGTAAATCCGTTAAATCCATTTTATCAAACACAACTATTTACTTTATATATTGTTGTAAAGACTAGAACGTGTGCACCCATAAAAAGTATGTGTCTCTTAGTCTCTAAAGCATTTGAAGAGAGTGCTCTACAAATATCTGACGTTGATACATTGCACAAACACAAACGGTTCCGATAAGTATAGGTACGGCTTTTCTAAATATAAAATATGAAGCATCATAAAAACCATAGTGTTGACTGTATAAAATAATGTAAATCTGCGTCCGTTCTTAGAAATAGTATAAAACAGTATATAACAATCCCATGGAGATTATTCTATAACGAAATAAAATGGCCTTAAGAGTAAGCGTTTATTGCATTTTCAATCCCATTTCTCTTAATCTAAAGTTCTTTTTTGACAATTCTGGCAAAACGTAAATATAAGTGCAAAAGTACTTTCTAACGGCGGAAATATTCTGAGAATTATAACCATTACTGATTTAAGTACAATCAAAATGTGTGTCTGGGTGGTCAGTAAACTAGAAACAGTTGCATGTGTATATTTGTAACAGTCATACAACGTAAAGAACATCCAATTGAAAGTATCGAAAAGAATTATGAAAACATTAGATTTCACCTATTATAATAATGGGGTTATATTAAAAGACAGTTTTGCACTGTGTTTTGGAATAACGTTACAAAAGATTATGTACGCACTAGCGTCAAAATATATGCAAAAGCGGTTATACGACTCAACTGGTCGTTAACTGATTTGCCAAAGAGAGAAACATCTAACAACTCAGAATTGCAATTTAAATGTGTATTTTTATTTGTCCATTAAAAATAATTCATTGGAAGAGGCAAGTATCATATTCGACATGTTTTGTCATACATGGAAAATACAAAAACTGCTCGTTAACTACAACATACGGAACCAACGCCTGGAGGCTTTTAGAAACGATCAATCCTATTAGGTTTGATGTAAAAAGGGTTTCTGAAGATTTCGGATTTTCGAGAAGTTCGACATGCCGTCATCCGATTTTCCTGCATGGAAAATGTGCATTTCAATCAGATTTGCTAAGGACGTTTTATCTCTGCACTCACTTGAATCTGTTTTTCTACTCCAGTAAATAATAGTAGTTTTAAACCCACAAAACCTTTATGTCCAATAGCAATCTGTAACACTGTAGGATATACACATCCATGGTGTGTGTCGCGTACACATTAAATTTAATCAGGATTTTTTCATGAAATGTAATTTTGCAAGAAATGTGTTGCTCACTGAGATTGTGTTTTCCTAAAATGCAATTTTCTAGTTACCATTTCCCAGAACCCTGCACCTTAAATATTTTGTAACTAGGGCACATATATGTATCACCTCCATAACTTAAGACATTATCGTTTAACACGCGAGTCTTTATTATGATATGAATATAATATAACCAACGATAAATGAAGATACTGTATGAACTATATACTACAACACCATAATATAATATTAAAATTTATTTTGAATCGGTAAGAGAATTTTTATATTTATTCGTCACACTTTATGACAAAAATTGAATTGTATAGAAAGTTCTACTATGTTTGATTCAGTAAATAAAAATCTTGCGACTCTACAATTTATTATCAAGTCGCTTATATGTTTTCAAATGCGTTTCGGTAAACGACATATTGTTCTTCAAAATCAAACAAAAAGGACACATTTTATGTACATGAAAAAATCAAATATTAATTATGATTGAGTCTACACAATGCAAATTCATTATAAGACAAAGATACAACTTACTAATTTATATAGTACTAACAATGTGCATTAATTACAAAATTTATATTTATGTATTATAAAGACTTAATTTACATAATGGCCATGTAACAATAATTGATATCCAGTATAAAGTTAGTTCGTGTTTTTTATGATTTTAAAAAGTAATTCCCTTTAAATTATTTTGGAGCCATAATACATTCCAATTGATCTTTGGCCAATTTTAATGCGGAGTCAATAACATGGACATGCCTTCGCTGTTACGTGTCACTAAAACATATTTTATTTCATCGGTTGGTATTTCCTGGTGTGCAATCTCGATTACCCACAATACCAATATCAATTCCTGAAATAATGAATGTGTTGGTGTTTTCTTATAAGTGTTGACCTTTGTTGACTCCGTGAAGCGTTCGATATCTAGAACGGTACTCGTATATTATATGTACTATGTACTGGAATTAACAATTATTATGTTAGTTAAGTTAACTAGAATGAGAAGGAATGAATCAATTACATTTTTGTCCTGCTTACGAGATAAAAACTTATTTCAAGAGTAATGCCCGTTACTTTATAAAATGAAGCAGATCTCGCATTTTATATGTACAATCTTATATTAAGAATTGTCGGCTTTTGTGGAATTCGAACTACCAACTACACAATTCAGTTTCGCGCGTTTGCATGATGAAAACAATTCGATGTGTGTACCTTCCATTCGTATCGACTTTACTACTGCTGCTCATTTCAAGTCTCCACAAGGTCAACTATTTATAATATTACTTTACACCAATTTTATTGTACATCCAGAACATGTTGCATAAAAATAAATCATAGGAGTTGCACATTCCTCTTATGGAAATAAAACCACAATTGAAATAAGAACTTATTTTAACTATGTTTTGTGTAATCATTGACATATAATGTTGATTGACATGGCAATATTAATGCATACTTATTTATTATTTGTAGTATGTTTTAATATTTTATTTTCCATGTAGATCTAAATTGTACATTTTATGTTCAAATACATCCACCTATAATCTATATATCTATCTATGACATAAAGTAACTAACGAAATTAACATCTGTCAATATCAGAGAAATGTTTTGGCTGGAAAAGAGCAAATGAATATTCGTGTATATGAAATAAAAATAAATATGTGTTCATACGAAAAGCTCTTGAGTATATATAATGTTGTCTTTTTGTGATAATTGTAAATAAAACATACATTTTCAAATCTCTCTGGCAAACGTATTTTAATATGTGATATACATGCGGCAGACTTTGAATTGTTATTTCTCATAAAGTCAAATGCAAATCTTGAATATGGTATCAATGTGTACTGCTTGTGTTTTAGCACTATGACGGTCATAAGTATGGTACATAACAACCGTTACTGTGTTGTTAACATTTTACCGACTTTGCAATATCTGAAGCAAAGTTTGAAACATCACCTTAAGCCTAATCACTCCCACCTTGGAGCGATCATGACTAAGGTTTAGTTTCAAAATGTGCTATGAATTGTATATAATTTGAATTACAAAAAAAAGCATATTTCAGGAACCATTGCTGTAATGCCATCCCAATTGCATCTCATTTGTAAAATAAATGCAAACACATACAAAGTTCCGTTCGCAAATATCGATTCAGAATATGAAAAATACCGGTACTTCTAAACGATAACTTAAATAATCATTAATTACAAGCTCCGTTAACTTAATTTGCGTTGACAATGATATATATGACTCAGTAATACAAGCACCTAACATTGTGTAATACAGTAACAAAATCAATACGTTTATTGTGCCAGTCATACTGTTACTAAGGTTTACAGGCCTGTACAAATACATATCTCAAATACGACGATAACTGACGATGGTCGTAATTATGCTGAACAATCATTTATTTATGCAGCTCTCGCCAGTTTTCTATAAGTCATCAACCTTTAAACCAATTATTTTCAGAATAAGTAATTAATCATGTCATCCACGGTGTAGTTACAGTCTGCAATCCCATTTTACGCACTTGCTCCATTAATTAAAAAATATATGGTTATCTTACAAATAAGTTTACATTTTCATAAATAAACCACCCTAAATACAGTTACTACGTAATTATATTAAGTGAGTAATAGCTATTAAAACATAGCACACACACACATACACTTTCCTGTTGTTATTTTATGTTCAATATATTTAAGAAAATTAATAACTGGCAATAATACTTCATGTATAACGGATAATCATAAAATATGTGAGTAAATTGTAAAAACAATCGAATTATAAACAATGCATTATTGTTATTTTACTACGTGAATATTGGAAGGTTATACTATAAATAATATAAATATATGAACAACAAATCAGCTAGATTAAATTATGTAAATGTTTCAGTGTAAGGGTCACACAAAAAAGAGAGCACGTTGAGACCCTATGTTAAAGTAGACATTTTAGAGTAAACAACATGTTAAAGATGAAACAATAATAAATGTAACGGCGAATCAAGATTATATTTTTGAAACGTTATAAAATAGCCATATTTATCGCAAATTAAATCATAAACAAAGGTAACATATACCATGTTTTGAATGCAGATTGGACATTCAACGTCAGCTAAGAACTCATAATTTCGTCAATCTACAGATCTTTCATAAATAAATAAGGCCATGAGCTCAATGTCTCTTGAAGGGCACGCGACAAGTAAGTAGTCGTTAGACGAAGATGTATTCAAAATATTGAACCATAATATTCAATTATAAATATCTCTTTGATCTCAGATGCACACATCCATTATTTCCGAGGACGTACTAATCGAATATTAGTTCGTGCCGTTGATCACAGATGTAGTCCATTTTCATTTTCTGATAACAACTTGCGCTGACCAAAGCAACTCATTAACGTTATCACAAATAGCTAGCAGCCATAATTTCAAGCATCGTTAATGACGCCATATAATCGATATTGTTGCTTGATATTGCATTTAAATATGCGTGTAATGCCAACACAGATGAATTATATCTACATTCTTCTAATTTGCAAACTGTATTAAAATAGCATTTCGTTACATAACAATGTAATTATCATATATCGATAGTTACATAAAATGGTATATATTATTTATTTAATAATCGGCATTACTGAGCACCGTTAACTGTTTCTGTTGCAACACCATATGTTTCAGTTAATGAATTGAACGATATGCAAATTTTCCAATACCGTTCTCAGTCTATACACAGGTAGCATAGTATACTTGTCTATAGGTAGGCTTTGTAATTCTCGCCACTCATGTCAAGCCAACAAATCGCTTACGTACTTACACACATACAAACCAATATACAAACGCACATACCTGTTTGCGGGCATTCAAACCCATACGAAAGAACATCCATCCACTCAGCACACACATGCACACGCTTACACGTATACATATATATTCATTTACGTGTACATAATAATAATGCATTGTAAATGACGAAAGATTTATAACAGATCTTAAACACGAGATGGTTATAATATAGACAATGCAGAGATCATTCTTTAAAAAAAAAGAGAGCAAGCAGGGCAAAGAAGAGCCATTGTTAGTGAGATGAAAAAAGATGTCTACAGAGCAGCATATACATTTCGTCAAATGATATTAATGATCAAGAAATTATCAACTATACTTGTGTGATTATTTTAATTTAAACATCAACATTTGTCTCCTGATATGGACTTTATAAAATATTTTCTGTTTGTTACATGTAATTGAGGCATTTCTCTAACGTTTTTCTAATAACCATAGTTATTAGTTTCTGATTAATTTTCTATTGAAAATACATGTATTTTTAGCTCACTTTTATGCTCGGTGACCTATAGGTATAGGGGACCTCTCCGGCGTTGTCCGTTATGCCGTCAACAATTTGGACCGTTGTCGCAAGAAAGACTACATTTTTAGCTCGACTATTCGAAGAATAGGTGGGCTATCCTATTACTGTCGGCGTCCGTGTCTGAATTGGTTAAAGTTTTTAATCAAAAGTCTTGTAACTTCAAAACTACATAAGTTATTCACTTGAAACTTGGAATATACCTTTGTCATTAACTCAAGTATCAGGGGCAACATTCCCCATAACTCTTTGCATTTTGAAAGAATTATGCCCCTTTTTCAAATAGATTTTCTGGTTTAAGTTTATTAGCTAAACTATTTACCGAATAGTTCGAGCTGTACTACTCGACCATGCATCGACGTCGCCGTAATGCTCTGGTTACGGTTTGCGTGAAGCATGTCCATATCTCTGTAACTACTACAGATATTCAATTGAAACTTCTCACATGTTCGGGGTCATTATGGGAGGTTACTGACCAAGGCCCATAACTCTTACCTGCAATTTAGCAGAATTATGGCCCTTTTTGTACTTAGAAAATGAGGTTAAAGTTTGCGTGCAATAACTCCGTATCTCTATAACTACTACAGATATTCAATTGAAACTTCACACATGCCTTCATGAGTCATAACTGTGACCAGCATTTTAACAAAATCATGCCCTTTTTTGTACTTAGAAAAGTCAGGTTAAGGTTTGGATGCAAGAGAAAATTCAGTTTAATGTTTGCGTGTAACAAGCACATATCTGTGTTACTACAACAGATATTCAATTGAAACTTAATATATGTCTTTGGTGTCATTATGTGAGGTCACTGACCAAGGCCCATAGTTCTGACCTGCAATTTAGCAGAATTATGCCAGTTTTTGTACTTAGAAATTTCAGGTTAAAGCTTGCGTGCAACAACTTTATATCTCCATATCTGCTACAGATATTCAATTAAATCTTCACACATGTCTTCAATGTCATTATATAAGGTCACTGGCCATTGCACATGACTGTGACAAGTATTTTAGCAGAATTATTTCCCTTTTTGTAGTAATAAAGGCCAATAACTCTGACAAAGCGGTTGAATAGTCGAGCTCGCTGTCCTGAGACAGCTCTTGTTCTTCCAATCTTGACCAAATGTTCTCAGTTTGTATGTAATCATACGACTGCAGCAGAAGTCAACAATGGGTCAGATTGGGAAACAAACATCAGACTTATGGCCCATTCGTTAGTGAAATAAAACGCAAAAATCGCGTTTCGTGCATAGAGATTTCATTTTTCAGGCAATCTTGATAACATTTCCACATGTTTTGTATGGTCATAAGATCTCAACACAAGCAGCAAATTAAACAGTCCACGAACACTGCAGTAATTTCCCCTTTATTGTGAAAATTAATGCAAAAATGGATTTGATGCAAGACAGGGATTTCGTTTTCAACGAATCTTGACGAAACGTGCACAATCTAAAGCAAATTTGAATATAGGGTGGGTAAATCGCAATACACTCTACACTTTGAAACAAGCGGGCAAGCATGACATGACCTTTGCGCAGCCGTCGCCATTATCATTCAGAACTGCAGCATTAACACTATTCCTCCGAAATAGCCGGCGAAAAGTTGGATACCAGGGTAGAGAAAATATATCCAGGTCCTTGTTATATGTATGAGAATGTCATTAAATCAGCTAGACAAATTATTAAAGGACATTATGGCGTACATTCATACAAGCCTTTCACAACAGTAACATTTTCATCTTTGCCAGTACTCAGGTGAGCCCTTTGGGCCATCATAGCCCTCTTGTTTTGCTATTCAAAATACAAATGTACCACCAGTGGAACTTTTAGTTTTTCTTCTGTAATTCAAAATATAATTGTTTGAATACTTTTTCCGCCAGCAGAACAAATTGATTTTGGTTTCTGTTAATCACAATGTATTTATGGTTACTTGTACCGCCAGCGGATCACTTTTAGTTTGGTTTTCTGTAATTCAGAATATCAATATTTGAATACTTTAACCGCCAGCAGTTTAAGTTTTGTTTTCTGTAAAAGATCAAAATCAGGATGTTTGTACTACCAGCGGAACAATTTTTGTTTTGTTTTCTGTAATTCAGAATATAAATGTTAAAACAATTGTACCGCCAGCGGAACACGTTTTGTTTGGTTTTCTGTAAATCACAATATTAAGGTTTTGGTGCTTGTTCCGCCGGCGGAACAATTTTGTTTGGTTTTCTGTTATTCTGAATAAATATCAGAATGTTTGTACCGCCAGCGGAACAATTTCTTGGTCTTGTTTTCTGTAATTTAGAATATAAAAGTTGGGATGTTTGTACTGCTAGCGGAACACTTTTTAGTGTTTTTGTTAAACATACAATTTATGTTGATATGCTTGTTCCGCCAGCGGAACAAATTAGTTTGGTTTTCTATAATTCAGAATATTATTTTTGTTTTGTTTGTACTGTCAGCTGAACAGTATTTTTGTTAAGTTTTCTGTAATTCAGAATGTAAATGATAAGACACTTGTACCGCCAGCGGAACAGTTTTAGTTTTATTTTCTGTAAAACACAGTATAAATGTTTGGATGCTTGTACCGCCAGCGGAACACTTTTAGTTTTATTTTCTGTAAAACACAATATAAATGTTTGGATGCTTGTTCCGCCGGCGGAAAAATTTTGTTTAAGTTTTCTGTTATTCTGAATATAAATATCAGAATGTTTGCACCGCCAGCGGAACAATTTGTTGGTCTTATTTTTCTGTTACTTAGAATAAAAAAGTTGGGATGTTTGTACCGCCAGCGGAACACATTTTTGTTTTTGTAAGTTAGAATATAAAGGCTACTTGTACCGCCAGCAGAACACTTTTAGTTTGTTATTTCTTGTTAATCAGAATAATAATGTGTGGATGCTTGTACCGCCGGTGGAACAATTTTGATAAGGTTTTCTGTTATTCTGAATACAAATGTCATGATGTTTGTACCGCCAGCGGAACACTTCGGTTCCTTGTAATTAGGAATACAAGAATTTGTGGGGCAAAATAGAATTTGGTTTCTCGTAACTAAAACAGTTTATTGTTGTACCGCCAGCGGAACATTCACTGCAAATTCATGTAAATTTATAGAAAAAAAATGAATGTTTGTTCTGCCGGCGGAACATTTTTCTTGCTTTTTGGTAATTTAGTGAAAAAAATGAGGTTTATTTTTCATAAATAACCTGGAAAATGGCCCTTTTAATTGGGATTCCGTGGAAAATCCCTTTTTAAAATATAACGACTATTTATATTATATTGAGTTGTGGATGATGTATGGTGCAGTGTTATTCAATTGCACTATCTTATATTATGTAAGTTTGGAGACACCTTATCCTGGGCTTGTGAGTTATTCCTTTAGCTTTTATGCACAAACAAACTGCTCTTTTGTACCATAGTGAATGGAAATCCATTGTCAAGAGTATGTATTCATTCGTCATGATTTGCTGTAACAATATTTGTTATTTTCCAAAGACCAATTTTCTTTGCGTTCACTGACCTACATGAAATATATTAGCATCTTTTATGTAGCACATATGAAGCCTCTTCCGAATGGCAAATTATATTTAGGAAACGTGGTCGGCGATAAAAAATAAAGTACTTGGATATAGCTTGTGCAAAACTAGGCCATATTTGAAGTAGTTTTACTTTCGTCTAAACGAATCGGAACAAATATAAGGAATATCCAATGGTCATGTTACAACATTGGCATTTCTTTTGACAACAAGCAGATAAATTGGATCGCGTTTAGAAGTTTCTTCTAGCCTTTTTTTCTAACTAAATCAAAAGGCGTGTAAGTGTGTACGTCCGATGCATTTTTACTGATGCATTGGTAGATTTATTCTTGTAGTTTAGATTGGAACATTGTGTTATCAACGACTTAAGACTTAAGATAGCTGTCTGTAATGTATATTCACAATACATTATACATTAACAAATGTCGCACGAAACTCAGCCGGGTTTATTCAATGCATTAACAACGTAAGCCTACACGTCAATTACTTATTGCCAAGGCAATGCATGTCAAGAGCAATTGCAATCTCGCAGAAAATGTGTTTGATATTTACTTGCAAATTGTAGCTTTTGTTCACTTCACAAACCCTATTCAAGAGACAAATGCTGTAACCGGGTATATGTTTTGGTTGTTCAAGATAATTTATATTTTAATATAACATTTCAAAGTACATTAACAACTGAAACCTTCTTATTATGGCACAATTGTGAACATATATTTACATTATCATTTTCTTATTTACAATAAAACCGTTCATGTTTTTTATGTCAAGATTTAAAAAATAATAATAATTAGAATA